>JARVLU010001354.1:19500601-19517608 GCA_031762415.1 Simpsonichthys santanae
CCAGAGTGGTGTGAATGAGGGTGGAAGCAGGTGTGGGTGTTTCACCTTTTTCCACCCACATTTTTTGATGTTGTCGGCACCGGGGTTTGAACCGGCGATCTTCCGATCACAAGCCCACCGTCTAACCACTGCGCCACCACTCCCCCATTAGCTTCTAAACCATCACAGGACGACTTCATTTATACCTGAAATACAAATAATATTGAAAAGGTGCGAGGCTGGAAAACAAATTTTCTGCAGCGCTGCTGAAGATAAAACACTTTGATCCACAATCAAATTCATGCTAATAAAAATACAAAATGGCTGCCAGAGCCAAGAAGAAGGAGTGACCATGATCAGCAAGCTGGGAGCAAACCCCAACCCAGAGTGGTCAGGTCATTTTAAACTGGTTAATTTTCCACTTCTACAGGTTCTGTCTCCGTCCTCCAGAGACATTTGTCTTTTGTTTGATCTTTTCCTGCTTTAACAGAAAACAGTGTCTGGATTTGTGTTTAACTAAGTGGTTCCACATTTAAATGTTATTCATTCATCAGATTAAAATCCTCAGTTCTACATGCAGCTGCTGTTTTTAGAACAGAAACTGGTTCTGTTGAGTCGTCGTTGAGTCCAGATGGACCAGAACCACAGACGTGGTCCTGATCACTCTCATCCTCCTCCTCTGATCTCTTTCAGGTCCGTGAACCCAGGGTCCAGTCCCGTCCACGCCAGCGTCCCCGGAGCGGTTCTGGATGACGACACGTCACCGGAACCAGCAGGTGGCTTCAAGTTTTTACACACTCGAAAGTCAACGACCAGCTTCGAACCGGAACACGTCGGAGCCGACAGAACCGAGCCGCCAGACCTGAAGGCCCAGAACCGGCGCCTGCTGCCCAACCTGAAGAACCCGCTCCACGTGATCGATGGGCCCGAGCAGCGCTACTTCATTGGCATCATTGACATTTTCACCGTTTACGGGTTGAAGAAGCGTCTGGAGCATCTGTGGAAGCGCCTGAGACACCCGAACCGGTCCTTCTCCACCGTCAGTCCACGGGCCTACCGCCTCAGACTCTGTCAGTGGATCCAGAACCACACCAAATGAAGACGGTTATGACGGACACATAAACGGATGCTCCTGTTCTCAAGCAGAAATACTATGAATAATAAATGTTTTGAAAAACTGAACATATGAAGTTTTTCTTCATCGGTACCAGAATAAAAAAAAAAAAGATCTGGTTCTCTGCAGCTTCTACCATTATCCAAGAAAAACTGAACCAGCATGTTCTAACTGGGTCCAGTCCTGCTTCATCGGACTCAGAGGTTCTGGAGCTGCTGATCAGTGCCAAGATGGGAAGACATCAGAAATGATCTCTGAAAAGCAACTGTCCATCAATCTGAGAAAGGTCAAAGGTCATCTGGAGTCGATCATCATTCACCCTGAAGGTCAGACCGTAGGCTACAGTCAGCAGCTCAAAGGTCACGACCTCTGGTGATGGCAGCTCGACTCAGGCTCATCTGAAGGAACCACAGGCCATCTGGACCAGCAAAGGACATATGTTTACCCAGAATGCACTGCAGAATGAGCCAAAACTCTACAACCATGAGACGGACTGATGCAGTCCACTGGGGGGGTTTCTGTTGCTGAAGGAAGTTCTGTTGGGTCAGGTTCAGTTGGTGTTCATATTGACTTTCTGTTCATCAGGATTCTAAAACCTTTATTCTGAAAGAGCCTGAGGTTCTTCTTCCTCTTCTTGGATATTTTTTGGTTTTACATGAACGATATTTTGGCGTATCGAGATGATTTAAACATTTGACGACAGGAAAATAAAAGTTGTTGAAGTTTTGTGATTTGATCTCTTCTTTTAAGACTCAAGGTCTTAAAGGGATAGTTCTCATTTGTAAAGTGTGGATCAACTCTTTAATAAATCAATGAGCCTGTTTGGGTTGGACCTGCAGCTTTCTGTCCTTCTATTTAAAACAGGAAGTCTTTTAATTTGAAAAGTCCCTGCAGCCCAGATTGATTCAGGAGGTCCAGGTCCAAAGAACCAACATTGGTAAAAATATGGACAGAACCTTTTCTTCCTACAGAACCTCTGCTGGAGAGTAGAGCAAGTAAAGACAGAAGCAGAGTGAGGAAGTGTGCTCAGTTTGTCCTCTAGTAGTCTAAGCCTATAGAAGCATAGGATATGGGATAGCTCAGGAAACCCTAACTATAGGATTTATCAAAAAGAAAAGACAAACCTAATCTTATAACTGGACCTCACGGACAGAAACTGAAAGTTGGTTCCACAAGAGAGGAGCCTGAGAACCGAAAGTTCTTCCTCCCATTCTGTTTTTGGAAACTCTAGGAACCACAAGTAAACCTGCAGTCTGAGAGCAAAGTGCTCTATTAGGAAAATATGGAACAATAAAATCTGTTATATAAGATGGAGCTATTGTTGAGAGCTTTGTAGGTTAGAAGTAAGATTCTGAATTCAGTTCTGGATTTGATGGAGCCAGTGGAGAGAAGCTAAAACTGGAGATATGATCTCTCCCACTAACTCCAGTTAAGACTCTGGCAGCAGCATTTTGAATCAACTGAAGACTTTTTAAAGATGTTTGTGTACACCCAGAAAAACTATTGCAATTGTCCAGTCTAGACAAAATAAATGCATGAATCAGTATTTCTGCATCAGTTTTTGATAAGATGGTTCTAATTTTAGCAATATTACGCAGGTGGAAGAAATAATAAAAGAATGAAAGAATAAAAAAATGCTCCTAAACTCAAGGTATGAACCAGCGTTGTGTAAACAGAGATTAGCAAAGAGCTTGTCTTAACAGAGCTCTTCAGGCATTTTTGTTACCAGCAGTTGTTTCAGTTTCTTTTGCCCCCTTTTTTATTTTTTATTTAACAAAAAAAAAAAAAAACGTACTGAAGAGAGCATAGTGTGAAACACAAAACAACAATTTTAGGAACAAGATAATTTCCAAAGAACTACAAGATGAAAACTTTACAGAGGCAATCAGCTGGAGTATGAAGAGACTTGTGTCAGGTCTTGGTTTGCTTTTTTCCTGTTTCTTGACTTAAAATTTCAGAAACTGCTCTACTACTGTAGATAAGCTCAACACTTATTTTGGTCCTGCACTTATCCACTTTTCTTATTTTTAAAAGGAGCACATTTTCTGTCAGGTATAAGAGTTGGACAGAAAATGAGTGAAAATGAAGACAAAAGCTCAATGAAAATATTTTAAAAGGACCTTTGGAAAGTATTGATGAAGATCACTTGAAAACAGTTTGAGAAAAATTGGTTTGTTAATCAGAATCAGCCTTTTATTGTCATTGCACAGAAGCAAAACAAAATTTACTTTCAGTACAGCCCATCCAAAGAAACAAAACAACAGACATGGGTAGACAGGGTGCCTGAGGCTGCAGCCTCATGAGAGGCGCTGCCTTCTTTGTTAGATAAGGAAAAGGAAACACAAAGAAAGAGGATGTATAAAAATATCACTTAACAGAACAGTGTGAAGTTGCAAAAAATAAAAAATAAATAAATAAACCTCAGCACAAAAAGAGCAACATACATATAACGAGACATAAGCATGTGGAGTGGGTGAGGATGAAGTGTGGGGGAGGGGGGGCGGTGCTCCCAGCACAGGCCGCACAAGACAGTGTTGCAGCCACCTGGTGCCTTGCATCTAACCTAGGTTACTGCATCAGGGGGGAGGGGGGATGGGGTGCAAAAGGAGGGAGGCTAGCAAAGGCAGTGAGTTGAGGAGAGTGCGTTTATAGCTGTGCGAGTGTATGCATGTGTGTGTGTGCGTGTGTGTGTGTTTGTAAATAAGTCAGTGAACACTGTTCAAGGGGACAGGTGGTGGGAGTATAGCGTCTTGTTCTCGTAACATTCAGGAGAATTTGAAATCAGCCTTCCAAGATCGACACAGGGGAGCCAGATTCAGAGAACAGTTTCGTTGAGTTGAACCGATTCCGTTAATTTCCGTTTGCCTTACAGTCTCACTGGTACATCTCAATGGCAAATCCAAACTGCCAAATTTGTGGTCAGTACCGCCGGGCTGAGCTTGTAACTTATCAAAGGTCAATTCCTTCTCACCAGCAAGATTCAGGAGCCACAAGTAGCCTGCGATTCTCAGCAGAAATTGCGTTCAGCTTACGGCTCAGTTCACACAACATTTTGCGTCTGAGTGTTCACAGCACGGTTTGGGAATGACAGCCACTCAGACGTGAAGTGGTAGACCAAGTAAACTGACGGAGCGGGGTCAACAGATGCTGAAGCGCATAGTGCGAAGGGTTCGCCAACTTTCTGCAGAGTCAGGGACAGGACGACCCCCAGGAACCATCTTGGCTCCAGTAAACTGGTTGGGCCACTTAAGGTGTTTACTGCTTGGTGGGGAAACCGTTTGCTGGAACTCCTCTGACCAATGATGCCCTCCGGATGGAGGGTGAAACGTTTCTATAAAAAAAGAAACTGTCCAGATGACCTGACTGCGAATTATTGGATTTGGTACCTGGATTATTGAGCATGAACTTTCTTATTACGGTACATTACTTTCGTGAGATATATTCAAAAACTAATTCTGATTAAAACTGATGGTTAAAGCAGTGTTAAGAAGCAAAACCCCTGCGTGTTACAAAAATGAAAACACATTTATCTATCAATTACCACAAACCATGTAATCCACTGAGAGCCACAAGGGGAGCAGGGAAGTACAGATACCAGTCTTTCAATCTCCATCAAATCCCTCCAGCTTCTCTTTGGGAATCCCAAGCCAGCTGGGGAAACAAAATAATCCCTCCAGCGAGTCACGAATTGGCCTAACTCATCCAGCCCTGGTAGACCGCTAAACAACATAAGCTGTTTTTTAGCAGTTCGGTTTCTCCATCGGGTGGAGTTCATAATTCAGTCAGAGTCCGCTCACTGTTTCAGGGCGCCAGTGCAGAATGAACTTCTCCACGTCAAAGATATTTTTAGACAAGTCAAGGAGGTCAGCATCATGAATAGTCAAAGGCTGCAGCGATCCAAGAGATGCATTCTGTACATGGATGAAGGACTTGTCATAGAGTAAGACTACATGGTTATTTCCAAACAATATAAACCGTTAAAACCTCGTGATTTGCATCCATCAGGGTTTTTTTTCCTTGTGTGGCTAGAAATGTGCTTTTAGTGACTGCAGTGATAAGCAGACATGAAAATTAGAATATGCGCCTTAGCACAGGCCTGGAGTGTGTTGCTACGTGTACTGGAATACCAAAGAAAAAGGATTAGGAGCTTTGTTTCACAGTTATTGGATTTTGGCTCAGTGGGAATGGAATTATTCAAACAACAAGCGGCAAGCAAACACTTGAACCATTCTTACTCATGGAAAATGAGTCAGATTCTCACAGCCACTGCTAATTATTGTCTAAAGTCCTGAATCTGAAATTAGATCAAGTTATTTACATGTTTGAGGTATTTCATCTCTTTACTTCACAAAATCCTTCCTGTGCTGGTGGACTTAACATTTAAATTTTCCTTGAGTCAAAATATCTCAACAGAAACAAACCAAATTATTATTATTATTATTTCTGTTATACTAGGGCTGAAAGCAAAAAATCAGATGAAAAATGCTGAGGAAAAAAAAAAAAAGACAAAAGGTCGCCTGGTTGAAGTACTTCAGGTTCATGATGAGCGCAACACTTCACAGCTCACAGTGGGACGTAATCCTGATGTACTTCCAGGTTCAAATTTATGATTTACCTCTTAAAAACTGACCATTATGTAATGTTTGTTTATTTAAAAAGCATGCATGACAGTTGTTTTTGTCAAGTTACAGAACAAATTTTTTTTTAAAGCAACAGATAAGTCTGTTATTTCTAAATATGCTGAGATTTTTGACTGAATTTTACATGACCTGGCCAAATCAGGAGCGTGAAACAAGGCATGCCATTCATTACAACTAAAACTCGCATGTACCCGCGAGTAAAATATGCATTAATATAATTTTTAATTGTGCATTCTTCCATGTCAAGCATACAAATTTCAAATGAAACCCCAGTTTTCTCAAATTCCCTCAGATTCATTTTGCATAATTTTATAGATGAAGAACTTTTAGGCAACACGAGCTGCATAGTGAATCATCTTTTTACTCAATTAAGTATTTATCAGTGAATGAAAAAAAAAAAAAAACTGACCTTTGATAATAACAGGAGTGACCAAACAGAATATTATTATCTAAGGTCAGTGGACTCATGCAGGCCTTTTGGGAAAAGTAAATTAGATATGCCTCATTCTTCAGCTACTACTCCAAATGAAGTTCTCATGAGAAAACAGCTTACATGGAGCAGCTCTGTAGTAGCCGAGGTCTTAATGCTGAACAGCCTAGGCAGCTCCCATGGGGGAGACAGAGTTCAACTACAAGAATCCAATGCAAAGGGCTTTTTTTCAGTAAAATGTCAGATTATCTTTACTAATGAGCTGTCAGAGTGTGTTAGCTACAACTGACCTGAATCTCCTCGAACGCCTCGTCGATCGTGGTCACCTGGTGCTGCTCGTGCAGCGCCGGCTCGTCGCAGAAGAAGCACACCAGGCTTTTGTCTGTGAGGCAGAAGAGCTTGACCTTCTCGTGGTCTTTACAGGGGTAGGGGCTCCTCTGAGCGTTTAGGATGGCGTCGAGCGGGAAGGCCGAGTAGCGCTCCACAATGTTGGACAATTTGAGACTCGGCGAAAGGAGCGGATCGGCGAAGGTCCTCCGGCACTCAGGGCAGTCCCGCGTCCCGTGAGGCTCCTGCCTGCTCCAGTGCTCGGTGATGCACTTCCTGCAAAAGTAGTGCTCGCAGCCAAAGCTGACGGGGTCCTGGTAGATGCTGAGGCAGATGGAACAGAGGAGCTCGTCCTTCAGACAACAAGCCATTTGCCAAAGGGGAGACTGTGCAGCATTTAAAAGGACTGTTCTGGAGCTGAGGACTAGCGGTTTAATTTGCAAGTGAATGGTTCACTGCCATGTAGGTGTTCATGGAGAATCTTCAGGACTCTTCAACCTGGTCGTTGCTGGAAACCTATTAAACGACAAACATTAAAATAAACTGGCCCATCAGGAAGGAGTGCACGGAGAAACTTTTCAGGGGCGATTGTAACGAAGGTGGACAGTAAAATGCCAAAAGAAAGATTTACAAGTTAGTGAGAACCAGCTGAGGCCAGACTGAGATGGTTTGGACATGTCCAGAGGAGGGACAGTGGGTATACTGGTGGAAGGATGTTAGAAATGCAGCTGCCAGGAAAAAGACAACGAGGAGATATATGGATGTAGTTAAGAGAGAACATGGAGGACAGAGTGAGATGGAGGAGGATGACTCACTGAAGAAGGAAAAGCCAAAAGAAGAAATTTAAATTAAAATGCATCTTAACTTTAATCTGAGAATAAAAGCTTCAGCAAAGCAACACATTTTTGTGGGCATTTAGTAAGAAAATGTACTTAAATAGGAACTTGTTTAATACTTAAATCTCTTCCGCTACAAATCGGCTCAAGTAATGGTTTTCTGTAGTGTTGCCCCAAAAAACATCAGCTTCTAAAATCGGAATATTATAAGTTTTATGGTATTTTATGACGCTGACAGTGTTCTTAATTAACGATTCAAGCATTAACTTAATGAGCACTCTGACAGGGCAGTAAAAATAAAAAAGGTGGTGGGGGAGGGAGACTTTAACAGAGATTATGAAAACCTAATCTAACCTTGATTCAAGTAAAAGAACCCGCAGTTTAACTTTCGGTTTGTCAGCTTCCTCCTTACCTGAAGGAACACCTGGATATGACGAAGCTTTGCAAGGAAATGCATTTTCCAATCTGCTAAACTCCTTTCTTAACCAAGTTTAAAGGGTCGGAAACGTGTTTTTAACACTGAATGCTTGCGACAAGCAGACAACCAACAGGCAAACACCTGCAGCCTCTCTCTGCTGCCGTCGACCTTCCTGCCCAGAGTAAAAAATGAAGATTTCAACAAGATTTTTAACGCTTTGAACAATCAGAAACCACCGAGCCAGGCACATTAGATTAGCCTGTGATGGACTTGCGACCTGTCCAGGGTGTACCCCGCCTCGTAGGCACCAGTTGCCCCAAAAGCCGGAAAAAGAAGGGCAGGTAAAGAAAATGGATGAATGGATGGATATGTAAACACGACCGACCTGAGCACAACACAAAACCACAGCGGAAAGGATGAATGAGAGGGCAGAGAGGGCACAAAAGAGGCACAGCAATAGTTAAATGAGCTCCACGTTTATAATACATGCGTTTCAGGTGCCATGAATGGATTAAACGAAACTTAAAGTGACAATTCGTTCAAAGAAAGATGGATAAAAGCGGAAAATGAAACCTCTTCACCTACCAATCTCGTAGCGACATCAGCTGCTTCCACGTACAAGTGCCTTTAGCGAGGAGAGCAACACACAGCGGCAAAAGATGCAACCAACTGCGGCAATTAATAGGGGTGAACAAGTCAAACAGGTTTTTACAAAATGAAAGCAGTTGGATTTATTTTTCACAATAAAATAAATGGGAATAAATAAACAGTGTTAAAAGTTGTAACTTTAATTATCTGTGCTATGATTTGAGGCATAAAATTTTAACAATGGATGGAAATTTTAATCCCTCACCCCTACTTTTAATAATGGAACGGCTCACACTTCCTCTCTGTTTCTCGTTTAGCCGTTTACCTTGATCCAACAAGGGGGGAAATGCAGACAAAAACTTAATTTTTGTGATTAGTAGCTTAACTTGCATGTGAGATTTGGAGTCGTCGCAAACAGAAAAGTGGGTTCAAGCTCTAAGTGTAGACGGTTTTATGAATTAAAGTAAGCCGGTTTGTTGCTGGATGCAGTGTTCATCTTTGACCAGCAGGTGTCGCTCGCGTCCGCAGAAACCACATGGAGCAGCGACGAAGAGCAGAAAATTCAGCACTCCTTCAATAAAAATAGAATTAGTAATGCACACTTTCCAATTCTAACGCGTCTAAGATTGATTTTAGAGTTCAATTTTTCTTAAGGGATAGTTCTGTCTTGACTTAGTATTTGCTATTCATTAGTTTCCATTGCCAGCATATATTTGTAAAGGTTTCTACCATAGTTTATTTCATCAGGTGAAATTTTCCACCCCTTTTTTCATCCCAGTAATTCACTAACCTGCCATTTTTGATGTACTCTGTGGGATTTAGGTTAAAGTTCAAATTATTATCCTTTTATTTTGAGACTGCAGTACAATTTAAGTACTGTATATATTTGTGGGGGGGGGAAACTTAGATGATATAAAACATAACTGGTTTACATTACTACCTTAGTAAAACATATGTACAAGACACTATTTACAGTATAAAACAAATGCAAGTCACAATTAATGACCATGAAATGGCTTTCAGGTGTGCACATGTGTAAACAGCTCATACATTCAATTCAAGTACATGTTTTTGGTAAAACGGTTATCACTTTAGCATATATGAAAAAACAAATCCTGTCTGTTTTTTTTTTTTTTTTTTTTTTTCATGAGTTTCTATGTATTGCAATAGACACTCTCTGGAACTGATGCCTTCGATAGGTCGCCCGCCTCTTGTTGTGGGGTGCTGAAGGACTCCTCTTCTTGTCCAAAGGGCAGCTTAAATTCTGCTTGGCTCAAGTCTGTTGATTTAAATGAGGGGTTCCTACAAGACCCATTTCCTATGTGCAAAGTGATGTTGACGTTCACATGGGGACTAGTCACTGGGCTGACAATCTGCGGGCTGGTGGGCTGTGTTGGGATACTGTTCTGGGGACTGACAGGTTCCGTGTTGGACAGTAGGGTCATGGGTTCCGACAGGGCAGAAGTCAGACCAGTAACAGCCAAAGTTGGTTGCAAAGAGTCAATGCAGTCATGGCTGGTGTCATCGTCTGCTTCGCATAAAGTTTCAGATTTGTTACTCTGTTGACTGAGGTTGCTGCCTTGTCTCCCTTTCTCAAGCAAGCGCTCCTGTTCTGGGGACGTAAGTGTGAATGAAGTCATCTTGGACTCCACCATGTAGTTCTGACCAATCTGTAGTAAGAAAAGTTTGATTAATTTAAACAGTCCTTTAACATCTGGAAGTTACTGAGTATTATAAATACGACTGAGCTTTTGCGTTTGAATGAAATACAGCTCCTGCCATATGTTGCAATTCACTTTCACGTTATCATCAACTAAAATACTTCATGCAGATGGAACTGTGCTTTCTTAAACATGTCCAATAACTCAGTCTTAATTTTATGCAGAAAGCACTCCTTTTTGCTTACCGAGAGAGAAAAAAGTTGCGTTAAGATGGATTTGAAGCAAAGCAAAAGAAACAACATCTTTATTGCTTTGTTGACACTGGATATCAACTTATAAAAATAAAACGAAAGTGAAATAAGTGAAAATAAAATGAAGCCCCTCACAAGTTCATGTATCACAGTTTATGTAAGTGACATTTATTTGCCAACACCTGGGTGATCATTTAATTTGTTAAATCCAGGGCTACGTTGTAATATTTAACTCTTGTAGATTGCAGAGAACAAAAAATTAAAAGATGATTTTGTTTATTGCACTGACAACAAGACAAAACTTACTTCATCTGTAGTCTCACAGTTTCCATTTGCATCTACTTTAGGACGTAAGCTTGCAGAATCTAAAAACAGAAACGATGTTCAATAAAGGTTAAGAATAAAGTGAAATCGTGACATATTTAAAGATAAATGTAATTTCAATACAGCGATAGCTTTTTTCTTAAATGAGAATGATGAAGGTATTTTTTGTGGGGTGCTGTTACCCTTTTTCCAGATTTGTTTGTAAAGACACAGCAGGAAGATGACCATGGTCAGAAACCCCAGCAGTCCAATGACACCAGCAATGACTGCAACTAATGGAGAAATAAAGACAAATGCAACTTAGACATCACATTAAACATATTGGTTAAAGAAATTATGTGTAACAGTTTGATATTGGTGTTTGTACCCTGGTCACTTACGGCTTTTGTGTGAAGGCTTGGAATCCACCTTTGAGACAATAAACCCCTCAGACTGAGAGGAGGTGCTTGACAAATATGAGCTGTCTGCGGCCAGAGATGTTATTGTAGTTGCAGTTGTGACCACGGTCCTTGAAGAAGGCAGACAGTGATCCGTGTTGGAGAGTTTATCGAAGAATGTCCCATTTGGGCAGCGTTCACACTTCACATCTGAGTCTGGCATGACTGATAATAAAACAAGAATTCATAACATAACATTTACTATTGCCACATACCGTATTTTTCGGACTATAAGGCGCACCGGATTATAAGGCGCATTAAGCAAAAAAAAAAACAGTCAGATAAGTCAAACTTTATTCAGCTCATTCACAACATAAAATCCGTTCGAGGTCAGTAAGCACAACCAGAATTAATACATAAGGTGCATATGATTATAAGGCTCACTGTTGATTTTTGAGAAAATCAAAGAATTTTAAGTGTGCTTTATAGTCTGAAAAATACGGTACTTATCCCATGTTCTGTAAATACATGTATATACTGTATAGTAATATCAGGGATTGTGTTTACCTGGATTTACCACTCCATAACCAGGTTTACATTTTGTGTAGCTCATACAGTCTGAGCAGTACGGGCTGTTAAACCCGATCACACAGTACTTCCCAGACTGGCAAATACACTTGGACTTGGTGGTTGTGGTGCACGCCTGGGCAGTCTGAAGACCTTTTGCTGGGTAAATACCGAAACGTACACATGCACATAGATATTAATAGGTAAAACTGAACAGTGAATCAATAAATCTAGATTTGTAATTCGGTGTTCTGCACATCTACTGACTTGTTTTGCATTTGGGGCAGGAGAAACAGTTTTGTGCAAAGTTCCAGGCCTCTATGTACCTCCCTGGTCCGCATGGCTTACACTCAGTATCTCCAGTTTTACTGCACTCTTTATCCAGATGATGCCCTGTAACAAACAAACAAACAAAAAAACAAACAAAAAAAAACTGTTGTTTTACAAGTACGGTGTGGGCTAAAATGGTCACTGTCTGGATTTCACTAAGCAAGCAGTTAAGTGTCACCCATCAAAAAAATACTAAAGTGATAGACATATGTCAGAAGTCAATTAACTCTAACAGCAACAAGTATCTTCTCATTCCTTCACCAACAATGTGGTGAAAGCACATCAAACTGAAAAGGTCAGATTACTGATCTGCATCAAGCAAACAAAACTGGAAGTACAAAGACTGGATGAAGAACTGTCCAACACATAAAAACCCTAGATTACCATACAGCACATTTTTACACCCATCGATCAGCTAATATACAGAAACCTATAGCAATGGTCTGGACAAACAAAGACCTTGTATAACCTTTAACCTTTATTTGTGATCTTACCCTTAGAGCTGGGATGATGAATATATTATGCATTGATACAAATGTGGATCAAGTTTTGTTAAATTATCTTGAGCGTATCAGACGTTATGGTCCACACAAGCAAAGACCTTGTATAATGTTACCATGATTTGTGACCTTGACCTTGAAGCTGGGGTGATGAAAAGTGTGCATTATACACCTTCTAGTGATATGTATGGGTATCAAATATTGCTAAATAATCTCATGTAGATCAGAAGTAATGGGTGGAATCAACAAAGACCTTGTATAACATTGACCTTGATTTATAACCCTGACCTTGAAGCTGGGTTCATGAAAAAAAAAATCATGTAATACGCCATCTAGTGGTGGTACAAATTCAAATGAAGTTTTGTTGAATTGGTTTGAGCAGATAAACAAATAACTTGTTTTAACTTTGGCCTTGATTATGCAGCACAATGGCTTAGTGGTTAGCACTGTTGTCTCACAGCAAAAAACAAAAAAAAAAACAAACAAAAAAAAAACATCCTGGGTTCGATCTACTACAGTATTTGGAATTGGGGTTTTTCTGTGTGGAGACTTCTCCAGGTTCCTCACTTAGGTTGCCTGAAGGTCCAGGCCTCCCTTACAAAAGAGATCTGTGATCTCAGTAGTATTTAATGACTAAAAATAAATAATTTGTGACCTTGACCTTGAAGCTGGTGTGATGAAAGGATTATTAACATGGCGTGTAGTGGTGGTACCAAATTGTGTCAAGTTTTGTTAAATTATCTTGAGTGGATCAGAAGTTATGGCCGGACAAGAGAAAGTTTATTGACATACAGATGGAGACTATACCAACCATCAATAGGCATATACGTATTAATAATAATAATAATAAAAGGCCATGCATCTTTTTTAAGGAAGAAATCACAAGTTCAGCTCAAACTATCGGTGCAAGACAATAAGCATTAACTTTCACAGAAATACTTATTTTTTTTTAAGAATTTGCATTTATACACAATGCAAAGAAGATTTAATGTCTCGGGACAAACAGACTGTAGACTTAAGAAATTATTTATTAGCGATGAATTAAACATGTTTTGGGTTTACAGGAAGCATAAAACGATGTTCCCATCAAACCTTGCCTTTACAATACAATCCAGCCAGGGCAGATCCAGAGATGATGCATGTGTGGACCAAACAATATTTTGTGTCCAAAAAATGAAGTTTTCGAACAATTTAATTAAATCACTGAATTCAAGAATAAAGCTAGTCAAAGACATATCCCAAGATGAAACTGTCAGGATTCATCCACTCAGTAAAGAACTTTAGAGTCTCATTCCACTGACAGCATTTCTGTTAACATGTCTTAAGCTGCGGGTCAAAAGGTCAAGGTCAAGGTGTCTTAGCACTGTTGATGAAGATTTCTATTTTGAATCTGAGCTCCATGTAAATTATCAGAGAAGAGAGGTCAGACAGGCCACAAGCTCTAAAACACTGAAGGAACCAATCCTGAGTTGGTTGGAGCGGAACAACTAATGTTAACATGTTGCAAGGAACCAAGAAAATGAGACGGTCACAATCTACAGGAGAAGCTATATGCAATGATTTAGTTGTGATGATGGCTACAATAACACAAAATCAACCTTTTTTCAATTTTATTTTGAAACAAACAACAAAAAAAAAAAAACAAAGAACGAACCACGGATTCTTTGAACATTTTTGTGTTTTATTATTTGTATTTTTAAGACTAATTAAGAGTGCCACAGTCATCAAGGTGAGAAGGGAGATCTGTTACAGTTCTTCCTGTCCCAGTTTCATGCTCAGTTCTTGCACTCAAACACCGGAGCAGCAGACTTTCACCATCCAGAACATCACAGCTGTTTGCTTTGTTTTTTAACTTCACATGATGGCACCAACGAGTTCAGCAACAACATCCAACAGCAGGCTCTTTCTCTTTTTATGCATTTTTATGTTTATTTGTCCACCCCACTCTTGGGAGAAGCTGTGTCTTCTGGTAACAAGAGATTAATTTACCAACACTTCCACCTTCGTATTGTAACAATGCAAACGGTAAAAAGTAATTAGGAAGGATGACTTTCACTTGCTGAGAATCGTGGGGTTTTCAAATAATACACAAAGCACGTGTTTAAAGACAAGTCAGTATTATGCTGCCGAAGCCCCCGGGCGATCACTGACTGGGACATTTATAGCTGCTGGTTATGAGTACGAGTACATTATGAGTGTACAGTCAGTTTCACAGATTCAAAGGATGATTTAGGAAAGTGCTGAGTGCGTGAGATGCAGGCAGAGCCAGATTAACATATTTGCCATTTCCTGAATGAGAATCAAGATGCCAATTCATAGTTTATACAATACTGTATTAAGAATATTACATGTTTTTATGTGGCAAAAACTTTACAGTTGACAGTGAACACAGCTGAGCTTTAGGGACATAAGAATCACTGTACTGGGACTTCAACCTCACTGAGAGTCTTTGAAATTCACTGAAAGGATCTTTCAGAAGGAGTCAGAGGTTATTTATGGATACAATTTATTTATTGTGTGAACACTGAGTCATCATTCACTCTATTATTTTCCTCCTTACAGTTCTTTCCTAACGTTTTTGGCTGTCAAGCTACTTCCACGTACTTTGTGCCATATAAACATTCTAATGTTAAAATGTTTACCATTACATATGTGTAACATCAAAGTTCATGCTCAATAATCCAGGTACAAAATCCAACTATGTTCAGTCAGGTCATCTGGACGGTTTCTTTTTTTTGCTGAGACATTTCGTCCTTCATCCAAAGGACTTTTTCAGGCCGAGGAGACACAACCATCTAGATGACCTGACTGAACATTGTTAGATTTGTACCTGGATTATTGCGCATGAACTTTAGTGTTTTGAACCATTTTGGCATGGCTGCCTTAGAGGAGTTGATGGGGAGAGGGCAGGAACAAGAAACCATCTTATTACCAGCAAAGTGTTATTTTTTTCCACTATGGGAGTTGGTGCTTGTGGGACTCCAGTTTGTTTGTGTCTCCTCAGACTGAAGAAGTCCTTTGGATGAAGGGTGAAAGGGCTCAGCAATAAAAGAAACTGCCCAGATGACCTGACTGAACATTGTTAGTACAAATTTGTAACTATATTCTGAGTTATTCAACTTTATATAATAAAATCCCTATAAAATGCGTTGAGATCACTTAAATTCCCTCAGAAACATTCTCCTCTGAGCATACTTGCTCTGTTTGTCTTTTTGGGGCGGCTGTGGCTGAGTGGTTAGAGCAGTCGTCCTCCAATGCAAAGTAGGGTGTTTGATTCCACCAGTAGTAAAATGCCGAAGTGTCCCTGGGCAAGATACTGAAAGCCTTATTTCCTCCGATGTGTGTCCCATCGGTGTATGAATGTGATAAGGCACTGATTAGTCTTCATACAGATCTAGTAGAGTGCTGTATGCATGGGTAAATGAGGACACAGATTGTGTTGTAAAGAGCTTTGAGTATCTTGGGAAGGTAAAAAGGTGCTCTCTGTTTAGCTTTTATCTATGGTTTTGCAAATTACATATTTTCTAAATGATATGCTAATTTTAGCTTATAGTTGCAATTTTGTTCATTATAGCTTAAAGCTATGGTTTTGCTAACTTAAGGTTTTAGTCATGGTCTAGCTAATTTTAGCTTTAACTAAAGTTAAGCATTCAGTTTCTGTTTTGCTAATTGTAGCTTTTAGTATTACTATTTTTTTTTTTTATAAAATTGTACAGCTTTAATATAGCTTATATAGTTATCTGTTATATAACTGTTTTGTCCATTTTTGTTTTTCGGTTTGTTTTTACTTACAGTTTTGCTGATTTAAGCTTTTTATTTTTATTTTTTTTCATTCAACCTTTATTATACAGGTTAGTTCCCACTGAACCATAGGACTCATTTACAAGAGAGACCTCAGTGGTACTTTTGCTCATTTTTAGCTTTACTTACTGTTTTGCTAACATTAGCTCCTGTTTTACTTTGAACTAATAATTCAGTAAATTCATTTTTAAGAGTTTCATTAAAGTCTTTCAGCACTCAGCTGCTTTTTTTCTTCAGAAAATGCATTCTTCGTTACATTTGAAATGTGTAGATTAGTGTTATTTTTATCTTTTATGTTTTTAACATTAATAAAAGACAACAAACTGAATGAGGAACTAAATCTGAATCATCAACAGAATATCTAGTCATAAATCTCACACTGTAAACTAATGTAACACAGGATAAACCTATTAAATATTAACACACAGGCTGTCATCAAAGCTAAATGTGGTGCAAAAAATACTAGTGTTGATATTTCATTAGGTCAACAGTAAAATGAGTAAAACAAATTATTTCACCTATTTTATATATGTTTAACACACTTCATGAGCATTGCAAAGTGATAATATTAATACACAAACTATTAACATATTCTGCTTATTTTGATAGGCCTAGTTTTATGGTACATAAAGCATTTTCTTTACTCTTTTCTCCCAACTACAAGTTTAAAAATGCACATTTTTTAGATACGTCTCTTACTGCTGCTCTTACTCAACAGAGAAGTGGGGTGTAAAGCAATCAAGTGTGCGCTGAGATAAGATTATCAGGAACATGAGATGAAGGCATGGCTTCAGGAAGGAGGAAAGAGTAAAGCTGCATTCCTGCTACTCACACAAACCACCCTTCTCACTTTTTTACGTTCTG
>JARVLU010001354.1:19576690-19593111 GCA_031762415.1 Simpsonichthys santanae
ATGGGCAGCTTGCATGTCTGGAAAGGCACCATTAATGCAGAGAACTATGTTCAGGTTCTAGAACAACATATGCTCCCTAAACTAAGAATACACAAAGCACCAGTAGTGCAAAACAATAGGTCGAGCAACAGCAGCACGAACTTGGCATTTAGTTAAAAATAGTTAACCACAAAGAGGTAAACTCAGTTATTTCATCAAGTTTTACAAACATTACGAGGGAGACGTTTGTCACACATTGTGTTTTGCTCCAGTGCAACCCAGCTGAGTTCTCCTCCACGCCTCGTTTGGTTCCACGCCACTCGCTTCATTTCTAAAAGCTCATGCCTTTGCAGGACGTGCCAGACTCCATCCGTGATTTACGAGAAGCAGCGTGTAGACAGAATGAACCTCTGCGGCCATTTTGCGGAACCGTTTTACGAAAGAGCCTTTATGCTGACAATAAAACGACACTCCTGGTTAATTAGTTGAAGGAAGCCAGACGTGTCCTGGATAACTTCAGACAAAGTGGCTTTGTAAAATGTGTGCCCTTTTGCAAGAGATGGAACTTTGGTGCTTGTAAAAAATACACGTTTTTTAAAGTTGTCTTGAAAAAAGTTAACTGACTTCTAAAAAAATTTGTATCTTCCTGTATTTTATTAATTTACTGTATTTATTTTGTAGATCTTCACTCATAATAATGATATAATGATCTTCAGTTCATAATTTGTCCCCTTTCTCCCCCCCATCCCCATTTTCTCTTCACAGACTGGCAGGTTGCCACCCTAGCCTTGTTGCTAGGGGGTGGAGCCTTGGTGCTGATGTCGTTTCTGGTTGCTTTGGTTGCCGTGTGCATCGGCACAAGACGGCGGTTCTACGCTCCCGTTGCCTTCATGCTGTTTGCTGCAGGTCAACACGCACACGCGCACACACAATCAGATCACTTAATTAGTTAATTAAGATAAAGCAGCTGGGGGGCTGCAGGGTAATCATTCTAACAATTCAAACGCACTTGAATAATAATCCTTACTTCTTCGTGTAATGAAATACTGTAGACATTTCCACTCTTTTCTAAATCGTTTAGAGAAAATCCCATTTTTTATGATTGAGGCTTAAATGTGGCATCACGCTTGTCGAATTAATTTCCTCGGCCTGCCCTCATCCGAAGCCGCAGAACTACAAAGTTTTTCAGTTCCAGAAGTAGTTGATAAATGTCATCTATCTAAGCACAGAATATTTAATTAGTGAAAAACTGGTTTGAAAAGTGTTTACTAGTTTAACCCTCTGAGAACAACACTAAAGGATAAACCATTATAACTTGCATGGATGGCTTAAATATGGGGGTTGTGTAATTCCTCATGAAATTAAGAGCTTTCTCATAATAAACACAAAAAAAAAAAACATCTGCTTTCAATTTTGTGGTTTTATGTATTAGGTCATAATAAAAATGACTTGGTTTTACAATATTTGAACATTAGTCAAACGTAACCTCAAGTGTGCAAAAAAGCACATGCACTATCTTATTATAGTAAACAAGCAAACAAAACCAAAAAGCCAAAGTAAAAATGCTATGCTTAAAACAAAAAAGTCTACCACAATGCCAAGAAGGAAGGACGTTAGCAATGACCAAAGAAGCAACGCTGCTTATCAATTTTGGAAGAACTTCTTAGAAAATTAACCCGTAGCATAAAGCACGGCGGCGTCTTTTTATTTTTTTGTCTTTATATAGTTCATACCCACTGCGCAACCTTTATGCTCAACTCCGCGCCTTGTTTCCTGTTTTTGGTGTATTTTTGTAGCAGCTCCACATATAGAGGTCTGCAGCGATGTAGGTCATTTTTGGTGTACGTGTGTATGAAAACATTTTTAGAAATGGTGCATGTTTATGAGGATCCATCCATCCATCCATCCATCCATTATCTTTCACTTATTCTGAAGTCGGGTCATGAGGGCAGCATCTTGAGCAGGGTGGCCCAGACATGTCTTTCCACAGCCACCTTCCAGCTCTTCTGGGAGGACCCCAATGTGTTCCCAGTCCAGCTGAGAGACATGGACTCTCCAGTGTGTCCTTGGTCTTCCCTGGGCTCTCCTCCCAGTTGTACATGCCCAAGCACCTCTCTTGGGAGGCGCCCAGGAAGCGTCCTTACCAGATGCCCCGAACCACCTCATCGGAGTCCTTTCAATGTGGAGGAGCAGCGGTTCTTCTCCGAGTCTCTCCTGGATAACTGAACTTTTCACCCTATCTGTAAAAGAGAGTCTACCCTGCAAAGGGAACTCATTTCAACCGCCTGTATCTGCAATTTCATTCTTTTGGTCACTACCCAGAGTTCATGACCATAGGTGAGGGTAGGGATGTAGACCGACCGGTAAAAAGAGAGATTTGCCTTACAGCTCAGCTCGCTCTTCACCACAATAATGCAGGCGCTGAACAGCTTCTAACTACCACATTGAGGTCACATGACCTAGAGCAGAGAGGTCTCTGAACAAAACTAACTTTAGGAGACATTTTGGTTCAAGATGGCTGCCACAGCTACCTCTGAAAACTCAAAATTAACTATAACTTTTTGTGATATTGAGCTGAAATTTGGTGTGGTTGGAGCTGAGAGAGAGTTATAATCCTGATGCATATAAAAAAATCCAAGAAGGCTGTCTTAGAGAAAAGGGAAAAAATGCCAAGCTAATTTCAAGTTGATATGAATCAGAGCTTTTTAAAGCTACTAAACTGCTGAAGACAATCCCTAATAGACTCTGTCTGCAAATCAAAAAAATCAAGATGGCCGTCTGAGCTAAAAATGAAAAATGCTATAAGTCATTTTAGATATTAATCTGAAGTTCTGTGTGGTGGTAGCTGAGAGAGAGTTGTTACAATCCTGATGCAAATAAAAAATCCAAGATGGCTGCCTTAGCGAAAAGTGGAAAAATGCTAAGCTAATTTCAAATGGATATGAATCAGAGCTTTTTAAAGCTACTGAACTGAAATTGGGTGTTCTGATAGCTGAGAACAATCCCTAATAGACTCTGGCTGCTAATTAAGATGGCCACGTGAGCTAAAAATGAAAAATACTATAAGTCACTTTAGATATTAAGCTGAAGTTCGGTGTGGTGGTAGCTGAGAGCAATGCCCAATAAATACTGAATTCAAATGAAAAATACAAGATGGCCACCATGGCTTAAAAGTATACTGTATATTTGAATCAGTCCCAGGTGGTCATTATGCAACATCAGCACAAACACATGAGTAGGAGCAAAAAACTGTACCAGAAGTAGTTTGCTCAGTAAATTGTTGAAGTAAAAACTGTGGTTGCATTATTAGCTGTTGTGGTAATGTCTAGTTTTTAATATTTTCCAATTTAAGTTGAGCCATCCAGCGTTAGTAGCAGTAAAAGTATCTGAAGCAGTAGGCTGGCCAGTAATCAGGAGCAATAACAGAAACAGCTATGAACTGTAAATAAACTAAACAGGCATTGGTTTTTTTCCAGATGGATATGATACGTAACCTCTTATCCAATGTACATATGCTGGGGTGTGTGGGTTCTTCCAATTACACAGAACCAGTCTTCTGGCCAGGAGAGAGTCAAAGCAACCATATCCTTGTACTTGCTGAAGGACGTATCCACAGGGACCACCCCAAACTGTGAGATGAATGGTGATGGGTGCACATTATTTCCATATATCCCAGAGAAGGTATCAAAAATAAATAGCCAAAAGGTCTGCAGTTTGGAACAGGTTCAGAATGTATGCAGGAGTGTAGCTGGAGTTTGTTTACAATGATTACGTGCAGGGTCCAGGTTGGCTTTGGTCTTGGGCAGCTTGTCTTTGGACCAGTGCAGCCAGTGCACTACCATGAATTGAATTGCAGTATGTCTCAGACAGATTGAAGATGAGTAAATGTTCTTTATGATCCTTCCAGGTTGAGTCTGATATGGTTTTATCCAGGTTTGTTTCCCATTTCAGTTTTAAGGGAGTCCATACTGGTTTTATGGTATGAACTGAGCAGCGTATAGATCTTAATTAGAGCCCCCTTGCTATCAGACTTGCATTCCAAAATCTTGGCCACAATATGTTTAGAGGGGTACAAAAGAAAACTATCAGAGTTACATCTCTGTGTATAGATTTTTTAAATGGGATTAATTGCCACTGCCTTTCTGCCTCCTCCATCTGGTGGCCAAACCAGTCCTTAGAGTAGCTAGAAATTGACAAGAAAAATGTAAAAGTTGGAAATGATTTCCTTCCTAATACATCAGTTCACGCATGGCCTGAATTATTGTTGTTTCACAGTATGTTTGTGCTGAAGAATGGACTTTGATCAAACCCCACAACAACTGCTCCTGACAGCTTGCTTACGGCCATCTGACTAATTCTGAGGCTGCACTCAAACGCCTAGCACTGCTTTGAGCTGAATGACAATGCCATTGTGCCAAAATAGTCACAAAAACTGAAAATCGCCGACAATGAGCAGATGGCTACAATGCACAATTAATGCCAGTGATGTATGTAGGGCCTTCAGTGTTACAGATGTGGCCTTCCTAACTGGGTTAAATCACAGTGGTAACTTATGATGCACACCTGCTCCAGAGATAACCGTGTACTGTTCCAGATCTAAACTGAACCCCACTGCTTTTGTTCTCTATTACTGTATATTCATCATTAACCTTTTGGATTCCCAGTTGAAGGGATACATTTTAGACAATGAACTGTTGAGCTATTGGAAATTTATTATAATCCGTTAGTGATTTTTGGACATAGTTGTTTCCAGGTCAGCTTTATGCTGCTTAGTTTGTACGTCAATCTTTAATAAGATGTTGAATTTACTTCCATTCATGTCTGTATTCTAACTCTGAATTTTATTCTATTCAATTCAGTTTATTTATGTAACACCAAGTCAGAACAGAAGTCATCCCAGGGCACTGAACATTCATATTTATATAAAGTAAGTTAATGACATTAATTATCTGAGAACTGCACAGACTCTCATCCTAAATGAGCTTAAAGGCAACAGTGGAAAGGAAAAACTCCTGCTGGAGGAAGAAACCTCCAGCAGAACCAGAATCAGGACAAGCGACCATCTGCTTTTACTGGCTGGGTTTGAGAGGACAGGAAGGAGGAACAGATACACAATGGCAGGTCGAGAATCACATGTTAAGATAGAAATACGTAGTATCAAATGAAAATTATTCAGTTGTAACAATTCATTTAAGGAAATTAGGTCAATTTGTCCTCTAGTAGTCTAACCTATGGCAGCATAACAAGCCTAACTATAGGATTTATCAAAAAGGAAAGTCTTAAGCCCAGTCTTAAAACCGGACATTGTGTCAGGCTTACAGACAGAAACTGGAAGTTGGTTCCACAAGAGAGGAGCCTGACAACTGAAAGATCTTCCTCCCATTCTGCTCTTGGAAACTCTAGGAAACATGAGTAAGCCTGCAGTCTGAGAGCAAAGTGCTCTGCTTGGAAAATATGGGACAATAAGATCTGTAATACAAGATGGAGCTAGGTTGTTGAGAGCTTTGTAGGTTAGAAGTAAGATTTTGAATTTGACAGATTATCATTTCAGGTCTCATTTAATGGCGCATCAGATGCTGACATCACAGAACCCACATCAGTAAGGTGTCTCTTTCTCTTGAGTCTGTGTTTTTCTGTGAATATGTACGAAACTCAATTTTAAAGCTGCCTTTTTAAATTTTGTAAATTTTTTTATGTTTACCATTTACCAAATTTTTCGGACCATAAGGCGCAACATCAATGAACGGGTGTGTTTTCATACATAAGGTGCAAACAAAACATTCAAACAAGTCAAACTTTATTCAACTCATTCACAATAACCACTTAAAAGTGGTTTGAGGTCAGTAAACACAACCAGAATTAATACATAAGGTGCACCTGATTATAAGACTCACTGTTGATTTTTGAGAAAATTAAAGGATTTTAAGTGTGCCTTATAGTCAGAAATATACAGTAGGTTTTATGACTGTAATACAGTCATGTTATGCCTGAGATAAGACTAGCAAGTGTTTCAGTTTTCATAAAACCTTTTTATTTTATTTTATAAATCTCACAGAGCTCCAGCTTACCCATTTAAAATATGACATATGGAGATGGGATCAAGATGAGTCCACAATGCAATGCCAGTTTTACATTTTATAGTTATTTACATACATTTTTAAGGTCATTTGCAAGAGCAAACAGCAGCAGCTAGCTATAAGGCACAAAACACCTCTGTTGCATTAACTGTAATGCAAAACAGTTCATTTAGGATGGCAGCAATCCACTTTGGTCTCGGCCGCACTCGGACTAGCCGTCAGTTCATTTCCCAAGTAAATTTGATTAGTAACTTGGTCCAAAAATGTTTGATTAATTGCTTAACTAAATAGTCTTAGATAGTCTGGTTTCTTCCAGAGCAATAAAAAAAAAATGCATGTAGACCTGATTCAGCTGACCAGTACAATGTGTTGTTGCCCAAAACGTCTCTCAGGTGTGGTTTAACACAGAAATAAACATTAGTAGGAATAATTAAAAGAATATTCTAAAAAAAAATACATCCTTCATTATATCTGCAATGATTATCTTTATAGTGTGCTGTCAAAGTTACATAATAGTCTGTGTGAGAAGATGATGTATATCAGAAATGTTGTTTAGGGACACCACAGAGCTTTTCTGCTGTACTCTAAAGCGATAAATGTGTGCAATATCTTCTATTGTCTTCAAACACAGAGTTTATCTTTCCAGAGTCTTTGTTTTAGATGCTGACAGACCATGAAGATAGCTAATAGGTGTGATATTGTCTGAAGAGACTACTCTGCTGCATGTGTGTCTGCTGACGTCAATCAATCAGTTTGAGGAAAAACAAATTTTAGTGCGGCTTTCTTTAACACAAACAGAATAACACAAGTGATCTCCATTCTGTTAGCTGTGCTGCTTAAAGTAATTCAGTGCAAAGTAACGTGAGGAGCGAGGTCTTACCACCGGTTTCTGTCCCGCTGTCACTGAGGCCGAGACGCCGAGAGCCTTGGAAATGTCCTCTAGAGGTAAAAAATCTCCTGGGGAGTCTTGGATAAAGTGTAGCAACACCTTTTCTCCACCTTTATGGATAAAAAAGAGACAGCCTTTCAGTTTGATTTGAGAAAGCAACACATCAGCGAAGAAAAAAAATGAGTTGAGCTGCAACTTGGAATTATTTTAAACTACATTTTATTTATTGCTGTTGAGATTTGCAGCTTAGCACCAGCAGGTATTAACAGAAAAATATACTGTACATATACACAAATAAGGAAAATGGCACATTAAGTAGGTCAGATATGCATAACACTAGATGGTTTTTTTTTTTGTAAAATAGTTGTTATATTTTTACAGGAATAAACTATTTAAAGGTGTGAAGACCCCAAGTAAGAAGGTGGGTTTGGTGAGTGAAAAGTCTGAAAAAATGACTTTTAATGAAGCAACAACTGAAAATAGCGGACAGAATGACCTGTAATCCACCTCCTCCTCCCAAAATATCAGAACATATAGTTACAGCACGTTAGCTTAATAAATCTGAGTGGTGAGATTTAACAGTAAATCTGAGCAGTTGTGATCACAATTCAACAATATGATGCAACACTGGCCTCTAGAGGACACTCAGGCAAATTGCATCTGTACTTTTGTTTAAACAACTGGGAACACATTTTCTGCATCAATGCACAACTTTAAATAAAATATTTAAAAAATAATAATTATGTTTGATTTTTTTAAACTATATCTGTAATTTTAGGTCACATTAATGAAAGTGGACCTCACTAAAGAGTCCCCTTGTGGTGATATTACCTTTTGCCACGATGAGCAACCCTCCACTCTGGAGCAGATCTCCAGAGAAGTTTCCCTGAATTCCTGAAGCGCTCGCCTGAAAGCAGCAGAGACGACAGCCAGTCAGAGACACTGAATGCGTCAACATATACACTTGTTTATACAAAAAAGCATGTCACATAGGCTAAACAGGCTGAAACTGATTTATTTGTCTGCAATGAACGTTTCTACCTGAGAAGCTATGTCTCGAACTTTCTTCCCCAGCGCAGCAGGAATCACACTTAATGCTGTGTACCTGGGAAAAAAAAATCAAATAAAATCTGCTTTTTATTTTTATTTGAGACCGCCAAAAATGAAGAAACCGTTTGGAAACTCATTCCAGTCGGCAAATACCTGTTAAGAGTTTACAACCAATGTTTAAACTATTTTAAAAGGCTGAACAAGAATAAAAATTAAAAATAGAGATGCTAACTGAACCAAATCATTTTCTAGAGCTGATTAATTGAAGCTCTAAACGAAACAAACTGATATTCTCAAATCCAACCCAAAGTGCTTCTTTAAACCAGCTTCTTTAGTGAGCAATGTAAACTTAGATTCACCTTTTGAAACCCAAATCCTTGTAACACTTCTTTTGTTCATCCACATAAATGGCTGTAAATAGAAACACAAATTTACACAACAGGAGTGGCTGGAAGAACTATGGATTCAATAAGCATGTTTGAACACTTCTGGTTAATCAATAAGCTTTTTGTTGCAAAACACCCCGTCAAGGTTCACAATAAGAGCTGCAGGTGAAGGTGGAAGTAATAAATATATTGATTATGATTATAGTTGTTTTTCTGAATAGAGGTGTAAAAATCGGACGTAAAATTTTGGTCATATTTAGGATACATCAACTCAATAGTGTGGAAAAAATGTATTTTGTGAAACCAACAATATTGCAAAAAAAATATTTAGGTATTATTGTATACAGCTGGATAGATAATGCTTTTTAAAATGTATGAAAAAAACAGACAGAAAACAGAAATGTGGAGTCTTATTGGAGCAAACAAGGTTTAGCGGCCCTGAAATTTTCAAGCCAGAAGAGTCACTGTCCAATCAGCCCTGGTGATTAAAAAAGTTTCATGACAATATTGATTATACTTAACCATCACATTTACATTAGGTGAGATAAAGGTGCTTACATCCTTTAAAAAAACCTCCTTCTTTAAACTCCTGCAGCCCAAGCTCCTCTGGTCCAACTCCCACCAGCGAGACCCCGTTGGCCCTCAGGTCGGGCTCCAGTTTGCTGATCTCTGATGCCATCCATCGACACACCTGACAGCCAAACCTGCGCAGGAAGAACAGCACCACTGGCTGATCCTGCCACAGAGACTGGAGCTCTACATTCTGGAAGACAGTGAGCAAAAAATATTAATAATTATATAATTATCACAATGAATGAGTCAAAACAAGTAATACACAAGAAATGGGTGAAGCATGAGTTTTAAATTTGTGTAACATCATGAGCCATAAATTCCAACTGCTGTGGCCTGATTTTATAGTCATGTGGGACTTATCAGGTTACCACAAGACATTTTAGTCAGAAGTTTGGTTTGTACCGGGAAATAACAACAGATTTAATCATAACACGAGTCTTTACAGCACGACGGTCTAACAATAGTGCTTTATCACTAAACAAGCCATTTAAATAATAAAAGCTGAAACAAATACATTCGAAAAGGAAGAAATCCCTCAGTTTCAGATGAACCTGAACGCCTCCTTACCTCTCCGCCTTCAGCGTTCTTCAGCAAATTCTTTCCAACCTTAACCAGGTCCACTTTAGCCATTCTTCTAAAGAAGTCTTTAAAAATTAGCCCGGTTCGGTTCGACACACTCACGTGATAGTGGCAGTAAGCTACACTACAGTAAATATTTCTGACACCTACTAGCATGCCTAGTAAAAACGATTACAAAACAGCTTGTTCCTGAAACGCCCATAGAACGCAAGCGACCAATAAGAAAGAGGAAGAGCTGCAAACTTAGCCAATCAGAGGGCGCAAAGAAGAAGTAAGGGCGGGGCTTACTCTGGGCAGCTGTGCATGCTTAATAAAAAAAAAAAATCTTATTTCCTGCTAAATACTGCTGTTTTCTTCACTTTACATTAGTTCTTTAAAGTTTACAAACTTGTGCACAAAATTTAAAAAATATTCACAATTAATTTTGCATAAGGTGTTTTGAGTTCAAAGCTGGTGTTTTCATTGCCTGGATTTCAAGTCAACGAGACTTAAAAGCTGTTTACAAGTTTGCCTCAGCTCTCTGTTCTGCTTCACTGCTACATAACACGTCTACCGAGTTTGGATATTCGATTAAAAATCTGTATTGGTGTCAAAACTTTCTCAGTGCAGAAATAATGTAAATAATACTTTTAATAAATACAACAAGAGAAGTTACAAACAAATGATTAAAAATAACCACTTGAAATAATATTGTAATTGACACAGGTGGCATACACACTACGTATTTTATTTCTCCTAAGAAATTTTCCAGCACATTTGAATGTTCCAATTTCAATTCATGAAGAATTTAGGAGAAAATATCTTACATGGGGGTGATACTGTGGCGCAGATGGTAGAGTTGTGTCTCAGTGAGAAGGTCGCAGGATCAAATCCTGGTCCGGGGGCCTTTCTGGGTGGAGTTTGCACATTCTCTCTGTGCATGTGTGGGTTTTCTCCAGGTATTCCAGGTTTCCTCCCACGTCACTCACTCATGAAGGTAAAACATCAGTGTTTCCAAAAGTTTGGTATGCTGAAATACTAAGTAAGGGTCAGGGCAGATTGGTGGCAGGCCTGACAAAGAATGATGATTCCAAAAACTCATATGGGCAAAAAAAAAAAAAAAAAAAAAGCAAGAAACTCCGTGCATGGGTCTAATTTATTCTGCTGGGGGACTTCAATGCCCACGTCCAATGACAGTGGGACCTGGATGGTCATGATCAGGAGGAGCAGCCTCTCTGATCTGAACTTGAGCGGTGTTCTGTTGGTGGACTACTGTGGTCACAACTTGTCCATCACAAACACCATGTTTCGAAGAAAGATTCAGATTTCAAAGTTCACAAGATGAAGGATCATGAATTTCAGTTGTCATTTGGCAGAAACGAAAGACTGGGGGTGATTTTATTTTTTGTGATGCTTCTTCAATAAACATTACATTTGTATTTTTCTTAAATGTTCACGGCACAGAATAGTCCCATATTATAATTTAAATGAGATGATAAAGACATAATCACATCTCATTGCTGGTGATGTTAAAACACCATACCATCTGGGGCTTGTTTATCTTTAGTAACAGAAGGTGTGCAACCTGCAGGTCGGATTACAATACTACAATTCATTTAGGCATAATGAGCCTGCTATGAGATGTGGCTTTAAAACAACTTCAGTGTTTCTGCAGAGGCCAATTAAATCCATTACGCTGCCGTTTCAAATGAAGGAACATATGTTGGCTCTGTCTGAAGAGGTTTACTTGTAAACTACAGTACATGCAAAACTTCCTATTTGCACATCTGTACTACATAAGGCCAAATATTTTAATGTTGCCCGTTATTGTTTCTCAGAACAGAGAGAGGTGAGCTTGGTGCACAGCAGGTGAGGCTTTTCAGCGTAAAGCAAAAGAAGCACCACTCAAATAACTGGCATTGGATTTAAGATGTCTTCGTGTTATGCCGCTACTTAGCTATGAAGCAATAAAAAAAAAAAAAACATTAGAACTGATTAAACATGGTTTTGGCCAACACTGCATAAAATGTAATTAAACAAATAACCAGTTTCCCTTTGTACAAATCCTCACGTGTTCATTATAGTTTGTTTTTAATGTAAAGTCGAGCTGATTTCATGATCAGCCTTTGTGATATACAAATTTGTAATTTTCAGTCGTGCCTATAGGCTCTTTTTTATTTATTTATTTATTTTACCTTAATGACTTTTATTAATATTATGTCTCATATGACGTTTTGAGGCAACTATTTTGCTTGAAGTGCAATGGGTACAGTGGATGGACGGATGCATCCGCGGTGCCGATGCTGCAGGGAGGGGCGTGACGTCACGAGAGAGACCGGGAAAAGAGGCTAATGGGGAGAAGAGAGGGGGAAGGAGGAGAAGGGACGCAGAAGAAAGCGGGGGGGCCATGACTGCATTAAAGAAAAAAACCCAAAATAATCATTTTAATAATCATGACTCCTGTAATTCACATTATAGGCGGGTTTGGTCCTTTATCATAGCTCCTTTGTTTGCCTGCGCTCCGCAATAAATGACGAGCCGGCTCAGGAAGGTAATTATCTTTTTACGTCTTTAATTGCACGCCTTCTTCATCCTCTAACACTCAGCTGCCTGATGTTCACCTTAAGGACCTAAATGTCAAGGAAGATGTCGAAGAGCAGTCACCAAAAAAAAAAAAAAATGGCAGCAATCTGCGTTCAATGTGCATGTGCCAAAAATTCCAACCGATCATGACGCGTCGTCCTTTTCAACATCTTCACAGCGGCTCCATTGTGTCTTCCTCTGCCTACATGAAAAATGAACATGGAAACAGGCGTCGCGAGAGCGCTGCGGTCCCGTGCACTCTGCTGTAGTCAGCCATGGAGAGCACATGGGCTCTGCGCACAACATGCGTACTGGTTGCAGTGCGTCGTGCCCATCAGCAGCGTCTGCTAATGGCTGCAGTGTCCTCTTAGTATGGATCTATAGGCGTCAGCAGCTCATCCTAAATGACCCCTAATGTGATCATTCAAGCTATAAAACCATGAGTTTTAACTTGCTGTTGCATAACTCGAATTTTTTTTATTTTTTATGCTGCAGTGTATTCCAGCTTGAGGGAGATGTCATCTCCAGGCATGGGCACCCCCAGTGACCCCCTCTTGGCCAGTCCAGGAGGGAGGTTACCCACAGCTCAGGAAGGCATCTGGCGGAGCTCACTACCTAAAACTGCCAGCTTCCCAACATCCACCACCCGCCTCCTAAGCCACAGAGCCAACAACTTCCAAAGACAGCCAAAGCGTAGGAAGTTCATACGACCTTCACCACCTCCCCCACCTAACACACCCTGCCCCCTGGACCAGCTGGACCTCAGTGAGCTCCCCCCAAGAAGGACGTTCCAAGAGCTGCTGTTCAACGGCTGCATCCTGTTCGGCATTGAATTCAGCTACGCCATGGAGACGGCTTATGTGACTCCTGTGCTTTTACAGATGGGCCTACCTGATCAGTTCTACAGCTTGGTGTGGTTCATCAGTCCCATTCTCGGTGAGTGGTGCTCAGGGATGTGTGCGACGTATACGATCATGTGATTTAGACTGCCTGATTTGAACGCTGCTCTGTGCATCTGTATTTAAGGATTCCTCGTTCAGCCGCTCATCGGAGCGTGGAGTGATCGTTGTACATCCAGGTTTGGGCGGAGGAGACCCTTCATTTTTGCTTTGGCTGTAGGTAAGATAAGTTTAGAAAGCATAACAGGTATTTACTATTTTCCATGGCACCTGAATTCTGTTATGGAGAAAGAATCATGAAAAAAAGTGAAAACCATAGCAGCAGGAAAACAACAACAACAACAAATTACTATAATTAGGCAAAACATTCCCAGAAAATGCCAATGTACTGTATGACGCCTTTGATAAATGTTGTAGATAATGCACTCAAACTGTAAGAGACATTACAAAACTTATTCTCATTGATCCATGAATTGTCTTTTACCAGCGTTTCCTTTACGGGTCACAGGGCAGCTGGTGTCTATCAGCAGTCCCTGAGCGAGACGCAGGGGTACACCCTTTGACAGGTTGCAAGTCCATCACAGTGTTACTTAAAGACAAACAACCAGAAACACCCTCAGTCACACCCAGGGACAATTTAGAACAATGGTCTACAACCTTTATGATCAAAAGAGCCATTTATTCCCCTTTGCACACTAAATAAAATGTCTTTGGAGCCGCAAAACCCGCTAAAACTGTAATTATCAACTGGTGGCCCATGGCCCGCTTCAAGCCTGTTGGAGGGGGTTTTACCAGCCAGTAGGTGTGATATTGTGAAAGTAAAATATCAATTTAGTATTAATAATTATTGATATTTTTCTATTTTAGTGCAAAAGAAAGGACTAGATTTATGTAACAAAGAAAAAATATATATACAGTATATATATTTTTACCAATTGAAAAAAATTCAAACATAGCTTATGAGTTTTCTTTTTAATTATGAAAACAATTCATAAAGTAGCCTATTAAGAAGTAATAAAGCATAAAGTTAAAAATTAGGTCAGTTTGTTGGATACGTAATTGAATTTACAAATGAAAGTAAATACTTCCATTTACTTTGACTTTGTTTTTTCCTTCAATTTTTACTGTTATCAAGTTGACCATATCCTTTAAAGGTGTTCTCCCCCGCAAAACATTTGAGAAACAGATCACACCGTAAGACTGGAGGTGAGCCAAAAGAAGTGGCTAACAAACTACTAGCATGATGTAGTCTACAAGTTTTACTCGTGTTAGTATCATTCACATGTTGGCAAAAGGAATGACCGGAAAACTCCTAAAACTAGCCATTTCTTATTGTTGGTACAAAAAACCAATACACTTCAGTTTTATGTTAGTTTTGGTCAAAACTTAGAGCCGCTGCAGAGGGACCAAAGAGCCGCATGTGGCTCCAGAACCACAGGTTGCAGACCCCCTGATTTAGAATTGCCATGCACAATTTTAGCTGTGGGAGGAAACAGTAATACCTGAAGAAAACCCATGCATTGCACACACAGCCCATGCAAAACCCACACAAAAAAGTCCAGGAGGCAAACATGTGACTTTCTCACTGTGAGGCCACAGCTCTAACAGCTGTACAGCTGTGCTCCCATTCACAAAACTTCAAAGCCACAAAAGACATCATGCAACATTGCATGTATCCTGCTGACCTTGATGCCTCTACATGCATGATTTTCCTTCAGGGGCTTTGATCGGTCTAACCCTTGTGCTGAATGGACGGGACATTGGGGGTGTCATGGCCGACACGGCATCAAACCACAAGTGGGGAATCATTCTGACAGTGTGCGGTGTGGTTCTGATGGATTTCAGCGCCGATTCAGCCGACAACCCGAGCCACGCCTACATGATGGATGTGTGCTGCCCAGAAGACCAGGACCGAGGACTGAACATCCATGCATTACTAGCAGGTAATGGAAAATACGTTAACTTGTTAAATACTCTTTAGTTGGAGTTATAACTGTGATGTTGTTCAAGAAACAAAACAAGTTATGGAGTAAGAGATTTTTTTATTGGAGTTGGTGTTTTTGGAGAAAACTTACCAGCTGCGCACATTTTGTTTAAAAGGATTTCTGAAAGAAAAACCTAGAAAATGAATGTTCAGAATGAAGTGCCAAGAGAAGCAGATTTGCCAACCTCAAAAACTACACAGAAACAGCATGTTATTTCCTAAGTGGACCTTCTCAGATGAACTGGAAAGTAAAGAGGTGAAAAAGTAAAGTGGTGTCAAAATCTCTGAAATATTGTTTGCTTGGTACGCAAGAACATTTTACGGTTTTAGTTGTTAGACATGGCCAAAAAAAAAACTCCTTACTGTAAATTCCTTATTTTTCCACGCAGGACTAGGAGGAGGCTTTGGCTACATTGTTGGTGGCATCAACTGGGACCAGACGCAGTTTGGAAGATCAATGGGAGGTCAGCTGCGGGTTATATACCTGTTCACGAGTATCACATTGGTGATCGCCACAGCCATGACTATGATGAGTATTCCCGAGAGGACATTACCAAAAAGCCAAACTAACAAAAGCTCAGGTAAAAACCACCTGAAAAGCCCCAGCCTCCCCCTTCCTCCTTCCCCTCCTGTTCCCCCCGGAGCGGCTCTGGGACACAATGAGGAGGAGGAGGAAGGGCTTTACGGCTACAACTTTGCAAATTCTCACCAAAGTACTTCTGACCCCTTGGCCCACTCTTGCAGTGCCAGTGCACGACTTTGTGCGGGCCTCACCAGCCCCATCTCACCCCTGAGCCCCCTCACTCCAAAATATGGCAGCTTCATTAGCAGGGACAGCTCGCTCACGGGCATCAATGAGTTTGCCTCCTCGTTAGGAACTTCCTACATAGACAGTGTGCTTATAGACTGCTACACAGGTCAGCAGACTCCTCCGGCCCTGACCCAAAGCTCCACCGCTGTACCCCTGCCTCCAGGGCACTCCCCTCCTCCTGATAGGTCCTCACAGATGGGAGAGAACCCTCCTGCAGGACAAACCCAGGCTGATGCTGGGTCCCATCCGGCTGCGGAGGGTCAGAATGCTGCGACAGTCCAGCCGGAGAAGGATGCACAAGCTCACAAGGCTCAGGTTTCAGCTGGGTCTCAGCCTGCGGGGTTGCGTCGGGGCTCCACTGCTGGCATCCTGAAGCGACCTCAGAGCCTTGCGCTGATGGAGGAGCCCACAGCAACACATGTCGTTGGGCTGGAGAACGGGCGCAGGAGAACAGTGACTTTCAGCCAACAGGTCGGGCACACACTTAAAACAGCATTAAAGGGCGTGTGACATGATGTTTGAACTTTGCATAAAATGGCACAACATCTATATCTCGTATCATTCAACTATGTTCGTTTTTGCAAACAAAATGATAAATATATGAACATTTCATTCAAAGTCATTTTAAATTT
>JARVLU010001354.1:19604372-19617155 GCA_031762415.1 Simpsonichthys santanae
ACGTTTTTTTCAATGTAAAAACAACAACTGCGCACTTAGAACACCGTTTTAATGTGTTTCCAAGCAGTTAGCTAACACAATACTCTCAAAAAAAAAAAACATAAAATGCTGCATAAAAAAGGCAATGTAAGGTGTGATGACGTCACTGGGGGCGGCGCCGTACGTCCAAGTTGCCGTAAGTCGATGGCGCCGTAAGTCGGGGACCGCCTGTAGTCTACAGTATACTTGTGAATAGAAACAGCACGTTTCAGTGCACATTTTCATTCATTCAACCTTTATTTAGACAAGTTAGTCCCACTGAGCCTCGGGGACTCATTTACAAGAGAGACCTGATTTCTTAACAAAGAGTGATGACAACAGTGGATAATAGGATAACAATGACAACAATAGACAGTCATAAAACAGGCATACAAATTTAAATTCCTCTTTTTTCTTTTTCTTTTTTACAAATCAAAACAAAAAAGCAACCAAAAGGACAATTATATTGTTATATTGTATATATGATATATTGTTGGCCTCAAGTAAAAAAAAAAAAAGTATGTTTGTTGTTGTTTAATCTAGCGAGTGAGCGGTCACACACTATTATTAGCAGTTGATCAAATTATTGGCAGCGCGGCTAACTTTTTCACCTGTCGGCCTGTTCCGCTCTGTCACTGCCTCACTCGGCGGTACAGAGGCACACCAGAGGTAGGCCGTCTTTGACACCCTCTGCCTCATGGGTCCATTCAGAAGACACACTGAGGTGACAGAACACATCTCAGTCATGGACTGATGAGTCTTGTGAAAGTATTTTTGAGTTCAAAGTCAGAAAATTCAACTACAGCACCACTTTAATCACTTTGAGTAGTTGTGTTGGTACGGTGTTTGAATGCATAGAGTGGGAGGAAATCAATTGTTATTGAGTTGTATTGCTAATACAGTAGTCCCTCGATCTGTACCCTGAATAATGTATGTATGTACTGTATGTATGTAGTGTATGTGTATGTACGTAAAGGCATTTTAAACCCTTCCTACGCCCTTGTAATATTCTAAACAATGTTTCTAAACTCTAAACGTTCTACAAGAGCACAGCATGTCATGATCTCAGCTCTCTACCACCTGCCGCTCTTGGCCACACCCACTTCTCCGCTGCAGAGCAGAGATCAGCTGATCAGCTGCAGAAGGAAGCTTCTCCTGCAACTGTGGGCTGTACACAGGTGCTAAATAATTTAAAATAATTTATTTTAAATAAAAATGCCATGCCATCAATCGGCCAATTGTGTGTCATGTCCAATCTTACTTTGAAAAACCACGATAGAGCAAGTGCGCGAAAAATAAACCTCAAATTAGCGAGGGACTAGTTAGTCTGGTCACTGAGGACATAAGTTAGCTAATCCTGCTGGTTTCCAGCTGGATCACAGTGAAGTAGTTAGATCCAAATGATGACTTCTGACATAAGTGGAAGTTGTTTCTAATAAAAACATCAATGTAACCTGAAATTGGTGGAAGTTTAAACATTGTCATGAATCATATTGTAGGTTGGTGTTTTAAAACATCAGTATTGTTCCTAGACTCACTCAGACTAGCTGTTAGCTCCTCAGGCTGACTGGAACGAAACGTTCAAAAGACATGAGCCATCTACAACAAGTAAGATATTGATTGGTCTTAATCTATCAACAACATATCTGACCTTCCCCATTGAAGCTTATAAAATATATAAAACTATCAGATGTAAAGTTTATGTTTGGTATAATACACATTTTGATGCAAGTTACCACAGTAATTGTTATACATTGCAAAGACTGAATAATTGGAAGATTTGTATTGGGCTATTTGATAACCAGCAAAATTGTTGGGCACTTTGGAAACTGCTAAATAACTTATTAAATCACAATTTTAATTTTACACATCTTCAGCCTTTGAGAACACAGTTTTAACAGCCAATAAATAAACAATTACTTTTGTTTCAATAAGTTCTCTCCTCACAAAGTCGTTCACCCAGGTGTTAAATTAGATCCTTTGGCAACGTCCCTGAACCGTGAGACTAAGGCCTGCTCCTGCTCATTGCTTGACTGGCAGAAATAAACAGTCAAATATAAAATCTTCTCATGTCGTGACACGATCCTCTGACCTCAAGTTCTTCTCTTCAGACTTCAACAAAATAATTTCACCCTAAACGTTTGCCACTCCTTTTACTGTTGCACACAGGATCATCTATCCTACATGTTTACCTGCAGTAGTCATTGCATCAATGCACGATGACATCGTTTGCATCTGTGCATTAGATATTTGTTTTTAAGAAGCTTTAAACTTGTTGCAGCACATTAACACACAGCATGACACAATTTATTTTTAACCCTAGAATTTCAGCCGCTTAAAACGCTTAATCCCACATCGCTTAGGTTTTGATCTATGTCTGATGCTCACTGACTTTGAGAAAGTCTCAAGGCCTTTCATTCAGCCAAAATGTAATTACCGGTATGTGGAGTGTAATTACACAAAATATCAAAGGTTTACTGCAGCAGCTGGTTATTTACACATTTATTTTTCCTCTTCATTTTCATATTTACATTGAATATGTTGTTTACTGACCAGTAAGCTGTGCAGTATTGTCACTTTATATGCCAAAATGTGTAAAATATGAAGGTGAATATAAATAATAATCTAAAAGGATCATTTTTAGACAGTGTAAAAAAAAAAAGGGCAAAACGTAGACTGTGTAAAGTCTCCTGAGCACTGAAGCGGGCCTCTGCTCTGCCTAATGAGTGCAGAAACTACAGTAAATCCATGGGAGGAGACCGCTTAAAAGTAGTAGAATATTACTCAAGTTTTCAGTAAATGGAAAAAGGGAGCAATCAAAGAGAGGACGATTGTTTCTGAGATCATTTCCTGTCTTTTTCCTCCCTTTTTGCCTACCTCAATATGTTTCCATGTGCTACTGATTTGAAAAAAAAAAAATACTATGTTCGAGTATCCTGGGAAAAGCAAGTTGTTTATAAAAGGGAAGCTGCAGCACAAAAAGTGACGGAAAAAGTTATTTTTGCCAGTTGACCACATTTTTACATTCACGGTTAGAGAAACCATTTTTATGATACTCAAAACTGTGAGACCACAGAAAGTATAACTGAAAAAAAGAGAGAAACGCCTCTTTGTGCTCGTTCTGACTCACGTTTGAAAATAAATAATATATAATGGTGTAGCTCCTCATGGCCCGACTGAGCTTTTTACCTGCTGGGGTCAGAGTCTGTAAAAAAAGATGGGAAGGACAAGCAGGTTAATTTCACCTCAATTTCTTAAGAACAAAAGGTTGACCTCACTTGTGGAATTTCTGTGCTCAAGGGAAGGGTAAAGTGGGGCCCATCAAAGAGCAAAGGTCAGGCTTAGGAGAGGGGGAGGGGACCCAATGATTGGAGGAAATAGTGGGGGCCAAACTAAGCTCTTTTATTTTGAAACAGCAGTTGTCCTGCAAGGTCTGGCTATCCTTCTGTGGTTGCAGGGAAAATATAAAGCTGACTTCACTCTGGGATTCTTAAAGTTAATTGCACATTGTGCTCATTTACAATAATCCCAACAACGTCATTTTAGATAAGAAGGAAAACACTTCCTCTACAACAGGGGTGTCAAAACCACTTGCAAAAGGGGGCCTAAATTAAAACCTTTTTCAATCTAAGGGCCAGTTTCAGAATCTACGTTAACTCAAGTTAAATACCCAACATCTTTTCTTCATCACAGGTTCCTCAACAAGAGTTTGATTGGTCTCATTTGACATTCTCTGTTGCTCTTTTGACATCATAATCAAAGATTGCTGGAAAAGATTTAAGTGATAAAGGTATTTTACATTTAAAATAACATCTTGGGGGCCAGACACGATGTCAGTGAGGGCCATATTTGGCCCCTGGGCCTTGAGTTTGACACATAATGCTCTACAAGTTATAAACTCCACAAGGTTTGTAGACACTGGAGCTGTTTTGTTTCCCAGTCAAATTTGCATTCATTCATTCACCCCTTATTAATACAGGTTAGTTCATTTGAGCCTCACAGACTCATTTATAAGAGAGACCTGATTGTAACAAAGATCAATGACAACAGACAACAGTAGACAATCATAAAAGGAAACAAACAAATTGAGAAGAACAAGTGAAAGAAAATGGGATTAAAAAAAAAAAAAAACGAAACAAAAACAGTTACATTGTAAAGCGATGTTGAAAACTAAAATCAGGAACATGTCGGCATTGGTTTTTCCCAGGAACTTAACAGATGTTTGAAGCCACTTAGAGGTCAAGGTCAAAAGATTCAGATCTTTTTGCAAGATATTTCAGGAAACAGAAGCAGAGTAGGTGATGGTCCTTTTGCCTAGTTCAGTCCTCATGAGGGAACACTGCAGGTAATAATGTCCTGAGAGAATAGTGACATGTAGGAGGAGACATATGAAGACAACAGACCAAGCAGTGATTTGAAGATGAAAATGTACCAGTGAGCGTCTGTGTGAAGTTAATGATGTCCAGTTAACCAGTGAATACATGGTGCAGTGGAGGGTACGATAGTTACAGCCAGTTGTGAATCTTAGTGTATGCACCATGACAGACAGCATCCAACATCTGCAGGGAGCTTGTAAGGGTGTTCATGTAGATAATGTCACTGTAGTTGATGCAGGGGAGGAAAGTCACAGTTACAAGGTGTTTCCATTCAGAGTTAGACGGGATCTATTTCTGAAAAAGAAACTCAGTTTAACTTTCACTTTCTTCACCAAATTTTCCACGTAGAGCTTAAAAGAGAGATGTGATTCAACTTGCAAAAGTATTTGTCCGCTTTCTTCTATGTTGCCTTAAAACCTGGGACAGTATAGATTCAGCCCCTAAATTCAAATATTACACGGAGACACCTTTTGCTGCACTTCCAGCATCAAGTCTCTTCAGGTTGGTCTCCATGATCTTGGTCCATCTAACCACTGGAGTTTGGTTCATTCTTCATGACCAACCTGCTCCAGCTACTGCAGGTTGTTGGGGTGCTGCTTGTGTCCAACAAACTTTAACTCAAACCAGCGATTCTCAGTTGGGCTGACTGGACCATTCCAGGAACATTTAACTGGTCCCAATGCTCCAATAAGTTCCCTTCAAGCGTTTCTCTGTATTTTGCTCCATTCGTCAACACTGACCATGTTTCTCTGCTAATAAAAAAAAAAAAAAAAATTCTCACAGCATGATGCTGCCACCACCATGCTTCATTGAGGAAATGATGTGCTAAATATAATGAGATGTGATGTTTCTTTGATTAATCCTCTCCTTATCCGGTCAGTGAGCTTTGGTGGATGACTCCCACTTGGCAGGTTTGCTGTGATTCTACCTTTAATGGTGCTGCGTGAGACGTTCAGGGTTCTTGGATATACAAATCACTGCCTCCTTTATTGTTTGTGACCAGTAACGACGAGATACTGAGGCGTAACACTGTCAAACAACAGGAACTTTGCTGCGTGAAAACCTCAAACTGTGCATTGATTCTTTCTGAGGGTGTAGAAGGAGCAGCTGATTGGTCAACAAACAAATCCAGAATGTGCCAATGGGACTACATTTCCCAGATGGCATGCGAGAAGTGAGCGGAAGTGCTGAAAGCAGCTGATGGGAGCAAGCCCATTAAGCTGCATCATATTCTTTAAGCTACCAGACAATAAGTGGATTAACGGATGGATGATAAATGGTTTTGTGCATAATCTTTGCAGAGGTCAGGCCCAGGTCTTTAGGCATATTCTGTTATTCAGTCCAGATTTCCTGTTGATTTATTTTCCAAAACTTCTTCAAAAACACCGATGATGTCCCAAAAGGAGGCAGCAGGCGATGTTGGATGAGAACAAAACTGTTACGCCGATCAAATAATGCACAGTGTGATCAAGTCTGTAATCCCAACACGAAGTCTCAATAATCTGTGTTGTAACCGGTTTCTTTCGGAGAACACCGTTTGAGTTTAACTGCGCTCCACCAGCTTATTTATTTCACCTCCTAGCGCCACCCCTGTCAACGTCTTGCCAGAGGAAAGTGGAAATTTCCAGTAATTCCTGCTCTTTTGCAAGAAGGACTCCTCCTCCTTCTTTTTTCCCGCCTTTCTTTCACCCTACCTGCCTGCTCCCGCTGCATGCAGGCCTGAAGACCTCGTGGCCATGTTTCTCAACCTTTTACTGCACACTTTTCCCTTTTCGCATGAAAAACGTGCCTTAAAGGAACTGAAATAAAGGTGGCAGGTGTAGAACGAGGATCATGTTTTTTACCAGCAGCAGTGGAGGTGACTGTTAGCAAAATATCTCAAGAACCAATGAATGATTTTTTTTTTAAATGAAATTTGCAGAAATTAATCACTGGATATTCATTTACAACTAATTAACTTTTGGAGACTGCTCTATTCAAAATGACTATCAGAATCAATTGAACATTAAAAACATACAGATTGGTAAAATGAAGTGAGTTTTAAAAGTATTAACTTTAAAACTGTGTCTGGCAGTAGACGACTCTGATCTTCAACACATATTTTCAGCTCTAACAGATTACGCAAGAGCACAGTTTTAAACTTGGCCATATGGAATCAACTTTGTTTGTCTGTTAGCAAAATATCTAACGAACCACTGGACAGATTTTAATGAAACTTCCAGGAAATAATCAACCACTGTACCTCTACAAAAAAAAAAAAAAAAAAAAAACTTTGGAGCCAAACCTAATTCAAGATGGCTGCCACAGCCAGCTGAACTATGAAACCACTTAAATGGCTATAACTCAGTCAGTTTTAAACATGCTGACCTAAAATGTGATACTAGTACTAAGAGTAAATCACAACACAAACTTGGAGTGTGAAATTGCACATACAGTAATGTTATTTTTAAGGTTTGACCAATATGCAACTTGGTCAATGATTTTATCTAAAACTATGGCGTGACAGGTGAAAGGGGTGACATGCACTCTAGGTCTTTAATATGTGTCAGGGGAATTTAGGTAAAGGTTTATGGGTGTTTAGCACTGCTAATAAATTAATGTTGACCCATGTGTATGAGGTCAGAGTACTTTTTCTCTCAGAGAGAAGCCTGCAGGCGCCTGACGCCTCTGGGTCTGTAAGAGGCCGAGGTCATCGTGCTGATAAGCGTGTACAAAAACCACTTCCTGTGCGCTGCCCGTTGCAGAGCTTCATGTCCGGGGCTTCAATCTGTGTTAGCCTGTGTGAACGTCTGCCCTCGCAAATAACCTAGGTTTAAAAAAATTCTTCTCCTGTCTTCATGTGTGGCTCTTTTAAAGTAAGTAGATACTGAAAGGGTATTTTTATCCAACATGTTCAAGTTTTTGTCCAAAGTACAAGTTCTGATCGCACTGTTAATGTTCTTCAATACAAATGGCAAGAATATTTATTATGAGTAAATGGATTTTTTTAATTTCCTTTTGCGTCTGCTCTTCTCTTAGGATGTGCAACACATAAATATTTGTTTACTGCTACATTGCTTTTCGGTTAAATGTGAGGGGCTGAGCAATAACTCTCACATTCGATCTTCAGAGACGAGGAAGGCCTGGTTTGGTATCACAGAGCAGATGGCAGATTTGTATTTCCATTTCTCTGGCTCATCTAGCCGACATTCTCCTGTCTGGTTGTGTTTCAGAGCGGCTGCTAAGCTCAACTGTAAACCGACACACACTGAACGGGCTTTAAGATACACAGATATGGAGAGTGGAAAACCAGAAACTGAAGTATGTTTACATGAATGCGTGAAGGCGATCTCTCCACAACATCTGTGATGTTACAACTTCCTCCTAACGCAGCACAAAAACAGAACCGTTTTCACATCAGCAGCGATGACGCTTGATAGGAAATCTGTGTAGGTGAACTCCACATTACAGCCTGGAGTGACCAAGTTTTAGTGTGTTAATGGGATGAGGGGCTCTGACCTTAGACCCATTGTGAGGCACCAACAAAAAGCCATCTGCACAGCAACCAAAGCCGAGATGAGGGACTCACACACATGGGGACTGAGGAGGAGGGGAGGGCAGAGAGAGTGGAGAAAAAAAAAAGACAAAACAAATTAGGTGATAAAGCAAAAATAAGACAAATCAGCCTAGATCCTGATGAGTACAAAGTGTCAGAGCTTTGTAGCTGCACAAACACGTCAAATCAAAGACATGGTTCACTCCAAATGCTTGTAAAGTGGAAGACAAGCGCTGCAGGCCTAATCACTCAAGAGCACATTTCCTGCCTCCTGCACGACGAAGATGAAGCCAACTGAAACAGTTCATGGCTAATATTTAACTGGAACTGAAATCCCACCTCCGTCGTGTCACAGAGCATACTTCAGTCACTCAGATCAACACGAACACCAGGGTTTTGCAACAATCTGTCACCACGACTGGCTTTAGGTTTGAGTCAGGGTTTTAAACCACAGCCAACACGTTTAAGTATTTTTTTTTTTCTTTTCTTTCCTGCTGAAAATGGTGATAACGAAAACAAAATGGTGTCAGGGACATCTGCAAATACATAACTAAATAAATAAATAAATAAATACATGTTTCACAGGTAAGATGTGAGAGTCAGGATTGCTTAGCAACAGCAGTAAAAAAAAAAAAAAAAAAAAAAACTTGCAGGCTGTGTGCGTGTGCGTGTGAGTGGGTGATTCATACACAACTGTCCGTGCTGCCACCTTGTGGTGAGCTGCGGAGACATGTGGAGGACGGACTCGCAACGTGGACTTTAGTCTCACAGCTTAAACTGTCGCAGTTGTTTGCGATTTTTATTTTTTTTTTTTACACCCTCACAAAAGACAAAGTGTTTGGAATAAAATAAAATATATATATATATTTTTTCTTCTTGATAAAAACCTGTTTGAAAATGTGCTGAGTGATTTGATTGGCTGCTAAAAGCTCCAGATCTCATGACGGGTGGTTGCCTAGCAACGTTCCAGGATGGGGAGAGGGAGGGAGGATGGATGGGGAGGTGTGGCCTAGTTAAAGGGGCGGGACAATATGAGCTCCGGCAGGGACACTTTCTGACGGGGGAAATACCTGGCACTGATCCCAAGTAAACAAACAGGAGACAGACATAAGGGGGAGGACTGAGCTGAGAGGGGGGGGGGGGGGGGGGGGGGGGTTTAGGGTCCTGATAGCAGCTTTGTTCTCAGATTAAAGTTACTCATTGCAAAGTATGAAATCAAACATAAAAAACAGCTTTTCCTGAACTATACCAAATGGTGCAGTTTGAAAGAGCTTACTCCAGTGGTTTTCCAGGATAGTGAACTCTTCCACAAGCACCCTGCAGATGTTGGACGCTGTCTATCATGGTGCACTTAAAATTCACCACTGGCTGTAACCACCGTACCCACCACTGCACCCTGTATTAACTGGTCTTCATTAACTTCACGCAGACTGTCACACTGGTTTCATCTTTAAATCACTTCTTGGTCTGTCACCTTCATACATCTCCTTCATGTCTCTGTGTGCGCTCTCAGGACATTATTACCTGCAGTGTTCCCTCAGTGAGGACTGAACAAAAGGGCCTTCTCCTGTTTCCTGGAATATCTTGTAAAAAGATCTGAATCTCTCGACCTTGACCTCACTAAGTGGCTTCAAACATCTGTTAAGTTCCTGGAAAAAAACCAATGCAGACATGCTCCTGTTTTTAGTTTTCGACACCACTTTACAATCCAGCTGTTTTTTTTTTTTGTTTGTTTTTTTTTTTTTTGTTACATTTTCTTTGAAATAACATTTTATTTTCACTTGTTTTTCTCAATTTGTACACATCCTTTATGATTGTCTATTGTTGTCCACTGTTGTCATGATTCTTTGTTAAAATCAGGTCTCTCTTGTAAATGAGTCCCGAGGCTCAATGGGATTAACCTGTATAAATAAAGGTTGAATGAAAAGTCACCTGATTGGCCATAATCTATGTGGGATTGGACAACTGTAGAAGCTTGGAGAAGACATTTAGGTGTAAACATGAGCCTGAATCTGCTGCTAAATTAATTCCTAAACGACAGGAGAGAACAGATGTGCAGAATTTGTTCATTACTCTATGCTTGTCTGTTCTTTATGACGGTGCAACGAGTGCCTTCAAGGGAACAAAGCGTTTCATCTAAAAACGTTCAGTAGTTCCCTCTACACAGAACAACAGTGGAAACGTGAAATGATGTGCTTATTTTGCAGAAATAAAATCCTACAACTTTTCAGTATTCAGACATTTTGGTCAAACCGTGATCAAACACATCTGGCACCGTGAGACACCGGTCGTTGTGGAGGATCCATTAAAGAGCGCGCAGATGACAGATACGAGTTTGCAAGAACGTCAACACGTTCTGGCTTGCACAGCTGGGTGTGTAGGCGTCTCTAGAAAGTTTTAGGACAGCTCGGAAAACCAATCCCACCTGATGTACTGTAAACCTGAAGGAATGAGGGGGTGGGGGAGGACAGAGAATCAGTCACATAAATAATTAAAGGCCTAGCATTCCTTGAAGGAATGCATTTCGCCCACTGTCTTTCATGGGTGACATGTAACAGTGTTGTGAATGACTCTCAGCTACTACCACACCAAATTACAGCGCGGTATCTGTAAAATTGGAAGAATTGCATCCGTTTTTGTGTTTTTCAAATTCAGTTGGCTGTGGTGGCCACATTGAATTGGGTTGACTCCAAAAGTTAAACAGTTGTAAAGGTTCATCTAATGAGCATTTCTTAAAAGTTTCATTAAAATCAGTCCAATGGTTCATGAAATATTTTGTTAACAGACAGAGTTGACACCAATAGTTATTGTCAAGATAAAAAAAAGACCTTGCCCTATCAGTTGGCACTCAAAGTATAAGTTGGGAATCAGACTCAGCTATCATCACATCATATTTCAATTCTGTGTCTGTACATATGAAAGAGTTGTAGCCATTTGCTGATTGTCTATGGCGGGCAGTTCAAGAGTCCTTATAGGAGAAAATGTGGATGCAAGGAGCACAAGGAGGAGGCAGCTGTTTGCTGCTGGTAGTCCGTAGACAGAGGTGGGCCGCAGAAAAATGGCCGATGCAGGCGGGCTCTGCAGGCAACGAGGACTCTTTGTCAGGAGCAGGAAATGAGGTTTCTGCTGTGATTAAAAGGAAGGTTACTATGGCGATGCAGAGAGCCGTGTGCACCGAGAATATTTAGGGAGCGGAGGGGGCCAAGTGAGAATTGAATTTCAAAGAAAGCAGCCTCCTGCATCTCATCTCCCAGCACCACCACCCAGCTGCTTCGCCACCGCAGCACAGGCCTTTTATGTCTGACAGCGTTTTCACTGGAGTCTGCAGCTGGAATCATCTCAACTCGATGGTTGTTTGGTCACGAACGTTCAAAGAGGGTCCGTTTTACTTCCTGAAAAAGATACAGTCAAACTTGAGGGGAAAAAAATTAGCGTTAATTTATCTATTTTAACACCACGGCCCTTCGTTCCTGCTGTGAACAAGTTATCCATTTGACCTGTAGCGCTGATAAGACCCTCAGTGTGACCTTTTCCACCTAACACGCTTTGTTAATTGTTTTACTGCGCTGCCTTTAAAGAATAAGTCTCTTAAAATAGATTCAACCCCTTTTTCTAAAACCATTTTTTTCTGAGGAAGTGCTCCTCTCTGCAGTGAATGCCATCTTTGCTCCGTCACGTGATGCTCGCTGCAGGATGTTTGGATAAATGACATTTGAGACTTTTTTGGATCAAAGTGAAGTTCTCTTTTTTTTAATTTATTTCGGCTCACAAGCCATCCTGACTGCTATGGATGTCCCAGATTCTACCGTCACACGTAAAAATATTAATGTGACTGTTGTTTGAGTCCTGACATGCAGGGACTGATAAATATGTACACATACAGAGACAAATTAAATCAAAATGTAAACATTCCATTGCTTTTTGTTCTTGTTTTAGTTTGAGTTCTTACGTTCTCCTGTTTAGGGTTAGACAATAGCATACTGTGTTTTCACAACTGGGTAAAGGATGCCATCTGCTTTCCTAAAGGCTATTAAAAAATAGATCTTAAACTGTTTAAAATAGTTACTGAATAGAAATTATATGGCAAGTTATGTAATTAGTAGTGATTCATAGTTACTGAGAAAATAATTTAATTTAGTCATTAATTAAAAATGTTAAAAATACAACGCTGTGAACTAGAAAGGTGTAAGATCAATATATTCATATTTTTTATTTATTTTAGCACATTAAATAAATAAAAAACTAACAAACATATTTTCAGTTTACCATTTTTTTATAATCAAATTACCATACTTTCTGCCGTATAAGCACCGCCGTATAAGTCGCATCAGTCCAAATATGTCTAATAAAGTGGAGAAAAACATAAATACGTGTTTCGCCGGATAAGTCGTATCTATCATGTGTCACTGCTGACCAACCAGAAACAAAAATTGATTGGCTGCCAAATGGCAGCCACGAGAACGTGCACAGGAGCATTAACAATAATTTAGCAAGATTAACACCTAAAAGAAAGTATTTGTTTGTTTAAAATTATAGCAAAGGTGTGTCTCAGTTGAACTTTTCCTTTATAAATGCACTTTGACAGTCAAATCAGCTACATTTTACCTGGGTGGTGCAGTGAAATGTAACCGATTTGATCTAAAAAAGCTAAGTCTGGTCCTCTGGACATTCAAAAAACAAAACAAAACAAAGCAAAAAAAATTTTAGAATTCAGCTGGTTTCGGCTGTCAGCAGCTAACTGGTTGATCCACTGTGAGAGGGTGCTATTTATTAGACGGAGCTGACTACAGCATCTCAGACTGAGGAAGTCTTTCGGACGAAAGACGAAACGTTTCTAAATTTTTTTTGCTTTGT
>JARVLU010001354.1:19748675-19764953 GCA_031762415.1 Simpsonichthys santanae
ATGCAAGCAAATCGAACACAGAAACACAAAGCTCACTGCTTGTGAGTAATGAGCACCAGTTTTTTTTTTTTAAGTGTACTTTAAGCTTGTAAACCTACCAACCCGACGAGACGTTTTAGACTCAGGAGCTTTAAGTGTCAACAGTGTAAAAAAAAGAAAAAAAAATGGAGTAGGCTTAAATTCACTCTGTGATGGCATTTGACTTTGATCACATGAGAAATATTCATGGAAGCACAAACACCAGCTCTGTCACCATTATCCAGCCTGACAGTGATACCTCTCAAGGCTGTCTATTAATTAAAGTTGCTCTTACCATGTGGGACGACTTCCTATCTGGGCACAAAAATGATTTTTCCATCTCTTGTGGGGGGCTCTTGAAAAGGGGGCAATCTTCCCTCTCCAGCTTCTTGTGGGAAATTTAAAAGTGTACAGAGAAAGACATGGGGATTTCTAGCTCATTTATAAAGACGAGTTTATAATCCTTTCCTGCTTAATAACTTAAAAGGATTCAATTTCTCCCCTCATTTATGGGGTTATGATCACATATTGTTAGGCCCAGATAGCAGCATTTCAAGGTTAACGTTTCCTGCTCGAAAATATCAGAAAATAAGCTGTAAGCCCATAGGTGCCCTTTGTCTGGCCTGCAATTTTCCTCACAAATGCTGATAGGCCCATTTTTAGATGCTACTTTTAACGTGATAACAACAATGACGTCGATAAGATGCATGCAGCCATTAAAAAAAAAAGATGTGATATTTAATTATAGCATATAATTTCACCATCGAGAATTAAATTCGGTGGGCTTGCGTAGGCTCTGAGGATTGAATGATGGATGGTTGGGGGTCTCAAACCATACGAGACAAATTAAAGAGGAAGTGCTGCCCTCCAGGTATCCTGTCACAACAGTAGGGCGTCTCTCATTTCTGCCTGTGTTTTATTCCGCCAATTTTCACTATGGGGCTCTGGGATTGTGCTCCTGCCTACAGGGCAGTCGGCCAAAGGAAATAGAAAAATCACCGTTTTTCATCTTCTTTTAAGCTTGACTTGCCTTTTCCTTCCATTTCTTTCACCCATGCCAACAGGTATGGATATTTAGAATTTGTGCAGGAGGTAGAATATGCAATATGTTAGTGAAGATTTTGATCTAAAAAGAATGAAGGTTTAAAAAAAAAAGTTGTATTTTTAAATTGGCATGCATTTGTGTTTCAATGTTAGAATCATTTTATGCCATTTGATAAACGATTAATGCCTTTTATTTACTGTACATTAATATTATTAGTGCTGCAGACGCTGCCTGGAACATTTGCATTTCCACTTGAAGCGGTTAATGTATTCCCCCAAATTGCCAGAGCTTTGTTAGCATTAAAGTTTAATTGGCTGGAAGAAGATGAATGAGGCTGACAGGAATCAGCTGTCCACAGATTCCCCAGTGAGTCTGACACGGAAATCATAACCTGACCAGCTTTTCCTCCACTGAAACCGGCTCGTTGAACTTGTCACATCTAATTAGGGTGTTAGAACGCACCCGGCGCACTGGTGGGAAACTGTAGGTGGTTGGTCCAAGGGCAGCCAATAAGGCCGTTTTTGGGTCATATGGTGGAGAGCGAGGGGAAGGAGGAGGAAGGTGGGAGGCAGATCAACGTGGTAGGATGGCAAATGTTGTATTAGAATGCTGTGTGCTTCTTTTTTTTTTTTTTTTTTTTTAATTCAAGCAGCCCTTTTTTCCGCTCTTACTTCAATTATGGCCTTCCAGTGGGCTAAACAGGCCAGCCATGCATGGACTGTGGTCTTGTTTTAATTGAGTATGAAATTAATTATAGTAGACATCTATTAAAGACCTTTAAGTTTGGCTATTTTTTTTCTCCACACAGTTTAAAGGTATGACAGAGGATTAATGGCTTAAATTCAAAATTACATTTTATTGCATCCTGTCATTTTAGCTTTGCTTGTCAAACAGGTGTCCAGCTATCTAACAGAAACAGATTATTTTAGTAGCTTTTCAATCTTTTTTTTTTTTTTACTTTTAATATAAATTCAAACGTGAGGTTTTACGTTTAAAAAAGGAAACATTTAAATGGTGTTTTTGTGTTTGTGTTTAGCCTTTATGAATGTTTCAGCTCGTTGGGTTGTTTTTCTTGAAGAGGTCTGTGAAAATTTGCAAACACAACTGAGTTCAGTTCCCATTTTGAAGAGCTTTTTTCTTTTTTTTACTGATACAAAAAAAAAAAAAAAGCCCTGTGATGTCTGACAGCCTCCTCTTGCTATTGTTAGCCGAACAGCCACTAGAAAAGGAAGAGAGAAAGACGAGGGAGGAGAGGAGACCCCTCTGTTATTTTCAGTCTTGAGACTTGCTGCATCTGCTATTCAGGCAAGTTGATGAACTCCTCCAAAAAGTTTATTAAGAGGGTGAAAACAATAAGAACCAAAGCCTTTGGGTGCCTGGGCAGACAGTTTATAAACTAGCTGCTATTGTGCCTCAAAGGCAGATGCTTGAATACTTTTGAATAGGGGCCTTCAAACTGACACGATCAGGCTGGACAGCAGCAGTTTTTAAAAGGAAGACAGGATTCTGCTGCTGCTGCTCAGATCTCTGTCTTTTTGCATTAATGTACATCTGCAGAGGAAGAGGGTAGGAGAAGCCGGGCACTGTCTGCTGCGTTCAATGGTTTTTCTCTTCATCTTTAAGTTTGTTTACCAAAAAAAAAAAAAAAAAAAAAAAAGTTAAAGGATTTCCTGAAAGTATGCAGAAGCTCATATTTTTTTAATTAGCTCATTTGTTTTAATGAAAATGTGTTATATCTAAATAAATCTGTTTAGCATGCAAGAAAGGTCCAAAAATGTTCCGTCATATTTCTACTTGAGAACTTTTACTGCTGAAAAATCTACATAAAAAAAGCACATTTCCCAGTAAAGACAAATTTCCAACAGTTTTCAGATTTCTCATCAGTGATGCACTCAGAAATCTCTTGTGCGCTTTATTCACTATTGATTTTCTTTTTCTGAATGGGCCACACTCACTCAAGAAGATACATTATTCCTCCTCTTTTCTGAGTAAACAATAGACTGTCACTCTTTATCCTTCTTCCCTCCTCTGTCCCTCCTTCTCCAGCTTTTCCCTTTTTAGTCCTCTTAGTCTCTGGCTCTGCGCCTCACAACATCAGAGGGAGTCCAGTGATTTGTGACCCCAGCAACCCACACTTAATCTTGCTAAAGAGGGGGAGCATCCAGTTTACAGCTTGGCGGGCCCCGAATAGACCAAGCCTGCTCTGGCAGGTGTCAACATTAGCAAACAATTGGTCCCCGGTCCCATGCCCCCCGTACCCCAGTGCGACGCTGAACCAAAACTATTTGAGGCTCGCTGAAAGAAGCCACATAATGGGGAATATGGAGGGGAGGAGAGGAGAGGGGGAGGACAAGGGAGAGATTACATTCTCAGACAGCTATTAGCTGGGATGAAGCTTTTCTAAACAAACAAAAAGAAGAAGAAGAAGAAGAAGATCAATATTGTGTTAGTTTACCAAGTGGAGTCATCATTGTGGTTTTAGAGTATTTATTTTCTGCTCCATTGTTTTGTCCCAGACTCTTCAAATGTCTGTGGACCATATTGGCAATCCAATTAAGTTTTTTTTTTTTTTTTTTTGGGAAGAGCAGAGTCCCAAAAAGGTCCATTTCTTCTCCTGGCCAGTTGTGCTTGCAGTTCATTCACAGTTAGTGTTGTAATGAATCCTGATTGGTCCCTATTGCCTTCGATGGTGGACAATAAACTGGCTGTCCAGAGGGAGAACAGCACTGAGGGATGACAGAGCCCAGCTCAGCCCTGTGGGACTGCAATCCTTCTAATTCATTAGAGAGAAGTGTCTCAAAGAGAAGTGAGGAAACGAGAAGAGAAGGAACCGACAGGCAGACTCTTGCTACCGTTGAGTGGATATGTGTCTTGACAAGACGGTCAATGTTTCCTAAAGGCCATTTATTTATCTCTCACTGCTGATTCCCAGCCATGCCACAAGGAGAGACGTGTTCCCAGCAGAGCAGATAGTTTAAAATGTTTTAATGGCAAAACCGTATTTGTTACTTACAAAGTATATGGCATGTTTTGAGGGAGGAAATCTCATTGAATTGCTTTGAAATGTCCACTTTAGAGACAGTTTTTCTCGCCCTGAGTTTAAGGCTAAGACTAACATTTTGCAGTGGTACAAGAGAATTCAAAGCTTTTCTGTCAAATTAAGGAAAACTAATGTTTCTAAAAAATCAAAATGCAAAAAACGCAACATTCAGTAAGGTAAATTAGAGAATTTTTAGCATCAGAATATAGTTGAACACTCTAAGAGGTTCTAGAAAGATTATGAACAATTAACATCTTACCTGTCATAGATGGACCTTTAGGACAACTTTATGTTGGATAAATATTTTTGACTGAACTGGTGATAGTCAGAGTGACTCCAAGACCAAAATGAATTAATGACATTTTAAAATAATTTATATGTGTTTGTGTTTTATCAAACAAAGCTGTCAGTTTTATGTTACACAGATATTTTGGCAGAAATGTGCTATTTCTGTATGTGTCGCAGGCTGCACCAGACGTGCTACAGCTAGTTGCTAAACAACTGTAAATTTCCTGTTGGAACAATAAATTAATGGCAATGCTCAGGTTTAATTAATATAATTTGCATGAACTCACTTTTGTTCCTTGACCTGCCCGGTGTATGTTAGCTCGTCAGTCCAGTCAGAATTAAACATTTTCTCTAAATTGAAGTTGTTTATTTTGAATTTTGTACAGCACATTGTGATTGTATCTATGATAAGTGCTATATAATAAAGTTTACTTACTTACTTACTTACTTACTTACTTGTTCAAAAAGCTATTTGAGATATTAAATGGTCTTCTGAACCCCATTTTGACAGATCTGAACTGTTGCTTTAACATAAAGAAAACCCTTCAAAATGTAATTATTGGTATAAATAATGTCACTTTTGTATGGCACTATTGGACCTCCTCTAGCTGTAGCCATTCATGTTCAAAATATAATATTAAGTCTGTAATTTCATTTACTGTAGTCATGTTGCCAAATAAGTTACTACATAAAATGTGTTGCCAGATTGCAGATCATATCACAAGATAAGGCTTGCCAATCTGTTAAAACTCAATCAGTAGTTTTTGTGCATTAAAGCCACGTTGGTATCAGTCAAGAGGTGGAGTCTGCTCTTTTACTGAGGCCAAAACAATAATAATAAAAACAATAATTAAAAACTAATAATTGTTTTTGCTTTATTAGATATTCTCTGTTGTTTTGAAACTCATAAAACTGTTTGGGTGTAACATTCTGCAGCTTTTAGGCGTATGTTTTTAATCTAGAGATTTTGGAGAGGGGGAAATGATTAATTTAGAGTCCATCTAATATTTTGAGTGATTAATATATTTAGCTCAACTAAATGATATACCTGTGTGCTTAAAAAATAAAATAAAAAGAAGAAGCTGCAGTTCAATATTGGGCAAGACATTTAGCAAAAGCAGCTGATTTTCTTGGCAATGAAGCTGTCGTTATTGTGTCAAATAAAACGGGGAACAAAACTGGGAGTACAGTGCACCGTGACATTGTCGGCTTTATTATGTCCATGTTAAATTGTGTGACAGATGAGCGGGTCAGAGCCACATCATTTATTGAAAGAAATGTAGTTTCCTCCAATTTGCCTTGCCAGTTGAGGATGTCAAACTCTGACAGCTGGCACAGATCAGGACAACGTGCTGCGTTACGACCGTCCGCTGCTTTCCACAGTGCTGCGTTTGGAAAAGACAAAAAAAAAAAAAAAAAAACAAAAAAAAAAAAAAACATTTCTGGCTAATTTTATTACGATACAGGAATGGCCCACATAATGTGCAACAGTAATTATGTTTAGTGCTCTCCCTCAGTGATGAATGAGGCACATTGACCATGGTCTGCTAGTTTAAAAATCACCATTAGCCTATGCTACTTAGGGCCAGAACATTCTAAATTTTATGCTCCTGATAGGCCGCGCCACTGAAATATTCATTTGTTTTAATTGTGTGTGTGTGTTGTTCGTAGCTGCAAAGACAATAAACATGTTCCCCGAGTGTTGCAAATCAGAAATGTGTTTTTTCTTCTACCGAGTTAAAACGTGAAAGCGCTTGTCCAAACAGTGGGGTGGAGCTCCTGTCCTCGGCGACAAAATAACAACTTCAAATGTTGTCCCCTCTTTTCAACTAATGGGCTTATTTCTGCATCGTCAGTCATTCTCTCCTTGGGGAATATGTTGCCTCTGTATAAAAAAAAAAAAAAAAGCTTTTCTACTGTGCACATTACAACCCCTCACTATGGAGGGCTCTCTGAAATGATTGCCATGCGCTAAGTTGTGTGTGATAAAAGAAGGTTTTTATGAGAACTATTTATTCAGCTGTTATGCATTAAGAAGTTTAGTTTAATTTCAATACTCACATGCAACAAAGTCTTTTTTGGATACAAAGTATAAGTGTTTCGCAAACTGTGTGAACATTTGAGGCGTTTCTGAACATTTGAGTCAGATCGTTTTGTTTTTATTCGATTTTCTAATAAAGATGATTCAGGGTGAGTTTCCCCCTCATCCTCTCTTTCACTTCTTCATGGTGTCCTGCTGAATATCAAACTTTTTCCACAATATTTGTTGCCTATCCTTGTCCAGAAAATTAGAAAACTTCCCTTGGGCACCTAGAAATGTCCGCTGTGCATTCCTATACGCTGTCCAGTAATCTCTCCTTTGCTTTGTTGAAAAAAATTTAAAAAAGAAGTGTTCCTCCAGGAGACCTCGGCTCACAGCCCTGAGACGAAGCTGTTTGATTTCCTTCGTAGGCTCTTAGAGCTTTATGTTGGGGGACGGGGACTCTGGCTCTATTGCCATTTGCCAGAGACCCCCATGGGCTCCTTTTTTTACTTTCTTGTACTCTCTTAATTTCATTACTTTTTCTGCGACCCCAATTAGCAACGTCTTGGGCGCAGGCGGGGGACGTTCTGCTCATCAGAAGAATATGAGGATCAGTCGTGGTAGAGAAGTTCAAGTTGGCAGCAGTCTGTTCACACCCACTGAAGTCTCAGATCGTCCACACGGCCCTCTTCTTTCCGAGCTTGTTTTAAGGATCTGGTTGATTAAAACAATCAAACTAACGCATTTTCAATTTTTAAAGCACCTTTTGTTTTAGTTCATCTCCAACCAGCTTTACCTTGTACAATCAGAGTTAACATTTTAAAACCTGAACATTCAAAGGCGTTTTTTAAAGACAATCCACGCTTCGTCTAGAACTTGAAGTCAAGAGCAAACATTGAAATTGTTGCTAATATCCCACTTTTAAATTGTTGCTAATATCCCACTTTTAGCCTGCAGTATTTTAAAGAAAAAGAATCCCACCCTTCAAGCCCTTCACGCTTTCAAACCCAGGCAGCACCGAGACATGGGGAGTCAATATGTCAGCGTTTATGGATGCCCTGCAGAGCTGCACAGGGCTGTCAGTCCCCCCATTCATGCTCTAATGGCCCCCCGAGGTGCTCGTCTCTCTGGACTGAAAGGGCCGGGAGGCCCAGTGGACGCCCTGTTGTTGAAGGTGAGCATGCGCTCTCACGGACGCGCTGCGCCTTCATCCATATGACAAGAGCAATAAAAGAGCATCGCTCTCGCTGCTTCTCCTTTTCTGTCGCCTCCGCTTCCCCCCTCCTACCACTTTCTCCCCACCTCAGAGAGAAGGGGCCTAATTGTTGTGAGAGCCAAAGATTAAATAGCCTCCCATCTTTTTTTCTTCTTCTTCTTCTTCTTTGCCTTTTTCTCCTCTTTTTTTAAGCCCTCTGCCCCTTTTTCTAAAGACTGATTCAGTCAGAAAGACAAGGAGAGAAAAGTGTTGGAATTTTCCTGAGGAATGCTAAAAATGACAGTAGGAGGCTGTGTCATAAAAACAGAGCACTCTTTTCTAGATTTATCACATTTTTTTAAAGTCAGATTGAAGTTTACCTAAAACTTCTACATGTAAAAGCTGTAAACATGATCTTGCAGCCACTTGAAATGTACTTGAGCGTGATTTCTGCTCTTGCAATTTACACGAGACGACACCGAGCCTCAGACATCCGTCCACAAAGGTGAGCTGAGAATGATTTTTATTGGAGATAAACTGTGGATTTTTAATACGCTTATGTACTGTTACGCATCTAATCCAGATTCAATTTCAGCTAAATGTCAAATTACAGCCAAGAGAAGGTCACTGACAACCAGAGGAAATTGATGATGCATTGCGGCCTGCTACCAGACCAAGTGCGCAGTTAACTTGATTTTAGCTCATATCCAGTCAAACCAAATAATTTAATCTAATATTTATAAATTCATTCTAACTGTACTTACACTGTGCTCACTTCGTGTTTTGCATTTGTTTTTATTTATTTGTTCCTCGCTTGTACTGAAATATCAACAGGAAAAGATTATTCCGAGGCAATTTGTCTCTGAACCGTTCTGCTTATCGCTGTCGTCTATCTTGTGTTCACATAAGGGCCCTATCTCATACATCCTTTGGTAAATGCCTTGAATCTCACGGCTTCTTTAACTTGGCAACCCCTTCAGGATGAACAGGCAAGTGCATTAAACAGCGACGCCGCGCCATTCTCAGAAAAATGCAAATTGAGAAGTTGTTGGTTATTTGATGTTGCTGCACGAACCTCCTCCCCCCCCCCTCCCACCCCACTTAGCCGCCCCCGATACATCCCTCCACTCCAGTGTTGGTGGTTGAATCGCATGCAGTCCCGGGGACAGGCAGGCGTGTTTATATGCAGGCCTGGAGCAGAGAAGACAGCGCAGAGACAGATGCATGTCAGAGATAGCAGATCCCATCTGAGGCAGATGCCTCTTATCACAGGCCTGTTTGCATAATTAGGCCTTTTGATATTCACCCCCTCTGACTGACAAAAAGTATAATTGAAGTATCAAGTAGGACAAAAGGTAGGCACAAAATAAACAAGTCAACACAAACGGGGAGAAAAGATGTGGTGTTATTTTTGTCCTGTGGGGGGAAAAAAGGAGGAGGAAAAAACAGCATTTTGAGCTAAATCTGCTGTCAGTCACAGTCAACTGGTGTGACTCGGTGCGCAGAGGCTGGTCCCTGTGAATGCCTGCAAAACACAGAGCGCGAGGCCCGATTGTAATTATGCTGGAACTAATATGCTTTTCAAAATGAGCCATTATGAGCTAATGCTGCACTGCCAAAGCCCTGTCTGTTTTTGTCCCTCCGTCTTGGATAGTTTGCAAAGGTATCGCCGATATTGCGGCTGGGGGTTCTGATATCAAAGAAAAACTGTGATGGGAGCTGCTTTACTTGGAGTTCTTACAGGTGCCACATGGACGAGGGATTTGAAGCGCCTGCGCTGCTGTAAAACTGATTCTTGTTCACTTTCCTTATAGCATTTAAGCTATTCTTATTTATTCTTGAAAAACAATATTACGCAACAAAGTTTTACTATCAAGCCTTTTAGACACACATTTCATAAGTGTTGTCATTATTTCTTGTAAATATAGTTGGTTAACTATAAATTGCACTGTTTTAGCCAATCAGCTTGTTAGACATGATGTTTATTGATGTTGTTACGTATCATAAACTTGTACCTTTACAGATCGCTGGTTAATTGCCACATTGAGTGGACAGCTGCCCATTTAATTAGCATTACCTCGGCATCTTAGAGGGTAAAAGTGGAGAACTGGAGGCCTTAAAAGGAGTAGCACAGAGGAGGGGGTCCACGTGACGACTGGTTTTAGGGGAACCGTCGTGTGATGAGGATCCCATCTGTCTGAAAGGTCAGCAGAGGAGAGCGAGGGGAGAGATAAAGGCGTTTAAACCTCACAGCAACCTCAAAACTATTAACTGCCCGTTTAGGTCCTTCAAGAGCAAGATGTGTTTTATCTAAAAGGTCCGGTCAGAGTTAAAGCATCATTAAAGCAGAGTCACAGCAGGGTGAAATGATGTGCTTTTCTTAATAGAGTTCATTTGCAGAAACGCCAAATGAGACGACGTCAGCCGCCTGTTCTTGTCTGAGCAGCGTGTCAAAGTTGTGCTCAGTATTCCCTGTTTTAAATGTTCGCAGCGTTTATGGTTTGGTCGGCAGTTTTTAACTGCGCTCTGATTCCAAGCAGGCTCGATGTTTTCCAACATTTCAACGTGCAAAGGAAATGAAAGGAGAAAAGGCAAAGCTTATCACATCTGGAAGTTGTTTGAAACTAATTGTAAAAGGTTGTGAAACATCTCCAGAAGCTAAACAAACTTTTTTGTTCTTGTTTTAGTTTCTTTTTTTGCTAAGAGCTATGCCTTATTTTTTTATTATTATTTACAATGAAAGTTTTGCATAATTTCCTGTTAGTAAATTGAAGATTATACGGTGAACATTTAAGTTACATCTGAAACTGATGTTTGCAGGGATTACCACTAGCCTTCAGTTTTTTTAATCATTCGGATTTGTAATTGCAAATGAAATATTATTGGTCAGACAAAATGTTTAACTTTCCTGCATTGAAATGATACGTTTCAGAAGACATGAGGTGTAATAAAATAGGGATTAAGTAGCTTTTCCTTACACTGCCTCTGGTGTTTTTTATTATTTAAAGCCTAATCTGGCATTTACCTTGACGAAGCAGAGTTTAAACCTGATTAATTCCTGTTTATAATGGCCACAATTTCAAATCAATATTAAGGTAAAACCTTGGAGGGCCCCTGAAGGAGGATACACAGCACTAATTGTGCCCAGTGGATGGTGCATAATTAGATTCTAATTGGACAATAAGTAATGAGACAAGGCATGAGTGGTTTACCCGTATCTCATGAACCTTTGAAAGAAAATTACAGCAGGTCTATTATGCAAAGGTCTAATCAGAATTTACCTTTTTGTGCCCAGCAGAACATTACAAACAGTCCTGCAGGGATTTCATTCAGAACGATTTAGTCTTTGTTGAGCCATTTTGCAGAAAATAACCTTAATGGTGTTTTTTTGCTGATGTGTGTTGCATCTGTGAGGAAAGCAGTTGTTTTTTATTTATTTATAAGGAACTGTATCTCCTTTGCTCTTTAAATATAGTCAGCATATAGATGAGATTTACGTCCAACCTCGGTCCCATTTGACTGCAACCAGGATGTGTCGTGTTCCATTTTCCCTTACTCATTACAGGCAGGGCTGTTGACCTCGTGCCTCTGCTTCTTGCACGAGAGCAGATGTGCTGGCTCCGCAGGCTTAATGACGAGCAGCAGTACAAGCCATTGTCTGCTGAGGTTTATCAGTCATTAGCTTGGTGGCGTGCTAAATGTGACACAATTTGCCACAGACGTTTACTGGCGAAATAAAGTCGGTGCAAGTGAACAAAAAGAGAGGAGAAGAAAATGATTTGAGGCGAAGAGTTTCGCTCAGGAACCCGCCGGAGCACGTGTCGACTCTGACCCCAACGTCTCTCTGTAGGGACACGGAGGTGACTTTGGAAAATGATCTGCTGGCTGCTGGTCTGGTCTCAAGTGTGGTCACGGCACGTTACAGAGCAAATGGCTATACGCATCCTCATGAAAACCAACAAGGGGATAGGTGGTGTATGTACATATTCAACTTTGTATGTTCAAGGGTGTTCGACAGCAGAGTGAGCTTGTGCTTCAAGAATCAATCTTTATTAAATAGGATAAGACTGAAGAATTGATTTAATGAATGCGGCCTCATGTCCTGCAGCCACATGTAATCCGCACAGAATCATTGAGCACGAGCTCAGGGGGGGACAAAAAAAAAAATGTTCGCAGAAGACTCGTAGAGTGGCCTGTAATGATAGTCTCCATATAATCCCATAATTCCTTGTTTAATTAAACTCTGGAGCTGGCCTTGAGACTCCGCCAGCTCTGTTGCTCTTTTGTTCTCACAGTTGTTATTTGGAGGCAAGGTCTGAGTGTTCTTTTGTCCACTTGTGCTGAAAGATTTGACTAGAGTGAAATACAAACACTGTTGGGAGTGGCGACGCGACGAAGCCGCGACGCTCAGGTGAGCAGTTTCATCTGATCTGGATGGTTCAGGAGCAGAAATCTCTTCATGCACCCTCTTCTTCAATGCCTCCCTTTATTTCCCTTCTCCCACACTTTCTGGACTGTGCATGATGCAATCCAACTAGGCCTGGAGCAACACTGGCACATCACTCTGCCTTGTCAATGTCTCAATGAAGAAATTATGAAAATAAGAATTTTGTGACATGAAATGAAAAGGGCCATGTAGTTTGAATAGACGTGCAGAGGAGGTGAAAATGATGCAATTTTCTAAATTCAGTTATAATGGTAATGCGCATTTGCTGTCAAAAAATTTCCCTGTCGGCCTGGATTGTACAGCTTTGTGCTGTATCTATGTTCCTCGAGCAGAAATTCAGCTTAGATGAATGCCTAAAAAGTACAGCAAAAAAATGTGCTCTAATTCATTCACTGACAGCAGGTGGAAACACATGGGACTGAATGGTTTTGGTGTGATATTGTGCTTAGATTTATACACTTGGGCTGAGCTGTGTATGAGCAGTGTGCCCTGGGCCAATGACAGAGAGAAAGCAGGGTGAAGAGCAGCAAGGTGGCCTCTGCAGATTAACCCCTCCACCAGCTATCACCCCTTTCCTCCTGGGCTCTCAGTCTCCACAGCCTTTGGGGCCCCTCGCTCAGGCAGGATTGTATACCAGGGCCTCTTCTATATTAAATAAATATCCACAGATTAAGATAATATTCTCCCAGTTGTGTATTTAGAGATGAGTGGCTGTCATTTGAATCCTCTCTGATGCAAGCCCTGCGCTGTGAGTGTAAGAAACGAGTCAGTTGTGAAACGCAGATAACACTGCTGTGTCCTACAAACTGTTTAGATAGCCTTGACTTACGTGAGCTGCCTCTTTCTTTGCATCGCAGGCAACCGCACGGACGAGGGCTCAGACGTCGACTCGGAGCCCGACTTGCCCCTGAAGAGGAAGCAGAGGCGCAGCCGCACCACCTTCACCGCTGAGCAGCTGGAAGAGCTGGAGAAGGCTTTCGAAAGGACGCATTACCCTGATATCTACACCAGAGAGGAGCTGGCTCAGAGGACAAAACTCACAGAAGCAAGAGTGCAGGTCAAACAATCAGTTTCAGCACACACGTTATGCTCTGATCAATTTATCTCGTTGTGGCTAAAGTTTCTTCAGTTCATCACATTCTACATGCAGTAAAGTTCATATACAGGTAGTCCTCGACTTACGGCACCATCGACTTACGGCGCTCCGGACTTACGGCGCCGCCCCTAGTGACGTCATCGCACCTTACGTTGCCTTTTTTATGCAGCATTTTATGTTTTTTTAGAATTTTTTTAGAGTATTTTGTTAGCTAACTGCTTGGAAACACATTAAAACGGCCGTTCTAAGTTGTTTTACATTGAAAAAACGTGTTTAAAAAGACGTAGCGGCTGCCATGTGCTTTCGGTTTCGAGTTACGGACAAAAATCCGGACTTACGGCGCCATGTGCGTTCGGTTCCGACTTATGGCAGAATCGAGTTACGAACCGTTCTTAAGTCCGGAACCCGTTCGTAAGTCGAGGACTACCTGTATATACAAAAGAGTTCCTACCTAACTTTTCACTTTGCTTTCAGTAAAATTTGAATGTAAATCTAAAAGTGCATCTATCATCTGTTTTCTGATGAGTATTAGCAGATCAGGTCGTGGAGGCAACGGTCCAGGAAGGAATCCCAGACATCCCCCAAGAGACTCCAGCTCCTCCTATTGAGCCCAGAGAGGATTCATATTCAGCAAATTATGGATAAGCCTTGGGTGTCCTACAAGTGGAACATGCCCCAAAACCCTCCAGAATGAGGCACCCAGGAAGTATCCTAATCAGATGCCCACACCACCTCACCATTCGATGCAGAGGAGCAGCGGCTCTGAGCTCTCACCGAATGACGGAGCTCCTCTCTTTATCTCTAAGGCTGAGCCTGGCCACCCCAAGGGGGACACTTGTTTTATCTGTTTGTTCTTAAAGTTATATCTATACTGTTGTCATGTTTCTGCCATGTCATTCTCTGCTCTCAAGCTTTGCCTCTCAGCCACACCCACCCTACACTCACATCTCAATCAGCTTCACGCTCTGCACCTGCTGCCTGCTCTAAGAGCTCTTGTCTCACAGCTCCTTGCCAGATTATTGAACCTCTCACAGTTGGTAGATATCCAGCATCTTGATCACAGTCTTGTTTGCCTTTCTTGTCTTGACCCCAGGCCTGCATTTTGGATTCCCGACTTTGCTTACTCCTTGTCTGTAATGTCTCTCTGACCACGGTATTGACTCCTCCTTCAACTAAAACATCTACGCCCCACGGATTACGATTTGGTTTTGGATTGGGACCTCTGACTTCCTGTGTGTGACCCTCACTTGCTACTCTGAACCTCACGCTTGGATTTAATGAACAGTCACAGTAAGACCCATTTCACTAATCCTCCTGTCTCTGCAGATCGGTCCAGCCACAGGGCCCAGATCTCCACAGCAGCTGCATTACAGTAAACTTTAAAAAAAAAAAAACATTATTGTTGTTTGGCATTTGTACAAATCCTAAACCCAAACCTTGTCAACCGCCTGCCAATAGGTGAGTGTTGGAATGTAGACGAACCAGTAAATAAAGGTTTAAATTTGAGCTCAGCTTTTTCTTCAGACCAAAGCAACACCTTCTTCATTGCAATCCATGCCCTGATCCATTGACCCATCTCCAACTCCATCCTATACCGTCACTCATTCTGCTTGAGGCAGAGACTCATCCCTGACCCGAAAGACGTCTTTCACCTGTTGGTGGCAAACCATTGGCTGCCCTTGGACTTGGAGGAGCTGACTTTCATCCATGATAAAAATACAGATTGCTACATCCAAATCCCAATGCGGTGATAACTGTATTGGTTTTTGATGACTGACAGAAAGCAGTAATATTAAAGTCCCACCGGCTCAACTCCACACGCACATACTAATTCCATCTCTTCTTGCCTTTTATGACCAGCGTCTACACAATATAGGATGAAGTGGAGGACCAGGCTATTAGTGCACTGAAACAGATTCACAGTTGGACGATACATCAAAACAATGTTTAGCTCCAGATGGCTAAACGACAGACTTCCAGTGGAGATAAGAGGCAATCTTGGCCAGATTTGGCCTACTGACCCTCGACACAGTTGGTTGAAAAGAAACAGATGTTGCGGGTCTCTAGAGGATTCTCGTGCGTTAGCTCCGGAGAGCGAGTCTGAGGCTCCGATTCTCCCGTCAGAGAGGAGTTGTCCACCTTCACAGGGAAAGACAAAAATAAAATGTTATCCAGGGAGAGAGAAAAGGTGAGATTGACTGAATGGAAATTAATAAATTGGTACTTGTTACAGCAACAAGTGTAAAACAATCCATGTCAAAACTGTATTTTATCTCTAGACGTGGACATTTATAGCAGTAACCATCATGACTCATTACAATGCTTCAAAATATTTTGTTCAAATTGTGACAATTAAAAAATGCAATATACCAGAGAGATAATAAAGAAAGAACATAACAAATAATGTAATACAATGTCCTTTTTTGAACTCATCAGCATGAACAGAATTCTAACTCAATATTTGATTAAACTCTTGAAAGAAAATCATAATAACCTCTGAAAAATTATGCTTAAGTTTGACTATCTGGTAGCTTAAAGCAATTTCAGGATGATGAAAAGGCATTATGGGATGTGCTTCTCTAACAACAGACCTGAATGTAAAACTTAGTATTGATCGTTGACAGAAAATAATAAAAAAGGACATTTTCCTTTGTGAATCAAAGGAAGATTAGTTTGACAGAAAAATGAGAAAAGTGAGCTCCTTACAGGCCCTTCATGACAAAAATGTATATTGTTTGAGAATGAAATATATGAAAAGTGTCTGATCCTAGATATTTGTTTCATAGATGTCTGTCAGGGTCTCAACAACAAGAGTGTTACAAGATGATTTTAGATTAAAAGATACTGATGGCTGAAATTTGTTGCCATTCAATAATTTGCCAGGTTAAACTTACATTTGTAATTACCATATTTTTTGGACTATAAGGCACACTTTAAATCCTCCCTGTGCTCCAGCATCAACATGTGGCATGGAGGCTGCACAGCTGCAGGAAGAAAAGCTCTGCAGAGAGTGGTGAAGGCTGCACAGAAGTTGTTGGAGTCAGTCTCTCCACCATCACAGACATTTACACCTCCAGACGCAGGAAGAGAGCCACCTGCATCATGAAGGACCCCACTCACCCAGCA
>JARVLU010001354.1:19765053-19786485 GCA_031762415.1 Simpsonichthys santanae
TCCGACTTACGGCGGTTTTGAGTTACGAACCGTTCTTAAGTCCGGAACCCGTTCGTAAGTCGAGGACTACCTGTATACATTTTTTGCAACATGGGTGCACTACCTCTTTAGACACATGTGAAACTAATGTAAAGTGTTAAAACTTAATCTTTCTATATCAGTTCACATGTTCACATGCTGCAGAAATACAAAATCTTTCACCATAGGTTTAACTTAGTTTTTTTCTTTTTTTAAACCACAACAATATATTCATCAATCAGGACTGTGTTTCTTTTTTTTATATGTATCATATGTCACTGTGAAATGCAACAGAGTTTGCAGTACTGTGTTATCTTTCATGTTCAAGAGCTTTGACAGAGATACTTCCTCACTTCACACCCCAAGCCGACAGCCTGAGCTCCCTACAGTTGTGTGTAAGATTGAAGGAAGATGTGTACAGTAGAGCTACAGCAGCAGCTGTTCTTCCAAAGATGGGAAGAAAGAGGGGGGGAAAGAGGAGAGGAGAGAAAGGGAATACATTCCTGATGGATTTCTCATTTCGGCCTTTGGCCGGGATCTCATCCCACCACTTTCAAGCTCGCCGCTGCTTGTAAAATCCTTCCACATATCACCCAGAGTTCTCCATCCTCTCTAGGGACCTCATGCTCCGACAACAACATTAATCAATCAGCCGCTAGTAAAAAAAAAAAAAAAAAAAAAAAAGGTCTGGGGCCCTCTCTTCTTACCACAGTGGTTCACACTCACTCTGAAGCCGCCCAGACTTCTCACCGCATGCTAACTGTTCATCACAGTTTGGGTAACCGATTCCACACATGTCACTGTCCATCTTAACACCCCCCTCAACATGCACATCCAATATTTCTAAAGGGAAAAAAAATATACATTCAAATGGCTTGTATTAGAAAAAAATGCATTTTACTCCAGCAAATTCAAAAGTGAACACAATTTGACATTTTATAAATTGAGTCGTAAAATGTAGCAGGAGAAATGAACAAACCAAATGTTTTTGCTTTATATTTAGAATGATAATAAATGACACAGTCTAACGTGTTGGTTTAGTCAGAGTCATCATGGAGGACAGAGACACCTCATCCAATAAAACAACTAATTCTTGCCTGTTTTAATGCCAGTGTGTTGATGCAGATGTGTGCCAGAGGTGACTAAAAATGAGCGCAAGCGAAGAAAGCTGCCAGAGCCACTGCTGTCTCCTCGCAGTTAGATAATAGACTTAAATGATGTCATGTGAAAACCTAAGGAATTTGTGTCATGGCTATAATTTGTTAATGCTGTTTTTCTCGTAATCTAATTCTGCAAAGCTTTGAAAGTCTCAAAAGGTCAACTCAAACTGGATTTTCCGAGAAGGTTACAAAGCGAAGAGTTCTGGAGGCTAAAATAAACAATGCCCCTGAGCAGTGTTGCGGTTTCCATGTTTTAAGGAGCACATGATCAAAGTTTGTTCACGTGTTCAGTCCTTGCGCTTATTCAAACTCATCGCAAGTTTGTTAACCGGCTACTAATGGCTGCTGGAAATTCCACATTGGCGCAGTCATACCGCCCTTTGTAAAAGACGTGAGCAGCTGACGTGAAACCCGATGAGGAAGAATGTTGATGAAATGTAAATTTGATGTACATGGTAAGCTGTGCGCCAGCTGGGTTTCAACACGGGTGCCCAAACGCTCCATCACAGGGCAAGGGGAAAGAGACCCTTTGGCCCGAGCGCAAAGCTTCTCCAAGCACAGCTGCAATGACGCATCTTCCAGATGTCGTTCAGAGGCTGACCACAGTCTGAGACCGAGCGGGGAACTACAGGGGGCTGCAGAGGGGTCCCACACACGCTCATATTTTCATTTGTGTGAGCTGTCATGCTCGACTGTTCCCCATTTGTCTTTAAAGATGGTGCTAATGTGGAAAGCAGTGTCGGGGTTGGGTGCAGATGTGATTTGCGTGGGTGGCACCTCTGTAAACAAGGCCTCCCTGGCACTCAAAGCTGTAAATTAAAAGGTGGGATGCTCTTGGAAGTGATGAGTGTTTGGCTTAGCACTGACTCACAACCTAAACTCATAAACTGAGCTAACTGCCTCGCGTCTGCCCTCGCCGCTCTCACCATCTATCTTGATCAGCCCCTCTGCCCCCCCTATTCTTTTTTTTTTAGCAGAGCTACCGGTACTCCTTTACCACCACAAGCCGTGCAGTGGTTTTATCACCCCGACTGACAAATTGTGGGATGTGATCCATATCTCTCCGCAATTAGTTCCAGGCTGTCTCCACAGGGGATGCTGCCAAGTCTACCTTCACTATATACTCAGCTGATGCTGCTCTGCCACTTTCCATCGGCTAACCCCTCAGTTTTAACAGGAGCAGGCAGGAAAGTCATTCCGTGAGAGCGTTGTTGTTTGCGCCCTCAGAGGGACCAGGTGGGGAAACACCGAGATGTGCAGGCAATAGGCTGCAGGTCACTTTAAATCAGCTCTCACACATGAAGCAAATTACATCCAGACTGGACTTTTCGAACAACCTGAGTCCTGCGCTGGAGCTCATCATCTCAGTCGTCTCGTTTAACCAAATCTGTCACATAGGTCCTCTTTCATTACCAATAAACATTCTCCATGTGGCTATTATAGTTAGTGGAATCTAATAAGGCATAAGCATAGCTTTTTACGAAGCATGCAAATCAATTTGGTTAAAAAAAGGTTCCTTTATCTCTGGCTTGTACTGAATGAGAACGCTAAGGGAATTTAGCGTGAGCGCTAGCCTCTCTACCTTGCAGAGATGTAAAGATGAGCTCAATTGTACGCAGGTGCTTTTAAAAGGGGATTTTAAACAGATGATAAAACATATAACACACCCTGGTTGTTGTGCAATCAGTCAAGTCTCTGCACTAAAAGGAAAAATAATAAAAGAAATCCCACCAGAGCCGCGCAGGGAAAACCAAACCCAACAGGCAGCTGTATTCCCGCCAGTGTGGGTTTACTTTTTCATAAAGGAATAAATAGGATTTGTGTAGATTGTCGGGGAGAAATTGTTGCAATGCATCAGTGTGAATGTTCTAACACTTTCTTATTATTAGAATTTAAATGACTTTGGTACAGTGCTTCTGTACTCCTGATACTTATCAAACTAATCCCACTCTCCTCACAAATTCACACTCCTAGCTACTTTAATTAGCATAGTGCCAGTCTGGAAGGCAGGCAGGGAGGGAATCAGAGGGGAAAGAAGAGAGGAGGAGGAGGAGGATGTGTGAGGCGGGGGGAGGGTATTGCGTGGTATGAGACCGAAGAGGATTTGTATGTTGAAGCCAGTTGCATCACCCCTCTGTGTTTTTATGGCTATGAAGTCAGCAGCGCATTTTGTTTTGTCATTATCTCTCGGCTCTTGGTATTCATCTACCGAATGTTGCAAATTGGCTCCTGAAAGGCGTCACACATTCAGGACTTGTCTTTTGGTTAAAGAATTCATGGAGGATTGTCTAAATGGGCAATTCTGAAATATAAATGATCCTGTTTAAGGGAAACAACACGGAGGGTTTTTTACTGCAGTGCACTGTCACGCCTTTACAATGTTGGAGTGAGCATGTGTTATCACCGATCAGGGAGAAAACACAACCAAATCACTTATAGGAATCAATTCTGTTGAACGTGAATGGAGGATTAAGACAAATGAAGCAATAAACTCGGTCAAACACGACCCAAGGACTGAATTTGTGTTGCTAAACTAGAGCACTTTGGTAACAGCTGCTATTTTAAATGTGCTTCATGAATCAAGTAGACTATTTTAGGCTTTTATCTGATCATGTAGGTTTCAAGTTTGCTCTGATTGTTCTTTAAAATTACACCAACTCTGGTCTTTTCTTTTCTCTTTCTCATCTGTTTTCTCGAGCAGGACTGAACTAGACTTTTGAAGGGTTTACAGCTCCTCTTTCCCCTTCCCTCTGCCAAAACGTTCTCCTCCAGAGATGCAAACCTGTCCAAACACACTAGATAAAGGCAAACATTTATTTAGTTCATGAAAACGGAGTCAGAAGTGAGCCACGTGAATTCGGTTGCACGCTTGTAGGTAAACAGGAGGACTCAGAGGAAGCCCAGTGAAGAATTAAAACCGGATTGTGGGGAGAGCATCTCTGTTCCAAGGTGACTTTGTGATCAGGTTCCAGAGCACAGCCTCAAATCCTCAGCTTCAGGCTGTGTGTTGGGCCGTGTGAGACGTGCACTCATAATATGTGCAGGTGTGTGATAGTGTGCACACGTGCAGTGCCACTTGAGCGCATGTTTATCCCTGTCTGTGCTGAGAGTGATGTTCGTTGGAGAAAGCCACTTGGTATTTGCCACGTTTTGTTCCCCACAAATTAGAGAAAACATGCTGAATGTTGCATTTTAATCAACTTTTTGAGATTTTTAGTACATTTAAAATCAATATATGGTATATTAAACTAAAAAAAACCTCAACTTTAATTCATAATTGTCATCTTGCTACTTGAACGTCATGCAAAAGATGAACAGAAGGCCTGCAAAAGCCAATACAATTTAAAAGAAAGCAATGCCTTTTTTTATTACAGCTAGGACAAAACATGGTTAAATTTTTTGTGTTGGGACTTTTAAAACTACGCATTTATTGAGAAGTCATGTAACTATTTTTTTTAAATTCAATATCTCTTAGTAACACAAGCATGAATGCTTAAATTTAAGGCCTTGTTTAATAGTAAACTGAATTAGATGTCCATTTTTTTCAACAAATCTAAAAGTTTTGTCAAGAATTACGTAGAAAAAGCAGAAATTAAAATACCACGTTACGCAAGTGAAAGGGAAAAAAAATGACTTAAAAACTTGTGTTTTGTTTGCTGATGACAAAGAAAAGAGGAAAGGAAGTTTAAGTGAGCATGAAAGGAGGTTGGTGTAAGTGGATGAGGTCGGAGGTGAAGTGGCACTGCAGGGTGGGGTGACTGGGAGTGTGTGGAGGGAAAGGTTGTCCCCCACACCCACCCCCACAGCCAGACAGCTGTTTGTCTGGCCCAGTTGGAGCTTAGTTCAGACCATTGGACCACGCTCCACTACATCCCTATGGTAGAAGTTTCGGTGAGCTGCACTTTGCGTTTGTTTAGAAACTGCAAATTGAGGGGTTCAGACCGGGTCGTCGGAGGCAGCGGAGCTTGAGATGATGACTTCCTGTTGGTTTTCCACTTGTTCAACCAAGATTTGTCTGTTTCTCATTTGACGACACAGTCACTGCCTGCATCTTATTTTCTTCCTTGTAAACTGAGCAAAGGGCAGAAAAAACAGCCCTTTTAGAAGCAGCTGTGGGGGTAAAAGAACATTAAAATTAAGATCTCTGCTGGACTGAGATCCCTTGTAGAACCTAGACGAGTTTTTATGTATGTTTGTGCGCACAAAAAGAGGCAGCTCCCAAAATGCAGAGTATGTCGCTGTGTAAGTCCCCTTGAAAGTGTCCTTCTTTAAGACCTGTTTAAAAGGGACGCCCCCTCTTTGTGTCCACTGTTCTCTGTGGCGTACGGAGGGGCTTTTGTCCCCCTCTTTCATGTGCGCTCACAATAGCGCTGGCCGTTTGAAACACAACAGTAGATGAACTGCACTGACAGTGTATTAAACTCTGATGAATTGCCTGTGCGAGGCATAGATCAATGTCCTTCAACCCCAAGCACACAGCGAAGCCCAGGCCTTGTCTTGGTTAAATGGAACAGGTTGCTGGCTCTTTTCAAAAGGGCCCGATTATATTCATGTTTTGTTGAAGCAGAAGCCTTTTTAAAATGTGTAAATCTTTGCCGTTCTAAAGAGTCCCATTTTTACCCCCTTTTATTCAGGAAAGTGACATTGTGCGCCTGCGTTTTTGGTACTGCTCATTTTGTGAGCTTTTCGTCACAACTCTTCTCCACTCTGAAGTTAAAAATACAAAGTTTCTACAACTAAAGTTCCCCTTTCTATCTTTAATAACAGCCACGACAATACAGAGGTGTATTTGTACAGTTTCAGTGGGATTCCAGAAAAACAATTCAGTTGTTGTTGTTGTTTTTTTTTTTAACCAACATATTTGAGGAGTGTGAAGCCCATAGTGGTCTGTCTGTGACCTTTTACTAACTTCTTCCCTCTGAAGAGAGAGTTTCTAATTACACAGATCACAGCTTCAACCATGCATTTACTCCAGCTCTGTTTAGTCCACTTTAATCAAACTCCAGTCCACTTGCCTAGAAAGTCCAGTTCGTTTCAGGAGGTGTGAATGCACAATCGAACTGATACGGACCAAAAATGCAAACTCTGGTCCTTCTAAGGTTCACACCTGATAGTCTGGTAGACTCGGTTCGGTTGGGGACCAATGTTCATATCATTTTGTTTACATTTGAGCTGGTGTGGTTTGCATTCACACTGCACTGTGCAGTCGAGCCAACCTGTTCGGACCAACCTGTTCCCCCACTCACCTGTGGTGGTGCTGCACCAAGAACTACTGACAGAAAAACCTCTGAAGAAGACACTTCTTCTTCTTCTTCTTCTTCTTCTTCTTCTTCTTCTTCTGGAAATAAAATCAAAAATGGAGTTGCATCAAATTTTAGCAGTTGCATTCACACTGTACTCGATCCGCTCTAGAATTTGACTTCAACCGGACCGAGACCTAGGTTTTTAGGCGAGCCAGAGTTTCACTTTTTGTTCCGTGACAGAATGCGATGACGTGTTCACACCTCCCCAAATGATCCAGACTTCCTAGGCAAACAGACTAGAGTTTGGGACAACAGTGCTGGTGTGAATGCTCCCGTAGTTCAATTGGAACTAGTTCAGTTGAAGTGAACTCTGGCACAGTTCGAATGCAGTGTGAACGCAAGTGGACTGGAGACTGCTCCAAAAGCAGGAAGTGGACTACAGCGCAGGGCAAACAAATGCACATTTTTCTTACCTCATACGGAGCCGTCAGCTGCCTTGTGTGAAAAACAACATTCTCCATGGTCTTCTGCCTCATCTTCAGCTCCTGCTGAGTCCATTGTTGAAAAATGACAAAACGAAAATCCTAAAACTGCTAAAATTTGACGCCACTCTGTTTTTGTTTTTATTTCCAGACGAAGTAGGAGAAGAAGAAGTGTCTTCTTCAGAGGTTTTTGTGTTGTTTCCTTCAGTAGTTCTTGGTGCAGCACCACCACAGGTGAAGGGGGAACAGGTTGGCTTGATTGACTCAGTGCAGTGTGAATGCAAACCACACCAGCTGAAATGTAAACAAAATGTTCTGAATACTGGTCCCCAATCAGGTGTGAAAACAACATTAAGAACAACAGTTATGGGCTGGTGAGCTCCCACAAGGGCCACATACTACAACACATGCAACAACGCTGGTGCTATACCTCCATCAACTCGGATAATACATATTTACAGATTTCAGGACGCCTCTGAGATAATAAATTGACAAGAAACTTTGTAAAATTAAACAATAAGATGCACCTTGACTTCATGTTTGTGTTTGAACTTTTCTCACAGGTGTGGTTTAGCAACAGAAGGGCTCGATGGCGCAAGCAGGCTGGCGCCAATCAGCTAGCGGCTTTTAACCACCTTCTTCCTGGAGGATTCCCGCCCACAGGGATGCCCACTTTACCCACATACCAGCTACCAGAGTCCAGCTACCCCAGCACCACGCTATCGCAGGGTAAAACTGACCCCGCATGCAGTCTATGTGAAACATATGTTCTGCTCTCCAAGTTTAATCCAATTGTGGTCAAGATTACATTACAACTGTTTATTTGTGGTATGCCATCCATATTTTATGTACATGCTAAAAAGTTTTTTTTTTAGTCATGTGCTGTGTATAAAAACCACACAGCACATAGTTAGCTTTATAATCACATCTTTGTCACACTGGAAATGAAAGAGTATTACATTATGAGTACCGGTAGTCACACTGGTGCTTTTTAAATAAAAACGTTAGACGTATCTCATTATTTTTAAGAAGGATAATAAAATAATATCTTGTGACCTGTTGAGCTTGAATTTGTTGAGGCCACATCTGGATGCTTCCTGTCTTGCCTAATTCAGATGTTATTATTATTTTTTTGCTTGTTTCAGAGGGCGGCAGCACATTGCACAGACCCCAGCCCCTGCCTCCGTCCTCCATGCACCAAGGAGGTCTGAGTGCTGACAGCAGCTCTGCTTACGGCCTGTCGTCCAATCGCCACAGCTTCTCCAGCTACTCTGATACCTTCATGAGCCCTTCGGCGTCCGGCAACCACATGAACCCGGTTGGCAATGGGCTCTCCCCACAGGTCAGAAAAACCAGCTTTATATGGTGCTATTACAGCACCAATGCTCCTTTATAGGTGGCGTGAACATTAGTCCCTCCATCACTTCCTCCTCCTCCCACTGCTATAAGGCTATGTAATTATATTTCACTGAAATTAAATTTCCAAAACAGCATGTTCAGCAAAATAACCGCCAGTGTGGGCCTTTATGTTCGCCGCTTTCAGAGCTGTGGATTTATTTTAGCTACTCCAAATTGCTACATTTGTAAAACAATTGGATTAACATCAACAAATTAAAATTCATCTTGATAGCACCACAAGTGCTCAAGCTGCTCCAAAACAGCGGTTTTCTACTTTCCTGGGACGTCTAAATCCTGCACTGAGCAGTGAGAACACATGCAGATGAAATAATTAGCTCAAGCTTATAAATGCACACCCATAATCTTCTGCACGTAATTGTCTGCAGCGAGAAGACTTCAGTGCCTTGTGTGCTTTTTCCCTTCTTCTCATGTCTCTTTTACTGATTTCTAGGCAGCTGTGGGTGCAGACTGACAGCTCTCTGTTCATCCCTCTGGTCACTTCACCTGCTCTTGTGCTCTCTAAGTTATTAAATGTCTACACTTAACTCTCCTCCACAGTCTTTTGTGTCTTGATGCATGAACTAAAACGAGAAGAATCGTTTCCTGCCTTCTCTGGAAAGATTTGAGTTCCTGCCGTCTTTTTGAAGTCCCCCCCATTAATGAGCGTTTAAATGCGACTCTGTGCGTAAGGGTTGAGAGTTAAGTAGCACAGAATGAAAAATGATTTGTGTTGATGCGAATTGTGTGTACGGAGTGAATTATACACAATTACCCATCAATACTAGCCAGTCTTGCCCACCCTCACCAACAAGATGTGGTTAACAGGCAGAAAATAAGATTGAAATGGTGTGTAAAGAGTTGAAAATGAATTTCAATGCTGCATTTGTCCACAATTACCCCGTCGTTCACACGTTGAGTTTTTTTTTTTTTTTCCAAATATTTCTCAAAGCAGATTGGAAACATTCTTGGTATTACCCTCTTTCTTCAGTGAAGAAAGAATTAAGGATTTTGTGACAAAAAAGAGATTTTCTCTCCTGCTGGAGCGACGGAGGATAACATGGAGGCTCACAGCGTGTTTGATTGTTAATCGTGGCACAGGGGTTTTAACTGCTAATGCTCTCGCTGCAAACCTGCAGAAAAAAAAAACACACACACCAGGAACATGGAGGTTTTTTATTATTATTAATGGGTCTCTCTAATACTGGCATGGGGTGAACTGTCGCGCTCTCCCCCTCGCTTTAGAGGCGTTTATGAATGTGTTGGAATATTAAACATTTCCTGTCATAGTGAGGATTAGGACAGGAGATTTTGAACAACTGCAAAGTGTGGATTTCCAGTATTCAATTACTCAATCAAAAGGGATTGACCAATATTATGTTCATTCTTTGTGCATTATTAGAAGTTTTCAATATAAATATATATATTTTAAGTAAATGTGTGCGTTCTAAGCATTGATCATTGACTGCACCAGTATTTATTCGGTTTGAATGCAAACAGAAGGCTGTGTGCCATTCCTATCAGCTTCTCAGCGTGGAGATGAGTGTTCCCACTGATAGCAAAATCAGAGTTCACTCCTTTGGTGCAGCACCCTGCTGTGCTGGGCAGCCCTTACTCCACAAGCATGCAGCTGCAGGAAACTCACAAGAGAGAACATTCACTCAGGTTCACTCCAGATGCCACACAGCCTTCCTTACACTAAACCAAACGATGTTCAAATGGTAAATTACTGACATTCTGCATCTTTTCATGCATTTATTCCAGTTTTCCTTCTGCGCTATGAAAACAAATTAATGCTGTTAAACTCTAGCGAGATGGAAACGAGGGCTGAATCTGTTTCCAGGCGACATACTTGTGTATTGGTGTGCGCGAGCTATTCCTTCAAGTGTCTGTCTCCGATGGCCTTGCGGTCGCTGTAAAGATTGACAAAAATTCTGTGATTCGCAGCAAATGGGCTGCGATGGCGAGGTGCCAAATCTGTAATGGAATCCTGCAGTGTTCAGCAGTCCCGACAGGAGCTCGCGTCCATCCCAATCCCATAACCCATCCCGACAGCGCACATTTTCCCATTACGGGCTGTGGAAAAGCCATCCTCACTCCAAACTGGCTGCTGTCGTTGTTGGATGTACAACATGTTTGGCTGGTTGAGGGAGGCGGTATATTAAGGGCTGGTAAGAGTGACGCTGTGCCTGACTGGGCAGACTGTATGAAAGCAGAAGTGTGTTTTGTTGTTGGTTTTGTTTCATTTAGCAGCTCAGCAGGTGCTGGGGGAAAAGGAAAAGGCATGCAAGGGCATGCAAGGACATGCAAGGGCATGAAGGGCGGCCATTTAAGTATTTTCAGCGATCCATAACTGAACATAAGGTCACCTCTCCTTAAGACTTTTATTATAATATTTAAGTGTTACACCCTGTAAATAAGTTTACAGCTTATTTTTTTTGTTAAGTATAAGTAAATGCTTCGGATTGACAAGTAAGGCTCCAACCTGATCTTTTAATTGATCAGGTTGGAGCCTTACTTTGTATATTAATAGTAAATATCTATAGATATTAAATCACATTTTGAAGCCAACTTCCTGGACATTGCATTGGTATGAAAACATTTAGGCACTTCTTTTTTTTTACGGCATGCTTAACGGGGACACCTATTTTGAAAAAAAAAAAAAAAAACTGCACTTGATGATAAGCTGCATGTGGAGCAGAGTGGCATGATTTGGTTTACACTTTAGTGTCTATTGTGTGTCTCATCGAGGTCATGGCCAGGGGTCTGCAACCTGTGGCTCTGGAGCCACATGCGGCTCTTTGGCCCCTCTGCAGTGGCTCTTTCAAGCTTTGACCAAAACTATTATAAAACTGAATTGTTATAACAACAACTAAGGGCTAGTTTTAACAGTTTCCCTGTACATGAATTTATTTCGCAAATACATGAATACTAGAAACATTACAAGGAGTAAAACATACTCACTTTCACTTTACGCTTTCTTTCTTCAAAGTAGGCTACGTAATTTTTCTACAGTTAAAAATTAATTGATTCAACCTTTATTTAAACAGGTTAATCCCATTGAGCCTCAAGGACTCGTTTACAAGAGAGACCTGGTTTCAACAAAGAATGATGACAACAGTGGATAACAACGACAACAATAGACATTCACAAATGATTCATACAATTAATTTTTTTTGTCACATGTCAAAATCACATAGGCCTGCATCATTCATCATTTTAGTTTTTAGAATTGGTCAAAAACTACATTGTGTTTTCCTTTTCACAAGTATTTTTTTAAATTGTGTTTATAAGGTATTTTGACATTTTATACTGAAAAAACAAGAACACTAACATAAAACTTATACAGCACTGATACAGAGATCAATACGAAGCAAAACAGGAGGCATGTACATAAATTACTGCAATTATTTGTGAAAAATAGCAAGTTTATACGTGAACTTAAACACATACATAATTCAGGTTTACATTACTGTTTTTTATTTAATTTTGAAGTATTCAAGCACCCATTCCCATCTTTTTTTTTAAAGCATAGAATTTCCCATTCAGACAATATCTCAGTCTTTCAATCACAATAACTTCAGAAATTAAGTTTTTCCAAAGCTGGATCGAAGGTGCATCACCACCAACCCATTTAAGCATTATAGATTTTCTAGCCAACATCAGAAGGAATTGCACAGTCTCTTTGTGAATACAGTATCTGGTATGAACCCAAGGACACAAAGGACTGTGTGTCCTTGGGTTCACACCTAGTGTCTTGTTTTTTATTTTGTCTTAACATGTAAAAATATCCATAACTATAAAAAATCTTTAATTTTTTTTGTTTTGTTTTTGTTTTATAATGTCACCCATACTGGCCAGAAAATCGCTCTCCAACAAACTTAAAGTGGTCTGTGGGCCACCAGATGAGAATCGCAGCTGTAGCAGGTATTGCTGCTCCAGACACGTTAAATTTATTGAACAAACTGGCAGAAATGGCTCTTTTGATCATAAAGGTTTCAGACCCCTGGTCATGGCAATTCAAGGTGCTTGAACAAAAAGCAGCAAGAGCCCATTTTTACCTCTTGAAGAGGTTTCATCTCTTACATCTTTAGGTATTTTTGGGCTGAGAGCTGCAACATCCTCAAAAAAGTGACTTTTACCTTCTATTCAAGCACCAAGACACTTTATTTGGGCTCTACTCTTTTAAAAAAATAACATTGAAGAATACAAAAAGAATAAAAAGTGCATATAGAAGGATGTTCAGATGTATTATGGAATGATCAGAGTAGGCTGATCTCTGTTACCCTGACAGATGTGGTGGATAGATTTTTATTGCTGTTTGGATGAAGGAAGTTTCAAAGTTTCATAAGAAACTTTGTTCTTTCTGTTTTGCAGTTTTGTGAAACTGTTGTGTGTTTTGGAATGACAAGGATGTGTGTGTGTGTGTGTGTAAGGGAAGGCCTTTGGGCTGTGTGAGTGGGCCGGGCCTACACATACACACACATGCACACACGCACACGTACACGGGATCAGAGGCAGAGCGGCTCTCACCCCTGCCTCCCTTTGATCTGTGTCCCCAGGCCTGCCTGCCCGCACGGCGCTGCACCGTACCACGCACGCTGACACCATGCTCACCAGCGACTCCCCACAACTGTCTGAGAGAGATAAGCCAGGGGAGACTCCAAACTGTGCTGCTGCTCTTCCATTAGCTAGCGCAGACGCTTCTTTTTTTTTAAAAATGCAATGAATTATTTTTAAGAAGCTAGCTCTGCTGTTGCCAAGAAAAAATGGAGAGGGGGGGGGAAAATGTACAGAACAATCTGGGGCTCTGGCTCCATTCCGCCTCCCTCCCTGACTTCTAACAAGACATCCTGCACCTGAATACCAATGAGGGGGGGAGATTGGTGTAGTCCCCCACATTATTAAAACTTGGGCATTAAGCCTCTCACTGGGCACTGTGTCAGCTGGCAGCCTCCACTGACAACAAATCAAAGGGGATGAGCACATAGCCTGCATTCACAGCTCAGCCACTCGCGGAGCAAGTGGGGGAATACATACTGGTTAATTAGAACTCCCATTAAAACAAATACTGTTTCAATTTGGCAAGTATAAAAAAAGATGTAAGAGGCTTTAGAAAGAAGAGACCTGCTGTCGGCTGTTGCCAAGAAAATCCAGGGGCTGTAAATCATATCCAATGGCTATACTGTTTCTGAACAGATTATTAGCGTTTGCTGTTGTTTTGCAGCACTTAGGAACTCAGAAGATAAAAATTTTACCATAAATATTGCTTCTTCTTTTTTTTTTTTTTTTTTTTACATGTAGTTGTGATGCATTGGCCTTCTGCACGGTGAGTTTGTTTTCGCCGCTGTAGCTGCTGCAGACAGCAAATGACAATGAAGCATCTGAGTCTGCAGCAGAGGTTTCAAAGCACTCTGGTGCAGCGTACTGTGATCAGAGCTGCAGCTTTAAATGCAGGCCTCCTCGGGTGGCGCTGCAGTTTGCAACCGTCTGTGCACCCGAGCCATTTGTTGCTCCGTCTTTTGAGTCTCCCGAGCCGCCGAGTGCTGCCATTTTCTTTTTTCGCTCCAACATATTTCTGGTTGGCTCACGGTGTGTTCATAATCTTTTTTTTTTTTTCACCTATCAACCTTGCTTCCCTCTACTTGGCTTTTTGTCATCCAACGATGCTTTGCCAGTGGTGCTTTGCGTTCGCTCCCTCTCCCCACCTTCCCTCTCCTGCTCCAGCTTTCTCCCCTGGAGAGGCAGCTCTTCTCCCTGCGCCCAGATGAAAGGCTACGGCGGACAATAAAAATGCTATTTAAATGCAAGGGTGTTTGTGTGCGGGTGAGAGATATTTCCCCGCTGAAAGTGAGCTGCTGCATCCTGATAAATAGCAAATATAAGGGAATGTGATTTACATTTATCTTGCAGAGGCAGCCAATATGAATTTCAGTAAATCCTAGAAGATGGGGATTTAAGGAGGAAAATGACTGCGACTGATTCACATGCCGTGTGTCCCACGCAGCCGAAATGCCTATAAGGTGGCGAGTGCCACTGCTTTTATTAAAGCACGTGCACAGACATCGATCCCATCGAAAGAAAACACTTATTACACACAGCAGGCACACACTGTGTCACAAGCTCATCTGTGGAGATGCCCTGCTTCATGCACATCATGTGAAGGTGACTAATAGGTGGAAGCCGCTGGACAGGTTGTCTCATCTCCTTGAGGTCAGGGTGGGGTGTGAAGGGTTATGGGACGGCTGGGGAAGGAGAAGGGCTCAAGTGCTGCTCATCCAAGGTTTGGGATGTTGTGTAGCTGCATGTGTTTCCTGTTAGTTCCAGATGCCACTCTGACAGGTGGATAGTTGTGATTAATACTCGCTGTCTTCTTCTCTCACCCGTTCTGTCCCTCCTTCCTTCTGTTTGTTTTATTGTTTCTGCATGCCCCTCACATTCTTCACTTTTCTACTCGCAAAGCATCAAAAATAATTCCCTTATCCTTTTCTAAAAGGGAAAAAAAAAGAATCAGAAACATTTTGTATTGTCAGCAACTTCACTGGGCTTGTCTCCTTCTTTCCTTCCTGACAATAAGATGAGAATATGGGAGTCTGGCGGGTCCTCAGCTGGTTGTCTCGTGCAGCAGCTCGTCCCTCTCAGTCTCCAGCTGAGAGCTATTTCACTATTTATTTACATGTAATTATGGCTATGAGGTGCAGATATTAACACTGTCAAGAACAATTTGACCTGACATTTTTCACTAGACCTGGCCCCTGCTGGTTTCAGCAAACAACCTTACCTCCTCCCCCTCTCCCCCTCTCCCCCTCTCCGTCTTCCTGTAGCTGCACTCTCTCGTCTGCACGCACACACACGCAGGCCCTGCCCTGCAGAAACCACTCTCCTGGAATCAGAAAATCTGCCGTTTAATTTAGCAGAGGCATCTGTGCAAGGTGCGAAGAGTTGGAGTCTGCGTGTGAGAGTTTTTGTGTGTGTGCACTGAAAGAAAAGGGCATAAGGGGAGTTGGTGGGGGTGTCTCTTGTTCCCAGTGGCTGAATCCATCCCATAGTTACTCAAGCATATCACTAGCAGAGAATAGAGGATTGCTCCCCACACGTTCTCCAATTGCCGTCCAATAGACAGCATATTAACCTCTGGTTAGTGCGGGGCCCGGTTTAAAGCTGATACTGGGGGGACATTTAAGAGGGAGGGAGCTTTTCTGCAGCTCCAACAGCTGGGCTTTCTTAAACAATAAAGCTAACATGAGCAGAAGTGGCCTAAAATAGATTCAGCTTAATAATAATTTGTGAGAAGACGCAGGCGGAGGTGTGGACAGGCCTAACACAAATATGAATGATATTCCATTTCCACTCATCGACGCTTCCTTTGTATGCAGGAACAGCTCTAGATAGAGGAGACAGACGTAGAGCGGATAACGTGTTGTGAGGAGTGACAGCTTGTTCCAGTGCCCACTAATCGTCCTCATCTGGGCCCGACTTGTCAATGCCCAGATTCTGTCACTGCCAATCAGCCACTTAATTGAACACAATTAGCGCTGCGCCCCAACCCTCCCCCCCACATTATATTCTTCAAAGACCCGTTTTTCTCCCTTCGGTGCCAGCATCGTCCCCATCACACCTCTTCTTCTTCTTCTCGCTCTGCCTGTGTCTCTTCACCCTGTGTGGCTAGTTGAGGACACTTTTCAGTTTTTATTAATGTGTTGCGTCCAATTAACGCGGTGGCACGCAGGCCAGAGCCCGTCATCTGCTGCCTGCCACCGTCCCGGCTGTCTGCTGCAACCCCCACGCCCCCCCCCCCGCCCCGCACCACCTCCACCGTGACCAAAACGCTTTAATTCAATTTATGCAATCACTGTTATTTTTAAATAGTCATTTTGTCTGCTCAGATGAGGGGCCTTACTGCCCGCTGGGCCGGCCCTCTCTCATGTGAGGGATGGGGGTGGAAGGGGGAAGGCTGCAGGAGTAAGAAGCAACTCACTGGAAGGGTTAGAATAGAAAGTCTGATATGTTTTTATTTTGGTCGTCGGTTCTTTGGGTTTCAGGTTAGATGCTGGTCTTGAACACATTTTTTTAAACTTTTTATTAAAAAATGTTGTCTTTCCTCAAAGTCAGACACTTTCTAGACATTAAGTGTTTCTGTGTCACTTGGGGGTGACCGAATTAAACACCGCTCTCCTCCTGTAATCACCCCCTCTGGACTGGCCTTCAAATATTGATCTAGAACGTAGTGTCACCACTGTGGATCTTTAATCGCTCCCTGCTTCGGCGAGTATCAGCCGGCCCGATCTGTTAAGGTGCACAATGCTATTCTGCACCATTCAGATAACTTGCAGACATTTGGAGTGCTCATTTTCCCCCCGTCTGCCCCTATGACCTCCGCCTAACTTAAAGGTACATCTCGGGGGCATTTTGATTTGGGCAGAACGGGGAGGTATCGGTGACAGAGGAACTAATCCAGTATTGCACAGATTAAGAGTATTTGTGGAGTGGTGTGTGTTGGCGCTGGCGCTGGGAATGGAACAGAAGGGGTTCCTATCAGCTCTCCAGGCAGGCTGGCCCTCAGGCCAGTACAGTCCTACAGGAGTCTTTGTACTTCCCAAAGGCTGCACTTCCCTCTCACTTGCTCTGTATCGCTCTGTCCTTCTTGCTTTCTTCCTATAGTCTATCATGTTCTCAGCTCTCCAAGTTCTCTTTTTGCACTTGTGAATTTGTGTTGTGTTCCAAAATGTGCAGGTGGAAATGTGACATTTGTGGCAGTTATAATAAGGTTTTTGTGATTGACAGCTTTGAGGAGTTTTTTTTTTTTTTTTTAATAAGAATATAAAAAGACATAAAAACGATCATTTTCTTTTTGGTGGGATTTAAGTCACTAGATTGGAAAAATGCCAACAAATAAACTTTTATGACTATAATTATATATTTTTTAAATATGGTAAGCAGCACGCTCAGATTAATTTCTTTTACCCACATTTTTCTCTCTCTCTTTCAGTTTTGTCCTCTTTGTATGATTAACCATGTTTTCTGCTCTGTCTGTGTCACATTGTTTTATTGTAGCAAAAATACTAACAAAGAACAAATAGTTAAACATTCACACAAACAACAACAAACATTGTAATATGGCTGTTGAAGAAATTAGGGAGATATGAAAAGGGCCTCTTTTTGTCTCAAGTGTGCTATTTATTTATCTGAAAGGATGCACATTGTATCAATTTACACTTCCACACTCACTCTGCCACAGGCCGGAGGGCTCAGAAGTTGAGAGAATTAATTACTTTTTTATTATTATTATTTATAAAGTAATCTATCTGTGGAAAGCGAGAGCAAAAAAAAAAAAAGGCAAGTGAAGGGGTGTGTGTGTCTGAGTGTGTGTGAGACACAGAAGCAGGGAACGCCCTGAAGCATTGTCCTTTAAACTGGGTCCTGGCTCACATTATCTCCCAAACCAGCACTCACACAACGTCGAACAACAAACGAACTGCAGGCTGCTGGGGACGCTGTATGGAGGCTGAGAGAAGGGAGGTGTAGTAGGGGGTATAAGGAAGGAAGTGGAAAGAAAACAGCTCAGAAGAGTGTGTTGCATGTTTGAAATTAGCTTTTGTTTCTACTCAAAAGTTTTGCACCATATTGAACATTTCTGTTCTTGTTTAAAACACTGAAAGGTGTAATTTACCCGACCATGTGCAGTGATGCTCTGTGGAATCCAGGTTTTCAACAGTATCAACTACTGTATAGGGATGCACGATATTATCGACATGGTATTGGTATTGGCCAAAATTAGCATTAAAGTTCAATATCAGACATCAGTCATTCCATCAAAATGACTCACCAATATAAAAGATGCTGTTTTTGTATGGAAATCCATTGACAAGGATGCCTGCAGTGGCACCACAAAGTGATGACATCGCGCGCACCTACCTGATCTCATGGCGGAGTGGAAAATTCAAAATGTCAACGGTATGGAAGGTTTTTTTTTTTCCGTTGGTGAGGATGTCGGATTTTGAAGATTTTTGGACTGCACTGAGCCTCGCTACATCGTCCCCAGTCTGAGATAGTTTTCCGATGTACTGTAGCCTTACCTGAGTAACAAGACATCACTTCCGACATTATTGAGAAGCTTATAGCTGATAGCACTTGGTTGAGTTTTATCACAGACATTTGGACGTCGTGTTAGCCCTGTTCTTATGGCACAATGGATAGACAAAAACTTTGAACTTAAAAAGTCTGTCCTTTGTGCACAAGAGTTTAGAGGATCTCACTCTGCAGCTAGGAACCTGGAACAAGCCTCCACAAGTGAGACAGCATCGCAGGTGAATAATGCTAATAAATAAGATTCAACACTTTTCATTTAATAGAAGTTAAATTGCTATGCTGTTACTGAATATATGTCATCAGCTCTTACAGCTGTTGCACAATTTTTTTGTACGAAATAAGCCTAAATAAGAGGGATATGTTCTGACCAAGGAAAGTATATAAACTATCTGTATTGGCATATCGGATATTGGCCAAAAATCCAATATTGTGCATCCCTAGTATCAACATTTAGAGTTTAATTAATATATTGCAAGTAACACAAATACATAAATTATCCAGATAATTTTTTTTAGCTTTTCAGTTAACTGAACTGAAAAAATTTGTGAGCATCAAAGGAGCAAAATCCTCCAATTGAAACAGACCTGCAAATATCCAAATCTATAATAAAATCAGACACTTATATTTGACTGATAGTCATAACTCCAATCAGGCTGGAGTTCACCTTCTATCTGTGCCTTCATCAGACTTAGAATGAAGGTGAAACCGTATTGATTTTTATTTAGCAGTGTGAACACATTACAAATGAAAACCCAATTTCTCCAGTAAATGTACTTTCCCCCCCCAAGGAAAACTTAAATCATTAACTCAGAATGTTCATTTTTTTTGTGAGGACAACTCAAGGATATCCTCACACGACACTTGTCACACTCCAAAGTAGCCAACTAATTTGCTAAAATAGCAAAACTGCATCATTGTGATGATAAGAAGTCATCTTCTCTTGAAGAACTTTCATGAGCATGAATATTAATTGAACCAAATGTTGGCTATTCTGTTCCACGATGTAATCAAGCTTCAATTAAGCAGTAACTAAAATGGACTCCTGCCCTCCAGCTGTCCCTCTCAGGACATTTTACTTCCTCCCCCATTCAGTTTAAGCAAACCATCATTATGTTTCCTCCTCTTCCTCCTCGGTGCGCTCACCTCCATATGCGAATCAGAGGAACATGTGTCCAACATGAAGAGGGCAATGAATCTCTCTCTTATAGATAAATGTCACATGCATTGTCTGCAGATGTGGAGGGGAGTCGGTGGGGGTTTCCTCACTGATAGAATTAACATGTGGAAATTATGAACCAGTCTATGTTTCTGATGTGCTTCATATTTCCTGAGAGGCCCTTAGATATGATTCATTTGCAGAATGTGCTTAATTTCGTCTCTGTGGGACACTTCTAGGCTATTGAGCATCATTTGTAGAATGTTTGGCTTGTCCCTGCATTGCTGCATGTGAGCCTGTGCATGAGTGTTTGTGCATGCATGCTCACAAACATATGTGTGTGTGAGCATCACCCCCTGTTTAACTACCTCCATGATGGGCTAATTGGTTTAGCAGCCGAGGGGCCAAAGGCCAGTGCAGCATAGCGAAGCTCAACATGAACCTGATGTTGAAAGGAAGAATTCATCGAAGGAAAGCATGTGTGGGACAGTTACCCTTTTTTTTTTTTTTTTTTTTAACCACACCTTCTCTCTCACTAACTCATTTTCACTGCATCCTGTGCTTCAGATTGGAGAAACACAGCAGTTATTTCCTCTCTTGCGACACAATTTGAAACCTATAGGAGTACGTCCCACGCTATTACATTAATCTATGATATTGAATTTGAAGCTTTTGTGCATTTTGAATTATAAGGGTGTTGCAGTGTTTAATCAAACTCAAACTTGCAGCATCAATGGCCCCCTCGCTTTTTTTGTGTGGAGCCGATTTTGTGTCGGGATCTGAGGGGATCGTTTACCAGTTCCAACTCCATTACTATTCATGAGATGAGTAGGCTAGGGGCGAGGGATTAGGGACTCCCTTGGTGCTTGTTGTGCCGTAGGCTTGGGCTCAGGCCTCAGGCTCCGGGATGCAAGCTGTCTGGCAAGTATGGTGGGTCTATTATCATACTGGGACCCTTCTGTCCCACAGTAGGATGTTTTCTGACATTGCCAGCTAATGGAAACAGTGTCTCTTGTTCCCTTTTACAGTTTCCTTAACCTCTTCATACTCTCCTGCTCAAAAAAAAAAAAAAAAAAAAAAAGAAGGAAAAAAGGGGGAAGTTTCTCCAGTTTCCTATTTTAAAGTTGAAATCGTGTATTTCTTTTGCCGTCTTCACCGTGAAGAGCATAACTATACTTGCAAGGGAGGGGGGAAAAGTACTATTCCTCAACCCTGTCAGCGCTTTGATCCTCAATTTTCCAAGTTTCAAACATCTTTTTCTCTCACTCCTCTCCCACCCGCTCCAGGTGATGAGTATCCTGAGTAACCCCAGCGCCGTGCCCTCTCAGCCTCAGCACGACTTTTCCATTTCCCCCCTGCACAGCAGCCTGGAGAGCTCCAACCCCATCTCAGCTAGCTGCAGCCAGCGCTCTGACACCATCAAGAGCGTGGACAGCCTGGCTTCCTCCCAGTCATACTGCCCCCCCACCTACAGCGCCACCAGCTACAGCGTGGACCCTGTCGCCGCAGGCTACCAGTACAGCCAGTACGGCCAAAGTAAGTCGTTTTTTTCTTTACATCTTTAGCTTACATTGACTAAAATAAAGAATAGAAAAACAAGAGGTGATTTTAACTCACAGGCAGTAGAACCTCCTAACCTTTGCGCCCTGGATGTTGGAGGCAGACACGTGCTCTTGATAAAGACCCCCCCACCCCACCCTCCTCTCCTTTGCTCTACTCCATCCTGGTACAGCGCTAAGTCACACCCCACTTCGCTTGGATGGGAGAGAAGAGGGCCACTTCAAAGGACGGCACACCCTCAGGGGCCACAGTGTCCTTTTGCCCACCTCTCTTTCTCTTGTTTCCATCACGATCACACCCCCCCCCCCCCAGGGCAGGAAAGAGTTTGC
>JARVLU010001354.1:19822451-19842768 GCA_031762415.1 Simpsonichthys santanae
TATATATATATATATTATACCATATCTTCATTTCGATGACCGTCTTATAGATGTGACTTTGACTCTTAAGGCAAAATGTTTGACAACATGCGCTACATGTTTGATTGTTTTCTACTTTACCATATGTACCACATACTTTACCATATGTTCTCGTGGCTCAATGAGACTAACCTGGATAAATAAAGGTTAAATGAAAAAAAAAACAATATTGTATATACTGTATATACTGTATATATATACTGTATATACATACATACAAGTATACAAGTATTTTTTTTAAGGTTCAAATGAAACTCTTTACTGAATATTTGACAAATACTTCCCCCTGCTGGATAAAGCTGCAAATTACCAACCATTGATTCTTTAATCTGGAATACTGTACTAGTAAATGGAGCTTACTTATATAGTGCTTTTAAATACTGTACAGTATTTATATGTACAGTTTTGACAAATAAACTATCGGCTTTAAATAAAGCGTGGAGATTTGTAAGTATTTTATCTTTTGAATCCATTTTTTTGTAATCTTTGCAGGTACAATTGACCATGCGTTAAAACTTATAACTGTACTTTCTAATTCTTATTTTTATTTTAAAATATTACAAATCCATTTTATATGAGAGAAAAGTACAGTATATGGGTAAGAATCCTATTATCAGCTGTGCATATTGGCCATCATTTATTGCACTTAAAAAAAATGATCATATTTTCGTATTCCCCATGGAGGGAGACACATCTTTTACTCTAATGAATAAAAGGTATTTTTTTTTAATTAATTTTTGTTCAACAGTTCAAACTGATTTTTTTTAATTAAAAAGTAAATTATGTACACAAGTACGAATTAAGTGCCGTGTTCATAAAAAGGGGGATAAAAAGACGCAGTCTGGCAACCCTCGTCCTGTTAGCAGCGCGTCAGTCGTAGCTACAGCGTCTTTACTCCTGCTGAAAAGTAGCTGCGAGCTAACCACCATGGCAGGAAAGAGAGCCATAGTGATCCTGTCTAAAGGCGCAGAGGAGATGGAAACAGTTATTCCTGTGGATATTATGCGCAGAGCCGGGGTTTGTACACGACGAGATGCAGAATGCTAACAGTTAGCATCATAACCTGCTTGCTTTATTTACGGTAGCCACGCTGGACCTCATCACTATCGTAATTTTAAAGTTTCTGATTCAAGCAACTTTTTAAAGCTATATTAATGACAGTAATAGATTTGTTAATGACGTAATGCAATGATAGATATCGCTTAACTCGATATGCTTGAATGCTAACATTACATTGTTTTGTCCAAATAGTCTTTGTTGCATTAGTAAAGTTTTATCCCCGTTTGCCTGCAGTTTGCTAAATGTAGAGAGTCTCATAACCTTTACAGTGCAGTCTGCTGCTAAGTTTAAATGTCATGCGTCCAGCCTCATTTAACCTCTACTTTCACCTTTCAAAATAAAAGTCTTACCCATATTCAATGCACAAATGATGCCATGTTGAGCTGGGAACCTGCATTTGCGGTCTTAACCTTTTTCATCGTTCTTAATTTTATTTATTTTTGTAGATTGCAGTAACGGTTGCGGGACTGACAGGAAAAGAGCCAGTCCAGTGCAGCAGAAATGTCGTCATCTGCCCTGACGCAAGTCTAGAAGAAGCCAGCAAACAGGTGGGGCTTAAAATCTCCACACAAAATCAAATTTTTGAGACAAATACCTCATAGTTTTACTACTATTTGTTGTCCAAGGTGTAGTGGCACATCAGCAGAGACTGCATATGCATAGATCTTTTTACAATATCAATGCGATTTAAAGCAAAAATAATTACTAGAATCAAATTAGGTCTTAGAGTTTAAAATTCATGACTGTAATTACATTGAGTTTTTTTTTTAATGTCAGCTAATGATTTGGTTTCTCTTTCAAGGGACCATATGACGTTGTGGTCTTGCCAGGGGGGATGCCAGGTGCCAAGAATTTGGCAGAGGTGAGAAAATGCCTCTGAGAAAACACTCAGTACTATACATTTTCACTGGCTCCTGTGCTACCAACCATCTCTAAGCTGCAGTAGTTTTTTTTTTCTTTCGGCTGCTCCCTTCTTCAGGGGTCGCAACAGCGAACTAACTCACATGGAGACTTGACAATTGTTTTTTTTTTTTGCCGAATGCCCTTCCTAATGCAACCATAGACCACTGAGCTACTACAGCCCTCTGTGTGGAGCAGAGGGCTGCCACCTAGAGTGCCCGGGGGAGCAGATGGTGGGGGTTAAGGGCCTTGCTCAAGGGCCCAGAGTGAGGCAAATGAGGGTGGAGACAGGTGTGGGTGTTTCACCTTTTCCACCCACATTGTGATATTGCTGGTCCGGGGAGTTGAACTGGTGACCTTCCGATCACAGGCCCACTTTCTGTAGCCTCTACGCCACCCCTCCCCTAAGCTGCAGCGTTCTTAAAGAGGAAATAAATGCAACTCGATAAACAACAATGAAGCCACACAATTTGTAAAAGGCTAAATGACTTTGTGATCAGTCATTTTTGGAGCTTAACTAATATAACATTCTGCTTTCAGCTTCATTTACGTGAATATACATGAATAAAGCAGTTAGAAACATTAATATAAAAGGGAAGCGTTTCAGGTGATGTCAGGTTAGACAGGTAGCTAGATAGACGTACTTTAATAATCCCACCATGGGAATTTTCTTTTGCAGCAACAGTACAATACAACTGAGAAATGATAATCAAAACAGTTGATCAACAACTACAAGAGGAGAAACTCTTGGTACAAATGTGATTTTAAATGTGCAGAAAACAGATGAAACATTGATTGCAATCAGAGGTGACAGGAAAGATTTTTGCGCAGCAGCTGTTCAGACAATAGCAGTCTGTTAGAAAAGGTGCTGGGAAATAGTTTTTTTGTCCATCCATCCATTATCTTTTACCCACTTCTTCCTTTTCGGGTCATAGCGGTCACTGGTGCCCATATCCAACTATCACTCCAGGTCTCCAGTCAGTCACAGGGACACATGGAGACAAATGAGACGAACAACTGTTCACTCTGTCGCTCACACCTTGGAACAATTTAGAGTCACCAATCAGTCTAACATGCATGTTTTTGGTCTGTGGGAGGAAACCGGCGTACCTGGAGAAAACCACACGCATGCATGGAGAGAACATGCAAACTCCACCCAGAATGGCTCCTCGGATGGGATTCAATCTGACGACCCAACTGCACCGCCGTGCTGCCAGTTTTTGTTAATATTATAAATATTTTACATAGCCAGCCAGTAGTAATCAGCAATCGATACAGTACTTACGTGTGAAGTTGTCCATTATTCACACTCTTGGAAGCTGTTTGAAAGGCCTTCTCCTTAGTGCTTGATAGGATAGCCTAATTGAGTGAAAATAATCAGAGACAATTTGTGCGTGTGTCATAGTTTATCAATTTTTAATGCTATTAGTGCGTGCGTGCCGTGTACATGTGTTCTTCGTGTGCAGGCCATAGAGAATCTAGCCTTAATTATTTATTTGTTTAGTTGTAACAAAAGTCATTGCATGATTCAGTTCTCTTGTTTCAATCATATGGTAGAAACATGCAGTTAAATGATCAGAATGTATTTTGGCTGACGAGGTTGTGTTAAAACTTTGTTTATTTGAAGGGAGTCTGTGCACACTGTGTTTAAAACACTGTTATATGTTGGTCTAATATAGTCAGTGTATACACAGTGTATTGTGTGGCCTCCAAACGAGTCACTGTGCATCTGTTTTTCATTCACTCTCAAAGTCTCCTGCCGTGAAGGAGGTGCTGAAGGATCAAGATGGCAGAAAAGGCCTGATTGCAGCCATCTGTGCAGGTACAGCTTGTGAAAACAAAGTAGCCATAATTATACACAGCCATCCTTGTTATACATCCTCTAATAGATTTGTCTCTTATCGGGTTCAGATATGATGCAACCTCCAATTTGACAACCGTTTTATTTCTTTATGGAATTTCACACATGGCATGGAAAAGGTTTAACAAAACACATGCACATTATAGGAGAGTGACTCAGGGCTTAGAGTGCACATTCAAATATTATTTGAGTGTATCATCATGTACAAGGTGGAAGAACAATTTAGGAATTACAACTTCATTATGTAAAACAATTTTTTTTTTATTTAGAGCTTTGAATGTATTCAGCTTATAAATGTTCTAATGTTATTTCACTAACAGGTGAGGGCTATTTTACATTTAATGATCACATTTGTTGGTTGTTGCTGTGAGCCCTTAACAGGTCTGTAAAACTAGCCCCAACAGCTTATTTTCTTAAGCACTAAAACTGCAGAATCTCCATTAGAATTTAACTGGGTAAGAGAAATTGATTTATTTCAATGTATGTGACCCTTTCTAGCAAAATGAGCTGGAATGAGCACAGGCTGCAGTGCAAAAATAAGTGGTTGAGGTTTGTGTAAAAATGAGACCCCTTCTACTGACATCAGTAATTACAACAGGAAAATACAATTAGTAAATAGAAATATTAGAAAAAAAAACCTAGAAATTTAGAAATTTGAATAATAATAAAAAAAATAAAAAAATAAAAATTCAATGGTACTGATTAATACAATTCCGATCTTGAAGAATTAGTCCATGTATTGGCTATAACTGCTGGACTACTGTAACCCGCTTTATGTTGGGATCAGTCAAGCTTCCCTTTCACGTCTCCAGCTCGTCCAAAATGCTGCAGCCCGTCTACTAACAGGAATGTGTAGGTTTGAGCACATTTCACCAGTTCTGTCCTCCCTTCACTGGCTCCCTGTGCATGTCAGAATCAATTATTTTATTTTTGTTAATTTTTTTTATTCTCCAGCTGACATTTAAGTGCATTAATATAATGCACCCTTACACCTCTCTGACATTCTTCATCCTTAAGCTCCTTCTTGGGCTTTGAGATCATCAGACCAGCTGCTTTTGGTTGTACCAAAACCAGGATGAAGCTCAGAAGAGATGGGGCGTTTTCAGTCGTGGGCCTTAAACTGTGGAACAATCTGTCCATCAACATTAGACTACACTTGTCTCTGCTTTTAAATCTCTCCCTAAAACACACCTGTACTCATTGGCATCGAACACATTGTGATCTGATTTAGTTGTTTCTGATTATTATTATTTTTTTATTCCAGATGCTGTAATTATATCTTAGTTTTTATTTGATGCTGTGATATTTTTGCTAAGCACTTGTGTTAAATGTGCTATATAAATAAATCTGACTTGACTTGAATAACACCTATTCTTTATAATCTACCTTTAAATTGAAGTTTTCTTACAGATACATTGTCAGAAATAATTATTTGTCTTATAACACTTATAATCCATCCATATAATCTTTACCTGATTCTTCCTTTCAAGTCCATCACAGGGCCACCACCCTTATAATTTTTTTTTTAATTGGCCATTTTTGTCTGCTGGCTGTCATTCATTTAATTTGCTTTAGATTGGTCCCATTGAGACACTATTGTCTCATTTGCAAGAGAGGCCTGTTATACAAAAATAAAGAAATACAATCAATAAAACAATGCAATCAATAAAATCAATGCAACAATAAGTATAAAATATACTGTACATAACGATGACTATAGAATACCTAAACTATACTGACAAATCAGCCCTGGAGTTGAAGTGCATGGCAGTGGATTTAAGGACGTTGTGAATATCTTTATGATCTAGATGTCTTCTGAAATGTGTTTAGCATACACCTTTGCCTCATTTGAATTGTGTCCAATTGATGCACTTGTGAAGTTTATTTGTAATACTCCAATGTAATTATAAGTGAGATGTGAATTTGGTTGTGCTCCTAAAGCACACCCAATTCATTTGACAGCTTTTTACATAAAGGACAAAGAAAAGACATTTTGAATTGGGACAGGAGGCCAATCCAGCAAATTAGGTTGAAACGTGTCCTAGAAATGACTGAAATTCTCATAGGATTATACTCTTTAATGGAATCAGCAAGGGAGGCATTTGCAAAACCTATTATTCTGTCATAACATTAAAGTTACTATAAACTAAAATCTTGATTGGAAAGAACAGAATTCTCTTGACATATTTCTTATTAATAATAAAATCATATTCCTCACTGTTGGACCGTTTTATCTGCCAGGCTGATCTCCAATGGGTGCGGACTCGGAGTAGCTTGGTAACCGGCAGTCTGTTGTCCTGCCAGGGAATAGTGCATTCTTGAAACTGCACAGGAATGCAGCCAAACGAGCGTGATCAATACCTCTCTGTATATTAGCAGTTTTTGGATGCACTCACAGCAGTGCTAGGACATTATCAAAGTTAATGCAGCGTCAGTCTGTGTCCTCAGCCTCTCCTTTTTTTTTTTTTCTCTCTCCTCCCTTTTCAAAGTGCTGCACACACTTTGGAGAGAGACTGAAACTGTACACTGTGCAAGTGTATTCGTGGAAACAACAGTAAGGTGGAGGACACCTTTAGGACACAAGTATTATTAGATATTTTGTACAAGTGCCACTCATTTATTATTAACGCAAATCCATAATGCAAATCTACTGCATTTGATGGAATTTTACAGTTTTAAGGTTTCTTCATGCTGAACTTTAAGGTGGGGTATTGTAATATTTTCTTGTTTTTCTGTTGACAACATAAGTAGAAAAACTAGAAATTGCACAAACAAAATAAATGTGTTTTATCTAAAATGAAAGAAAGCAAAACCTTAAACAACTTTGCACCTTTTCAGGTCCCACTGCTCTTTTGGCACATGGAATTGGCTACGGCAGCACAGTCACTACACATCCTGCCATGAAGGAGAAGATGATGGTTGACGGTAAACATATATATATATTTTTTGTACCAGTAATGGTTTTAAATATGCTTAAGGGTAGTACTCAGCAGTAAGAACTGTAAATACTTGTGACACGCAGCAGATGGTGCTGTATAAGTATTTTGTTTGCCTGTGGAGAATCATTCCACAGTGTAGCTGGATAGCACAGCACTTTGAGGTAAAGCAGGAATTGGACAGAACATACTAGAACCAAGTCTGTTCAGATGATCCCAGATTGTGTTTATACTGCACGTGCTTTAAGTACTCTGATGCCTGTAATGTGTTGCTGTTAGTTCCTTTTGCTCTTGTCTTTTTTTAGATCACTATAAATATTCAGAGGCCCGAGTGCAGAAGGATGGCCATTACATCACCAGCCGTGGGCCAGGAACCAGCTTTGAGTTCGCCCTGACGATTGTAGAGGAACTCATGGGGGCTGAGGTTGCAGCTCAAGTCAAGGCTCCTCTTATTATGAAAGACTGACTCTAGTCCACTTGCAATCCTGTAAACGGCACTGCTCAGTATAACGCTCTGGAAAAACCGAGACAGCTGATTTAGTTTTGCTTTAGCAGAAATAAATTCTATCAAATTAATTTTCTATCAGACACGAGTCTTGATTTTTTGAAAAAAAATAAAAAAAAAAATAAAAAAAAATAAATAAAAAAATAAATAAATAAATAAATTCATTACACTGGTCACTAACAAATTCAGTCACTTTAACCATGAAAATGTGGTATGGAAACTTATTAAAGAGGCTTAGTTCATGAACCACCTCCTTTTTTTTTTCATTGTCAGTGACGTTATTTTGACACCTTCTATTGTCCTACCTGTCTAGGATTGCCAATTTTCTGGAATATAAGAAAAGGAATATGGACTGTACAGGTTGGAGCAGCTGTTTGTACTTTGCCTTCTAATAATAATAATAATAATAATAATAATAATTGTTATTATTATACTTATTATTATTATTATTAAACCTTCATTTTACCAGGAAGACATTCATTGAGATTATTAATCTCTTTTACAAAGATGTCCTGGGCAAATACAGAGCTGTGAGATGCTGTTTCTACTAACTAGGAAACGGAAATTGAACATTTACCAAACACTTACCGGTATAGTGTTAGAGTAAAAACAAACAGCAATTGGTGTCAAGATTTGCTGCTTACCCTTTTGCTGCATTTAGTTAGCTAGCTTTTAGCTTCTGACTATTTAGCTACTGACTATTAGCTTGTCTTTCCTTTTAACGTAGACTTCTCCATTAATATAAGAACATAATTGATCCTGTGGGAAATTGTTGTGCCATATAAAGGAACATGCACAAAGAATCACACATGATATAAAAATAATAGAGAATATAAAATACCAACAACTCAGGTCTGAAATTTTAACGTTTTGCTAACTTTTGATACTTTTAGCTTGTGTTATGCGTTTATCTTCTAGCTAATGTTCAGTTAATTTTTTTTTGTTATTCTGCCTTTAGCTTTACAACTTGCTCATTCACATTACATTTTCCCAGAAAATATTTTCTGGTTTGTGTTTGAAACGTTCTCACGTTTAATAAAAAGCTGTCCATTTTAACAGACAAAAAGCAGTTTAATAAGAAACAAACTTCTCAGCTTCAATGCAATAATTGTATTTTGTGTTCAATATTTTTCTCTGCTGGGAAGAAAACTATTCATAGATTTGTACTCCTTCCTAAAAACAAAGTACCTTCATTATCAATTTAAGGAAATAATTATTTTTATTACTACAGTATTTTTACTTTAAATCGGGGCAATTCTATTTTGAAGGACTTTTGACATTCCTACACCTGTCATTTAGCAAAAAGTGATTCTAATCCTCTTCTCTTGACATATAAATCCTAGTCATCCCTGTTCTGTTGTATTTGCACGCGCCGCGTGGTTGTCAAACGACTAAATATAGGCTGCTTGATTTAACGTTCCAGGAGGAACGCGGGAAGAAGAATCCAAAAAGATTGACAGCTGGCTAGACCAATGAGAAGCCTCGAGTCGTCTGCAGTTATGCTGTAGTTGACGAATTAGGTGTCGCTCGAAGCTAGTAGGCGGGGCTTAGAATCAGCGCATGGTAGCTGTGTCAGAGAGCACCAAAAGTGGGTCTTCATCACAGTTAGGAAGGAAGAGAAGGATTCGCCAAAGGTAAGACCAATGGTTTGATAACTTAGACTAATGTACGGGTTATTAAGACTCAAATGAACCGCGCTGCATTCATTTGTGTTGATGTATTTAAGCTCGCTATTTAACATTAACGCAGGCAACCGTGTGGCGTGTCACAAAAAACGTAAGCGTACACATTACAGCAACCTGTCTGTATGTGATTTGTAGCGTGTGTCTGCTAAAAGGATTCAGTGTATTTGCCGTGATTAGCTTGCCGATTGCTGCGCGTGAACTTTGCAGCAACCTTACGGCACATTAATGGATTGACATTAGCGTCCAAAAATTGTACCTTGAAGGGGACAGAGACAGTAACGTTATCCCACGGTAACGTTTGTCATTCATGCTCACGCTTCAGAGAGATGCGCTCACACTGACAGACTGAGCACACGCGCACACACACAAGCACGAGCCCGTGGAAGCAGCAGAACGTCCTAACACGCAGAGGAGCGAGGCTCTGCAGATGCGAGGCGACATGGAGACGTCAGTCCCAGAAGCTCCATCCTCGGCACAGAAGCTCAGACGGTGCTGTCTGCGCTGGCTGTAATGCATTGCGGCAGAGGGAGGCCAGGTTCGACCAGATCTGAGAAATCACCCTGACAACAGATATACTTATTAAAAAAATCATAACCTTGTGATATAAATAACCAAAACCACTGGAAGAAATGTGTTCCTGTTTGTGAAACTGCAGCAGCATGTTTGTAGCATGATGACTTGGCATCACCAAAGACAGAGAAAGTGAGACATCCTCCCTATTGATGCTCTTTTGGCACATGTAATCAGGAACAAAAGGGTGGCAGCAAAGGTCAAAGGAAATTTTTACAAGACAGTGGTGAGACCAGCTATGTTGTATGTTCTGGAGACAGTGACACTGACAAAAAGGCAGGGGAAAGAACTGAAAGTGACAGAAATGAAGATGTTGAGGTTCTCCTTAGGAGTGACAATGATGGATAAGATCAGGAATGAGGTCATCAGAGGTATAACACAGGTTGAACAACTGGGAGATAACGTTAGAGAGGCCAGTCTGAGATGGTTTGGACATGTCCAGTGGAGGGACAGAAGGTGTATTGGTAGAAGGATGTTAGAAATACAGCTGCCAGGAAAATACAAAGAGGAGATATATGGATGCCGTTAGAGAGGACATAGTTGGAGTGAGGACAGAGGATTTTTTTTTCATTCAACCTTTATTTATACAGGCTAGCCTCACTGAGCCACGGGGGCTCATTTGCAAGAGGGACCTATTCCAGACAGAACATATAAAGTAGACAACACAGTAGACAACAATGACAATAAACTACAGTGTCTTTGGCATAGAGATGCAAGGATGTGTCAGAAATGTTTAGACTTACATTATTTATTTAAATCGTAAAAAGAGTGGGACCTGAAACTGAGCCTTGTGGCACACCACTGGTGACCGTTAGGTAGCTAGATGAAATACCGTTATGTCGAACACGTTTCCTGAGAAACACCTGAGAAATAGTTTGAGAACCAGCCAACAGTGTGATCTGAGACGCCAGTATCTGAGAGCTTGTGGTATTAGATGTCATGATCTACAGTATCAAAAGCTTTGAACAGGTCTAAGTAAAGTTCAGCAGAGGACAGTGTGAGTTGGAGGAGGATGACTCAGGGAAAAGCAGAAAGAAGAAGAAACAGGAACAACCAGATGTGCTTTTTTCCCCCTCCCCATATTCATTCACTTTACAGAGGCAGGAGTCGGGACATAGAAAGCAAGTTTCCCTCTGGTGGACTGCATGTCCAGTTGCTGTGAAACTGCCTTGCAGCAGCAGCAGTCACTGTTGGCAAAGCTTGCAAAACCACACCACAAGCTAGTCATCCAAATTAGTGTGGCTTTTTTACCCACCATTATCTTAACAGACCAGCATCCAGCAAAAGAATGACTGGGGCAATGTTTCTATTACATTAAGAGGAACTTCTCACAGTTAAAATCACTTCAAATCAAAATCAGGAGGGTGCACCTGTGTGTAATGATTACCTCTGGGTGCTGTTCGAAAAGTTAAAGCTTGCTGAGCTTAGATACTTTAGACAGGGCTGTGGCTGTCATGTTGTAACAGCATCATTATATTATGTATCTAAGCTCAAGAACTAACGTCTGCCTCTCCCTGGAGGAGAAATATGACTGTTTAAATATTGTTTTGACGACAACGTAAAGCACAATCTCATTAACATCGTGCTTTTCAGCTGGATATTTCTGGAACGTTAACATTTTGAGTCGTTCCACATAACATGTTAGAATTATTCTGCTTGAGCAGCTTTACAGTAAAGAACTGGAGGCTTGACTCCCTATTTCTGGACGGGGCAGAAGACGGTTGGGTGGGGGGAAGGGTGAGGCTGAAGTCTGTGCCTGAGCCATTGGTTTAGCTAATGATGCAATTAGGCTTCTGCCTTTTGCATCTTCTGATTAGATCCCTCACTTGCTTTGGCTTGGAGACAATAAAGACAGAAATTTGCTCTGCTGTTTTTTTTTTTTTTTTTCTTCCAAAGACCATTTTCATGGACTAACAACTTTATCACATGCATTTTTTTAAGTAATCAGCAACATATGCATGGATATGATGCTAGCACTTACTGTGGAATCTGATCTGTGTGTTGGGCACAAAAATTATTCTCACGTTTAACGTTTAATTGTGTGATTTTTTTCTCATCAGTTTGTAAATCTTGAAGTTATCTTAACACTAAAATGTTGTTCAAGTTTATTGTGTGAATTATGGCATACGTGCTTCTTTTGACTGTTGACAAGATTGCACAGAAAGCTGACTTTACAAGGAAGTCTTAACAGAGATAAGAGATCGTCCAACTCAATGATTTTGATGCAGAATGTGATGTGATAATGAACTTGTGGTCGTGGCTGAGAAGAATCTTCAACACTGAACACTAACAGATCACACAAGATGTTTGTTTAGAACATTAGCATGCAAGATGGCGTGTGTTACACTTCGTAATTCTAATTTGATTATTATTGTTGTTATGACTATCCTGTTATAATCTCCATTCCTAGGTATGAAGGTGCTTTTGTATGTTCGGTCTTAGCGTGCGCAGAACCATAGTGTTTTCCAAGTTTGACATCTGTATGTCCTTAGGTCAAATGCAATTAGCATATTTTAGCAGGTATAATATGATATACACAAGAGAATCCTGGTAAAACACAGAAAGGTCATTGCTTCACATATTTGTTTGTCTGTAAGAAGTAATTATGTCTTTGTGCACTGCATGTCAGTGTGAGCAAACACACAGACTTCCAATGCATTTTACTGTCGCTGTGTAGTTCCTTTGGTACTTCCACATTGTGCATCAACTGCTTGCACTTCTTTTTGCTTTAATTTATTCTGAAGATTTTTTGATATGCTTCTAAGTAGAGCCCGAGCGATATGGAAATTTTGGCTATCGTCAGTACCGATACTGGGAGGGGAAGGCTAATGCCGATAAGCAATATACTGGCTGTAATTTTTTTTAGCTTTGTCAACCTCCAGTTACCTAAGTAAACAGCTATTTTTAAACGTGAAGTTTTGAAACTGTCTTCCTGATATGCTTTCACATTTTCCTCCACTATTAACCATAAAGGCATCAAACGCCCTTCCATGTTTGTTGTTTAAACAGTCAATCACATATGATGAAGGCTAATTAGTATTGACCACAGCAGCATTTTTTTATTTGCAGAGAAGTAAAGATTTCAGACAAACAATGCATTTCATTGAGGACAACAAAAATAATGTTACTAACACTGATATATTTACTGTTCTGGCTAAAGTTTTACAAGGCAATCGCCTATGCTAGGTTATCTAAATGCTAACTTGCTAACTTGAGATGCACGTAGCTAATGACAAACGGGTTGGAGGATTGAAGATAATTTATTGTTGATTTGTTTTGCAGATCAGTTACAATAAATTTACCATGCTTTGTTCAGCAAAATACAGCACAGTATTGCTCTCTGCTTCGGCTGTGCTGAAAGTGAAAGTTAAAGTGGCCATGACTTGAAAGTAGTCTGCATGCGCACTCTGCTGGATACATTCTGCATGCGTTATGTCAGTCATTATGCATGTCGTATACGCGTTGTGTCAGTAAGAACACAGCTGTCTCCATGTGTTTATATTGACACACATTGGGACAATTATCACAGATACCAATACGGTCCCAAAATGCCTATATCGGACTAAAAATATTTGCCCTACCAATATATCAGTAGGGTTCTACTCCTAAATTTAATCCTATGTTAACCTGTTCAGTAGTACTCAAAACTAGCTGGTTTAATTGAATATTGCTAAACACATTTTATCTAATTCATTAAAGTTTTCATCAATCTGCTATAATATATGTTTATATTAGTGTATATTAGTATATTTTAGTGTGTATGACATTGCATTTGATTAATAATTATTAGTGCACATTTAATGTAAACTCAACAAATTTCTTTCTAGAAAGGGCTGGTTGTTTTGTTTTTATTTTTAATTTTTGCTCTTTTTAGTGTGTGCGTTCGATGTTAAAGTTGGTGCATTGTAGGAAACTGCTCGTCAGAACCCATAAACTGGCTCCATTTCCTCTGAGTGTATAATTTTGTTTACCTAATGCCCACTTGCTTTGTTCTTTGTGTGGTAACCCCAGTGAGACCAGGAAGTGGCTGTAGTAATAAATGTCTAATGGCTTTCTCAGAAATACACAAAGGACACCAGATTAAAGTCAGTATGAAGCTAACGGTCTAACCAGCTGCATGTAAAATGTTGCAGTGCAACAGTAATTTCCATGACACGACTATCCTCATTTTTGATGATTGTCTTTGTAGCAAGTCTTTGATCCATATGTTTAGAAACCAAAAACTTTTTTTTTTTTTAGCTCTGTGAGTAATTGGGATTTTGTCTACCCAAATAACCTGTATAAATAAAGGTGGAATGAATGAAAGAATTAGTCTACTTATTTAGTAGTCTTCTACTTATTTGGTTCAAATGTCATGTTTTCCCAATGCTGACTAAAACCCAAACTCCTAAAACACATTTGCCTACAAATAACTCAATCTAACTAAATAATTGGTCTCATAATTTAAATACAGTAATTTATTAGATTATTAAACGCAATGAGGGTTGTTACTTTAAGCTCCCGCTACAAGTGTGTGGTTTACCACTTTTTTATCTCAATTACTAGAACATGCAATACTTTGGTCTGAAGTTCCTGCTCGTTAACTATAAATCAAGCATCTACAGTTCCTTATGTCATCGTTACCTACTCCAGTTTAATAATAAATTAATTTAGATATTATGTTTCCTAAAGAACATTAGCTTATAACTTCTACAACTTATGCATTACAGGGTATGCTGTATATCTATGAAAAGAGATACAACAGTGTCAAACTGAAACCTGAGTAGGAGTTTAGGCCCGTGTCCTTGTCCTCTGCTTGTTGGCAGTTTGAGTTTGACATTTTGGCATGCAACAATCTTTCTGGACCCATCTAAGAGTTTATGAGTAAAACAGAGGCAAGGAAGACACTTATTTTAGCTTTTTTAATATAAAATTCATATCTAACTTTTCTGATATGGCTGCCTGGGCATTACTTGTTTTTGAAGTGGAACAGCTTAATTCATGTACAGTACTTGTACTCCAATTGTAGTGAGTTACAGTTAAATGTGTTTAAAAGGATTCTGCATCTGAAAGTGGTTCATTTGAAGAATATCTCAGCCTGGATAATTGACCTGTAGATTATATTTGCATATGCCAAATGAAAAACGAAAGTCTCTCTCACAAAACATTTTCATGCTGGTGCTGCCGTCTCCTCTCAGTGTGGTTTATGCAAGGGCAGATGTGTCATGAGGGTGGGGGTTGCGTTCGACCAGCTGTTATGGCTGAGTCATTGATGGAGGTAGTCACAGAGCTGACAGAGTCGCTGTGTGAAAATAAAATTGAATGTGAGATTGACATACATGTATTTTATTAGTAGTGCTCCATGTCAGTGCTGTTGAGTGTTGTTTTTTTATTTTTTAATGTAAGTATGTGTGTTTATCACATTGTTGCAGGATGTGTACTGCTCAGTTGTGAACCATTAGAAGCAGATTGAAGTGAGCATTTTCAAGCTTCTTTCTTTTCTGCAGCTTTGTAAAAATGCAGGTTAACACTATCTGTCTGTTCTTAATTGGCTGAGCTGGTTAGTAGGAGGGAAAACTCATGCATCTGATATTGTAGCACAGCATAGTGACACAACTTTTTTCCTATGTAGATATTTAGCAAACACATTAATTACTTATCCACATATGATGGGAGCACAAAGTGCACATAGTCTGTCCATACACCATTAAGCATAATCATGGAGTCCAAACGTAAAAATTTAGACAGTATTTAAAAGTACTTTTGCACTTGTCTTTGAAATAGTGAAAATAGGATTTAGTAAGGGGCAGCACGGTGGCGCAGTTGGTAGAGCTGCTGCCTCTCAGCGAGCAGGTCACCCCGGTTTGAATCTCGACCTGGGGGCCTTTCTGGGTGGAGTTTGCATGTTCTTTCCGTGCATGCGTGGGTTTTCTCTGGTTACTCCGGTTTCCTTCCACAGACCAAAAATATGCATATTAAGCTAATTGGTAACTCTAAATTTCAAGGTGTGAGTGAGAGAGTGAATGGTTGTCTCGTGTCCCTGTGATGGACTGGAGACCTGTCCAGGGTGTCCCCCGCCTCTCGCACAGTGATAGCTGGACATGGGCACAAGTGACCCCTGCGACTCAAAAAAAGAAGGGTAAAGATAATGGTTGGATGTATGGATTTAGTAAGAAAATATTAAAGTTGAGTCAAGTCCCTATCCAAATAATTGATTTGTATGAATAGCATAAAAATAAGCTGCCTTTAGATGTGTATTATTGTTCAAAAGTTATCCTATTGATTCAGGTAAAGATCAATGCTGTGGTGCAATCAGATTATGCTGCAGACAATCCCCATTACCTAATCTTATAACTGGAGAGGAGCAAACCACCGAGTGCCTTGACATTGATGCCGCAAATAGTCAACAGTGAACAGCGAAAAGCTTTTTATCAAAAATGTACTTGAAAATACAAGTAAGGTTCACATAAATCTTGTTAGTTTATTTTAAATATTGCATCGTTTCACTTTTACACTTCAAATATCTTCTTTGAACAGATAGTCAGAAGCACCAGATAGGAGCTGGACTGTCCTCCAGCCAAATAGCATTATTTCTGAGCCTCACTTTCTCACAATGATAACAATTTTCTGACCAGCCAAGAAATAATGGACAGAACAGGTTTAGAAAATCTGAAATTCCTAGCACACATCATGATACCTCCCAGGGCAACAATTATGTCCTATACTCATGCACTCACTCCGTCTATTTTTAATTTTATCTTTTCTACGAGTATTCAGGCAGTCGGGTTCATAAATGTTGTTTAAACATCAATAACATTAAGTTAAGCTTCCATCCGCTTTTCGAGAGCCGTGGTTTTATAGCCCATTGATTTGCGCTTGCATTACTTGCAAATACTATAAGCAGGGTGGGGCCAGTTTCTCAGAAAATGCTGTTGTTAAAATTGCATTTAAAATTCAAATCGTGTCCTTGAAAGTAATTGGATTTGTCGTACAGAAGTAAATATTCTCACAAATTGATTCTTGTATAGGGGAAGTCTCACTCGGTGTCTGTATGAAAATGAGAGAGTCATGAAAAGTGAGCGATAGGTAAAATGGATTTAATGGTTGTAAGTTTTAGCTTACGCAGGTACTCAAGTTTGGTTTTAAATGTGTGCTTGTGTTTTGTTTTTTTTTTCTGACACCATAAGGTGTAAGATTTCCTTTTGTTTTGTGGTCACAAACGGTGCAGCTAATTAAAAAAAGTCAGTTTAGTGGTAACCGTCTGTGAGTTTTGATTTAACACACACTTTGCATGTTTTCTTTTCATCTGCCCTTCGTCTTCTTCTCAGTCATCACTTACACGAAACTCTGATTCACTGAATACATGCTTACTCAAATGCTGAAAGAGCAAGGGGAGGTGAGTGTGTGACTGAGAAGAGGCGAGAGGGAGGGGCATTTCTTTATCACATCTGCTCTGCTCAGTGACTCCAAGCTTGCACATTTATTCTGTCTCATCTATTCGGCTATTCTTTTTTTTTTTTTTTCTTCTATTCTCCAGCCCTGTTCTCGTCCCCTGCTCTGTCTTATGTCACTTTTGTTCCATGTTATCATTTCATGTCAGACACACATGCTCATATCTTGCATAATCTCCCAGGATCTCACATTCTCCACTCTTGTATCGTTCCTCTTTCCTCTCCGCTTTCTGTCTTCTTGCTAAATATTTTGGCTTTTGGCTGCTGCCTTTCTGCATTCACCCCCTATTTCTACTCACTGCGTCAGGAATCAGCTTCAGACTGAGGTGGGTGTTTTTTTTTTAAAGAGGATCATTGCTCGTCTGCGGCTATGTGACTTTGGTATCTTTCGCTCTCTTCACGCTCTCCTCTCACTTTAAACTGTCAGTCTAAGTTGGGATGATTGTCCGATTCTACATGGAGAAAGTGCCGTCTTTCTGAATGCAACAGTATTTAACATAGCTACACAGTGTGCTAGCGAGGTAGCATATCTACCTCTCCAGATCTCTCAGACTGCAAGAACTGTCTGTGCTGCTGATAGTGCTGCTGCTGCAATGAAAACCATCTTTGCATACCTGATTACACAGACTTGTAGTCTGCACTCTCCCTCTTGTCTGTCTTTACTCCACTCTTGTCTAAATGCTTGGCATGTTTTATACATGCTCTGCCCTTTTGAATTATTGCTTAAGATTTGGCCATGCCATCAGCTGTAGCCATCAGCTGTATTAAGAACTATCTTTAAGTATCCTGTGCAGAAAATACAAGTGCTGGTTGTGCACATGTGTATGCTTCTGTTTGGTTTTGTTCTACCTTACCTGCACTGCTGTTGCAGTTCCATCTGTTGCCGTTGCCACAGCCAGCAACACCCCGAAGCGCGGCTTGCACCGTTCTCTCAGTGTTGCGACGTGTGTTGCTGAGAGAGCTTGTGACAGTCGTCTGCGCCTGCTCCGGATATGTTAACTGTGTGTTTGTGGGTAGGTGCTCATGCTGAGGCTGATTGTTGGCTAGTGACTCTGCATGCATGTGTGCTTGCTACATGTGAGCAGTAGGTGTGTGTTTTTGCATTCTTATCTACAGTGTGTGTGTTTGTGTGTGTGTGTGTGTGGGCTCTGGTCCAAGGAGAGGCATGCTGCAGGGGTTCAGTTTGGTGCAGTAAGCTGTTGAATGCTGTGTCACTAGCAGAACAAAGTGTTGGTGTCCTTTTACTGGGCACGTGGTGGTACACCTTTACTGCAGAAAAACATGACTTTTTCTGAAACGTCTGCAATAAACATGTCCTTAAAGTTAGTCAGAAAGCTTGCTGTTTTCATTTATTGTTTTTGCAATGGCAGGTTGAGACACTATTCCTTTTTGCTATTCTCTTGTTAAACATTTTGTTCAATACAAGACCAAATAAACAATAAATTTGATCATAAATCATAGGGCAGCTCTTAAAATATGTGCAATATATCTCATTCATACAAGGATGGGACACACATAGAAGACAATGAAGGGTTCAGTGTCTTGCACAGGGACACTTGAGCATGTGCTGCTGGAATCGAACCCCCAACTCTTGCCTTGGAGGACGACTGCTGTAACCACTCAGCCACAGCCGCCCGGGCAAATAAGTTGACGTCAGGAAATCTTGTCAACTTGTCAAAAAAAGCATAATCTAGTGATGTTTTTATTTACATGTTTAATGATCTGTTTGTAAGTTGATCAAACATGAGAACAACATGTATGTGTTAAGAATGGGACACAATTTGATTATTGAAGCATATTGATTATCTTGATTTACCTTCCCCTCCTCACCTTCTCTCCTGCCTGACTACGTGGTAATTTGAATGGAAAGTATTCTTCCAGTAAATTTACTAGTCTCTCAGCCATGCTGTGCATGTTATGTGCACACCATGGACTGTCCACATGCACACTTCTGAGTTTCACCTTTTAATGTTCCTCAACATGTGCCTTTTCATGTGTTTAAAAAAAAACACACACACACTTTAAACTGTTGGTCATTCGATGAATATTTATTCTGACTTTCTGCTGTAAATAATAATAAAATAAAAAAAAACTTACATGTTAGAGAAGGAGTGTATTTAAGTCTTCACATCGCTCCCCTTTCATCTCGGACCACAAAGAGCACATAGTCTGACAATATTACATCAGACATTTTCACACATGCAACCTATTTTTGGAAGTACTCGGGCTTGTTCTAAAGCAGATTAGACCTTTTCCTCCCAGGTTTTTATTTATTTATTTATTTACGATCTCACAAAGGCTCTATCATCATGAACTGCTGTAATGTGTTTTGCAGGGGTTTAAGTAAGTAACGTACCTGTGTTGATTGTGGTTTACGAATGATCGAGCAATCGACAAAGACAAAGCTGCATTCATCATTGTACCTCAACTTTGTGCAGACAGTCCATGTGAATTATGGCAACAGCATAGCAAGTGTGAGAAATGGCTTGGCAGTGAGTGTTGGGGGTGAAATGTGAGTGTGACTTATGAGACATTGTGCTGTTTGTGATAGCTGAGTTATTGGGGTCATGTCTGTATTTGTTGTAAACATTTGAGATTGATTTGTTCCAAATATGAACATTCTGGGTTGCGTGTGTTTATTCTCACTTATAGTTTTATAAACCTCCAGCACTCTGTTGCCTATCAAGTACACATTTGCTCTATGTTGTGTTTATTTAAAGGTAATAATATTCACCTCTGGCAAACTGCCTTTTTTAGCTAAGTGTGGGCATAAAATAGTGTGCAATTCACTCTGAACTCTGCAGGATATTAAGGGAAGATGCCTCGGCATTACAGCTTATTTGTTTCTATTTTCTTCCCTTACTAAGAGGTCCTGAGTCCACTGATCCTTCAACACATGTGGACAGGACCAGCTGCAAACTAACTAAAGCTATATGGGCTATCTTTTTATACAATATAATGGGATGGATATAATTTTTGTCTTACATATACTTACACAAGACAGACACAATAAAAGTGAAAATGCACAAGACAATTTTAGTAAATTAACAAAAATAATTTAAAGCTTAGTATTAGGAGCGCTTATCACCAGCTGCTATTCATGTCAGTGTTTTAAAATAAGATCATCTAATTGTTATTTGGGGCGGCTGTGACTGAGTGGTTAGAGCAGTCGTCCTCCAAGGCAAGAGTTGGGGGTTCCAATCCACCAGCAGTCACATGTCGAAGTGTCCCTGTGCAAGACACTGAACCCCTCACTGCCTCCGATGTGTGTCCCATTGGTGTATGAATGTGATAAAGCTCTGATTAGTCTCTTTAGAATGATTTGTTCAATT
>JARVLU010001354.1:19867797-19892301 GCA_031762415.1 Simpsonichthys santanae
TCATCCTGAGGGGGACTACGTGTGAGAAGCTGCAGCTGATCGTCAGCGCGGCCATTTTCATCCGGTCAGAATGATGGCCTCAGATATGAAAAAGGGAAAGATAACACAAGGGTAAACAGTGGTATTACAAAAAAAAGACATTTCACAGCTTGTCTAGAAGGACATTACATGAAGCATCAAAAAAAACTTTAACTTGTAAAAAAAAAAACACCCTGCACATAAGTATAGTCTCATGCATGTTGTAGGTTATGAATCAAACATGTTTCTGGATCAAATAAGTGGTTTCCCATTTGTTTAACGGTATCATTGGCGATACAGTACCGTAGTAAAGATTTTCTTCTTGGTCACTCCCTGCACGTTGGATAACTTTTGCAATTGGAATCATAAAACGTGTTTCTAAAATAGATGTGCCCCAAAGTTCTGAGTTTCAAGTTTGGAGAGGTTTGTACAAGTCAAGTGCAACCAAGCTTTTTATTTCGGACAGAGAAGAGTTAGCGGGACATCTGCTTCAAGGCCATGCAGGTAACATAAGGGGAAATTCAAGCAGCACTCATGGAATAAGCTGTTTTTCCCTGAGGAGAACCTGTTTTTCTCATTACCTTTTTAATCAATGCATTTGTCCCTTTGTTCTTCTTCCCTACTTTCTTTTCCCCTCCCTCTCCTGTTCTGCAGTATGTTCCTCCAGACATGTGTATTTGTAACTTTGTGCTGGAGCAGTCCCTGTCAGTCCGGGCCCTGCAGGAAATGCTGGCTAACACCGGGCAAAGCAGCGAAGGGGTGAGTTCCTCTTTTATTAATTTTTTTCTTCTTCACATTCATAACTTTCTGGTCACTTTTAGGTGCCTTTTAAAGCACACTCACATGATGCTTACCTGCATAAAAAATAACCTGTTTATGATTTAACACTGGTGCAAAAAACCCATTTCTGGCATCTTGACACTTTATTTAACACAGGGTCAGCAACAAAACTGAATTATAGTCCTCACAATGATGCTTAGTGAGCTTAATTTACTAAAAGCATCCAAAATATGTCCTCACAGGCAGAGTAGCTGAAGACCGAAAGGTGCAAATGCACTGAGGCTGCAAAAGGAAGCTCCTCAGCACAAATGTGGGAGATATTTTGAAGCCATCCGATGAGGACAAGTTCCAAAATTCTACTTTTATCTAAATTATTTTTACATTTGATTTGCTGCAGGCAATCAGACCCGTTGGCTATACGAGACAGGGATCAGCCTTTTTGTCAAGTCACCTGAACCACGTAGATGCGTTTATGTAAAGCTTTACGTTTTTGCCGCCTCTCAGCCACGGCTGCACTCAGCCACCTGCAAGCGTTCTTGGCCACGCCCACTTCTCCACTCGGAGAGCAGCTGATCAGCTGCAGGACAAAGCTTATCCTGGGCGTGTGCGCAAAGGTTCAGCTGGTGCTAAATAATTTAAAATAATTAATTTTAAATAAAAATTCCACGCCTGTGCTGCGGCTCATCCATCAGTCAGCCAATTGTGTGTCATGGCCAATCTTATTTTGAAAATCCGCAACAGAGAAGGTCCACGATAAACGAACCGCGAAGTTGCGAGGGACTACTGAACAGAAAGTGTTCAGAATTATTTTTTATAAAACATTCTTGTTCCTCTGATAATAAAAAGGCCTAGAGGTACAAAGAGAAGAGATGATCTGAGAGTGCTCTGCAGCATCGTCCCTCTTCGGCCTTTTTGATTTGACTCTGAACAGTCTGGAGTCGTTTCTTCTTGGCTGCACTCGAGCTCACTCAGCATGTTTATCAGAGCAGGATCCTGCTGATTCTCCGTTGTACCACAGAAGTGTCCTTGCTAAAAATACAGTACTATTATGGAGGGATGATCTGTCAAACCCCTGTAATGTTCAGCTGTATGGAGAACTCAGCAGACAAGATTCTCTTCCTTTAGGACAACTTTGTTTTGGGACAACAAAGAGAAAACAATGCTTACTTGTTAGATCATATAATTTGGAACAAGTTGCTTGATATTGCCATGTTTTGAATTTGAGGGGAAACAAATGCTCCTGCTGCATACGTGTGGTCCGAGTAATTTTTAAAGCAGCGCACCAGATCATTAGGAGCTGCTTCAGACAGACCACTTGTATTGTAGGAGGAAGGCGCTGCAGCAGCATGAACTGTTGTGCAGTGTGAATGTGGCGGACAGAAACCCAAGCAGCTCGTGATATTCTGAAGCTATTTTTTATTTTTTTTTTCAAGATGAATTGGTGCCTCCAAGCAAAACAGTTCTGAGTTCATGCTGGGTTGCTGTAGCCACAGTTGTCCTTTGATGCGCAACATCGCCACAGACTGTTCCTAGAGTTTCACATGTGCACTGCCTGGGTCCTCTCCACTGGAGGATTACGCCTGCATTGTCGTTAGCCTGGGTAGCAGATTTGTTTTGTGCTCAGCGTCGTTTGGCGAGAGGACACGATGTTGACGAGAGCGCAAAACGTCTGCTAGCAAAGGCTGATAAATCATCCTCCTAGTTTCCACAGTCAGGGCCCATTTCTCCACAGTCGACGCTCTGACTTGGACCGTCAGCCTCACGTCCCGATAACTCATTCTTTTCATCTGTATTTGTTTAATAGAGTGCTGACCATGAAAAATGGGTAGGTCCATCAGCTTGTTCCTCAGCCGTGTTGTCAGTGTGCATGGCGGACGCCTCAGCTGCTAACCGAAGGGGGCTGAGCTTCAGGCACTTTCACTCGACGTGACGCCCATTTCTCGATTGGAGCAGCTGCGTTTATCGCAAACAATGCGTCTGGTATAGAAGTAACATGATTTAATGGGCACTGATATATTGATCAATCAAACAAATACATTTATTTACATTTACATTCACAAGATACCTGTATTTTCTTTCTCCTTCTGGAAACGACCAAAGCTATGGAAGCTGACAATCTTGAAATGGCTCTGGTGCTGTCACCTTCTGTCCGCACGAGTGAAAGTCTTCGCCTGACCCCTTTAAAGACCAGTGTGTGCACACGCCCAAGCGCTTCATCAGCTCTGCTTCTCGTTTGCCTACAACATTCAAAATACTCTTTGTTTTAGTGGCATATATGAAAGCACATTTTAACGCGACAAAGCCGTGCATTTTGCTGCTGTTTTCTCTGAGTTTGGTCTCTAAGTGAAGGTAAACGGTATCGACAAGAGGAAACCTTCTGAAACCAGCTTTGATTTCAGATGTGCAAATCTTTAAAGGACAGTTTGTCAGATTGTTCTAATTTTAAGGAAATGTTATTTTAATTTTGTAGCTAATTGACAAGCCCCGTTGTGAATGCTCAGTACATGAAGTGGACCCCACCAATAAATCAGATGGTACTTTACAAATGAGTCTGACATGAACAGCTTCTCTGCAGCATTGGAAAATTGATTAGTTTGCTATTTACCATCCTCTGATAGCTCATATAATATGAGTTATCAAGACAACGTTTAGGCAAAGTACTTAATCCTTTGGTGTAAAAACTTACAGACGCTGCCCAACAGAAGCAGTTTCATTTCTGTGAAAGAAAGTGGTTGAAAACTTTTTTAAAAAAATCATTAAACAATTAATTTAGCTGAGGAATTTATAAAAAGTAAAGTATCAGCTGTCGTCTACTGGTGATAAAAATGTTTAATAAAATAACTAATGTTATTATTTTATCTTTTTATACTTCTGGTTGTTGATAAAATGAGGGGATAGTTTTAAAAATATGTATTTTACACACCCCAAAGCAATTTGGGTTTGTGTACAGCCATAAATTATATGAAGAAAACTGCTTGCAGCTTGAACTAGAGAAATAGTATTTCCTGCAAAAATGCAGTGCGAATGCTTATAGCAAAAGAACAGTTGAAATTACTGCAGCTAAAAACACATTGAAATGTCTGAAATGGAAGAACAAGCCTAAATTAGGAAAAAAAAAAAAAAAAAAAAAAAGCATAACACACACTAGTTTGCCCATCCAGGCTGAAAGAAGCAGAAATGAAAAGTGGAAATTATCTGAAAAAAGCTGAAATTATCAAAAAAAAAAAAAAATAAAAAAAATAAAAAAATAAAAAAAAAAATAAAAAAAAAATAAAAAAAAAAAAAAACAGCTGAGAAGTAGCTAAAAAAGAAGATAGAAGCTTAAATTACCATGAAAGAAGTGGAGAGCGCACAATTTTGCCCAATAAGAAGCATAAATGAGCAATTATTTTTAAAAAGGCAGAAACTAGCTAAAGAAACAGTTGAAAAGTAGCTTAAAAGGCAGAAAGAAGCTTTAATTACCAGAAGGAAGTGGAGAGAGCACATTTTTGCTGAATTAGGCTGAGAAAGTTTAGATGAGTACAATAAATGTAGAATTGCATGAAAAGCTAAAACTAGCATAGAAACAGCTAAATAGTAGCTGAAATAGCAGAAAAGCTGAAACTTGCAGAAATAAACTGAAAGGAACATAACAAGCTGAAATTAGCAGAAAGAAGTTAGAAGAAGCACAAAAATGTTATAGTTAGCAGAAATAATCTAAAAGGAGCTCAAAGTAGCAGAAAAAAAACAGCTGAACTTAGCTGAAAGTAGCTAAAATGTTTAAATTTGCACAAGGAAGCTGAAACAATGATTTAATAGGTGATTAATCACTGCCCAAAAGACACAACAATGTGCAGTTATCATTTACAACTTGATCAACGGCTGCACCTCATTTAATGCAAACTAAAAACTTCCTCAGTTGTACTTTTAGCTCTAAAACATTAAATAAAGACGACTTGTTTTAGCAATTAAAATCTCCAAAAATACCAAACCCAATAAAATGTTGAGCTTCACTTTGGAAAAGAAAAAAATACATTTGATTCAATAGAACTGCAGGTTTTAGGAGCGTTCCGCTGTTTTGAAACAAATCAGAAGTTCCACTTCCTGTGATCTTGTGACTGTTTAATCAAGGTTGGGTTGCAAACACAAAGCAGAGTCAATTAATTTCATGTGCCGGTGTTTCTGCTCATTTTATTAACCTAAAGGACGTTCTACAAATGAGATTACAGTATCTTTTTTTAAAAAGTTTAGTATAAAGCAAAGACTCGACTACAGATGTGAACTGATGGAAGCAAATCTTCCAGCTCACATCATGGACATCTTATCAAAGGTCAGGTCCTGGGACCAATCCATTTATCTCCCCTCATCTGTTCCTGCACACCCTTCGCATTTTTCTTTTGATTAAACCCTCCATTTCCTTTTTTGTCTGTTGGACACGAGCCATCCAAGAGAGTTGATGACGCCAAGAGAGAATTAGCTGGGGGTCGAGTTCAGGAAACGTTCGGGAGGTCAGTTTTAAACATGACCTCACCTGCAAACACAAAATAATGCTGTTGACTTAACAAAAGGGATGGTCTGATAAAACTGCATTTTTAAGTTTTTGTTTTTTTCTTTACCTCCAGAACAAAACAAAACAAAACAAAACAAAAAAAACAACATGATGCATATTTTACTTTTACTCACATTCAGTTGTTTTCAAGGTGAATAATGAGCATACTGTAGTGTTTATCCAACTCATGCTCTGCCCTTTTATTCCTGCTGCCAGAGGTTAGTTAAAAAGGTAGGTACTCGCTTTTTTTTTTTTAACTTGGTGTAAAGATGGCAACAAAAATCCCTTTTTCATTCCACTTTCCCTCCACGTTTTCTCAGGTGTTTTGCTAACATGCGGTTTGCTGCAGTTATTCTTGTCTTTCACAAGAATGAGAACGTGTGGTATAAACATCTGGTTTGTGTTGCAAATCTCTGTGTTTATTCTGGTCCCTGCTTGCACTTGGCGTGGAGGGCTGACCATAAAATAACTTTTATGTAAATTTTGAAGGTGCAGACTCTGTCATACAGGATATGGCCATCCTAAGAGTTTGAATAGAAGTTACCTGGACTTCCTTTCTTGTCTTGGAGGATGTTTCATCATGATCTGAAAGACTTTCTTCTCTTCTCATGAATCATGTGACTCCAGGGATCGTTTAGTGAGACTGTCCCGACAACTTCTGAGGTCTCAAACTCTCGGTTCATATTCAGAGTGGAAGAGGTGTTTTGGATGACGGATAAAACATCTTCAAGAAAAAAAGTCTGGTTCTCCCAAGCGATCTTAGGATCTTTTGAGTTTCACCGATTTTATCTGAGCAAAGATAAAAAAGTAAATCAGATTTAAGCCCAATCCCGTATTTATGTCACCCCTAAATTTCTAGACCTGCTATGTCGTAAGCGGTAGATCTTGAAAAGTATCCAGAATGAACCAAGACGCCCATTCAAAGAGGAAAGGTGCACCTCAAACCCCGGGCTAAATACCGGTGATTGGGTCTTAATATCTGGCGCACAGGTGAAGTGGAAGAGATTGTGTGATTCAAATGTTCTGAGGTGATGGATTTAATCTGTTGTCTCTTTATTTGTCAGGCGGGTCAGGGGGGTGGACACCGGACCCTGCTCTACGGTCACGCCATCCTCTTGCGCCACTCCTTCAGTGGCATGGTGAGTATAAATACCAGATTGATGATGGAACAAACCGTGGCAACAGTCCGATTACATCATTTCTTCTCGTTGGAAGTCGGGATGAAATAATCAAATTGTTTATTTTGGTTTGAAGTGAGATCCTGTGGAGTGAGGACAGCAAATATTTTACTTGTTAGCCATTTAAACAGATTTTAATTCTGACAGGACTGACGAGCCAATGGGAGCTAAAGCCACAGTTGATGCTGGCATCTTGAAATATCCTCATAAGTCTCATAGTGGTTCATGTTGTGGGGGGGGGGGGGGGGTGATGTTTACATGTTCAGAGTGTAGTTAAAATGAGCAAACCCAAAGAATTAAGGTTTTTATCAGGACGGTTTAGTTTTTTTTTTAACACCAGTGCCTGGTAGTGACATGCCAAGTTGTTTCCCGATGGCGTTTTCTGTCATTGTACTTTATTTTGAAAGGATTACAAAGTGGAAACCATGGTCACGGGTGAGCCCAGCGTTACTGTAAGAATTCTTGCATCATGATTTTGCTGGTGAAGATTCTCAGACATCCTGGTTTTGATTAATTAAAAAAAAAGGTTACAAAACAAAAGTAAATGGACTTTTATTCTGAAGCGGAAGACTCTTTCCATCAGGAGGTTTTATCAGTTTTTAAATAATCTGAAGTGTTTGGAGTTCCAAACTTTGTAAAACTGCTTGTGAAGCCTGGTTGTATACCTAGAAAGACTGGAACTACTCACCCTGCACATTGGAGTCTCGCTAAGACTCCGTCAGATACTTTGTTAGCCTGGCTCAGAGAGATGTTTGGTCACCTGCATGAAGGATGAAGGTGTGAACTGGACTGGAGATGACCTGGATTCAGGTCTAAAGCTGCACTGTAATTTAATGAAAGTTGAAATCTGACACCTCCTCCTCTGTTTAAAGTTTTTTTTTTTCCTTGTTTGACATAAATGGTCTCCTTCACCCCCTCCATCTTTCTTCTCTGTCCAAAATATGAACGTTTTGGTCTTCAAGCGTGTCCCAAATCCTTGAGGTGTAGGTGGACCGCTGATTCTGGTCCTGAAGAGGCAGCTCTCCGGTGTTGAGTCATGCATCTGTGGAGAAGTTGTTTAGTTTCTCCAGTCTTGAGGTCTGAACATTCGTCACTGCACTGAACTACAGACGCATCGCTCGGTTTGGGCGCTCTGTCCTTGGGATGACCAGCCTCTGTCTGAGGGTCCTGTTGGGTTTAGAAAGTACTAGGATGTTGTGTTTGTGTCTTTTTTGAAGTGGGTTCATGATTATTTTACTTCAAATGCCCATACCTTGTTCACCTGGATGCTACTTCGTTGTTGGTTTGGTTATTCTGGGAGAAATGTTGACCTTTCAATCAGAAGAGCTACATAATGCACAATCTATATGAAATATAATTCATGTCAACCACTATGAAGTTTTGGAGAGTTATTTTAAGATGACAATAATCCACTTTGGCACCACATTAAAGTGGTTACAAGTCGATTTTCGCCAGTCACTAATTAATTAATACACTGATTATTCAGCACGTCGCCTCTCTTTCTAAACTATTAATATAAATATATTTTTATCAAAGCTAATTATTTTTTATTTTGACCCAACACTAATTCCTTTTTTACTCGCCAGTACTTGACCTGTTTGAAGACATCAAGGTCACTGACTGACAAGCTGTCATTTGATGTCGGACTACAAGAAGACTCGATAGGTACAGTATGACTAATGAGCACCGGTTGAATTCCCCTCTTCCTTCCAGTTTCTTCAGCATAAATCAGCTTGTCTCAACCTTGAGATTAAATCAAGAATTTTTAACTGCACATGGGCTGTGTGTACAGTAGAGCTTAATGTCAAACTACAACGCTTCTGAAAGGGGATTTATCAAAGTACATATACTTTATCTTCAGTATTTCCCAGTTGATGGATGATTGTTTAAAGAAGCAGGAAAAACAAATACCGTATTTTTCACTGTAAAAGTCTCATCCGTCCAAAAATGTTTAATTAAGTGGGAAAAAACATAAATAAGTCACTTTGCCGTATAAATCGCATCTATTATGCATCAACGCTGATGCGTCGTGTGTGTTATGCATCACCGCTGACCACCTGGAAACGTGTGCTGGTGTTGTGCCAAAAATCGATTGGCTGTCAAAATGACGGCTGCTGGAGTGCGAAGAGGGTGGACTCGCTGTGCATTTCTTTGACATTTAACAAGATAACCACCTAAAAGCAATTTATTGTTTGCTCGACTTATAGCAAATGTGTGCTTCAGTTTAACTTGTCCTTAATAAATTAATTTTGATAGTCAAATCTGCTGCATTTCCACCTGGGAGTCACAGCGAAATGCAGCAGATTTGACGTTTGCTCCAGGAGTTCCGGAGTGAGATAAGGGGGCTTGCTATGGCAAGCCAAGTGTTTCATTAATAAAAATTTTTACCTATTAATGAGACTCTTGGCTTGCCATATTACTCGAGGGCCCTCTAGTGGCTGCAGATGGTAACGTTTGATATTTTTCATGCCAGAATGAATGAAATCATCAGATCTCAGCCAAAAATTGGGTTATAAATATAGAAGGAAAAAAAAACTTGTATTGCAGAATTGTCACATTTATGCAAAAAGGTGCAACTTATATGGCGAAAAAATACAGTAACCTACAAAGAACCCTACTTTTCTTTTTGCCTGCATTTGTTTATAGACCTGCTCATCATTTACATTTATTTGTGTCTACAGGAGAGTCCTGCTGGTGGACGATTCACCCTGCGTCCAAGCAGCGTTCCGAAGGAGAGAAAGTTCGCATTGGAGATGATCTGATTCTTGTCAGCGTGTCAACTGAGAGATACCTGGCAAGTCGCACAACTACGGAAAACACAAAAATGATCAAGCTGTATAGAAGTGCTTGACAGTTTAGGGCAAACGTGCTGCTCCGGTTTAAAACTTTGTTCTGGGCACATTACAGTGCTGTGCATTGTGTTATTTTTGTGTAATCCTTTTTAGTGGTTTTGATCTTTGGGTTCCTTGAAAGGCTTTCATTGTTTAGATTTTTACTCACTTTGGCTGCTCTATCTGTTCTTTTGTCCATTTCTTTTACCTGAAGTCAGAATTGGACAAGTAAAGGACAAATATATTAGTTTTGGGCCTAAAAACCTCTACAGCAAATAACCAGTTTCTAGCAGGTCTTTGACAAAAATTAGTCCCTTCTTTTAAAAAAAACATCTGACACAGGATCTGAGAGGTGTTTAATCTTTGTAGATCATATGCTTTAGTGCAAGTTTTCAGCTAGTGCTCTTTGTGAATCAGTGTGTTCATCTACTGTATTATCTTTGGTATGGTTCAAAGATTCAACCAAAGAAATTATAAATTAGGACAAATTGTGTCTTTGCAGCAGATTTTTGTTAACAAAGTGCCCCAAAGATTCAATGTAATACTGGTTGCTAATTAGAGTTGCATTTGAGCCCCAAAAATCTGACCTGTAGCCATAATTTCTGAAGTCGACGCAACAAATTAACAGTAATTACAGGTCCGAACCCGAAACCCTACCCAACATTTTTAATTACCGTAAGCTTTGACTGCTTATAGTTATTAACGGTCGTCAGATGCTCACGGCTGAGTAAAAAGAGGCAGAAGATCAGAGCTGAGGGGTTGTTGGTCCTTTCATTGCCGTCAAAGCGCATTAAATCCCTGCTTCTGCCTGCATTCTGCATTATTCAGACATGGACCCTGCTCTGACATGTCTGCTTTGGGATTTCACCTGTTTGGGTCGTTTGGTCCATTTGGGCGATGGATCGCTTCCTGGCAGTATACAGTAGTCCCATCTGAAGCTAAACTGAACTTTACCCTGATGCATGCTCAATAATCCAGGTAGAAAAATCTAAAAAAGCTAAACTGAACTTTATTTCAAGGCCAGTCAGCTCGTGGTCAAATGGCTGCTTGCGTCTGGCTATTGTATGGCAGGCCATGTTGCTATATAATTGGAAGTATGGCAGGCCATGTTGCCATATAATTGGATGTATGGCAAGCCATGTTGCCATATAATTATATTGCCAGCCGCCCGCACCCGCTGACGCAATCTAAAGTCCGACTCCCACCCGGCCCGCCCATCCAGCACAGTATTATGGCCGGGCCGGGGTTCAGGCCTGGGTTAGAAATGACAGCTCTACTGTAAAGCAGGTTTCTGCATTTTCATGTAGAAATAATTTGATTTGACTGAGATTTCTTGTAAAAACCGTGCTTCATGGACACAATCACTTGTAATTGCACATTCACATGACATTCTTGTGAACTCATACAGTTGAAAGTCTTTTTTTGATGTTTTGTGGTCTGTCAGGATCTTTTTGGAGCAGTTTCTTTTTTTTTTTTTTTTTTTAACTGCAGTTAATTGATTCTCTATCATCTCAACAGAGTATTCTCTTTTTCCTCCTTCACGTTCAATGTTTGGCTTTTTTCCTCTGTCAAACTTTTCACCACTAATTCTTTATTTTCCTGCCTTTATTAACCAAAGCTTTTCCTTCTCCTCCTTTTCCTCTGATGCCTCCAGCGCTCGTTATGGGAGCCCCAAACGGCAGCTGCAGTTCTACAGGTACCCCGTCTGTAAATGAGTCGGCCTTTTCATTGTGATGTAAACAAAGTTCAGATTTTACTTTTGTATTTGTGAATTGTTTTGTTGTAACGTATATTGATATGCGTTGTTGGGTTTTGCATCTACATGCCATTTAGAACATCTTCTATATTTCATTCTTTTGTGGTAACCTTGCTGAAAAGACTTGTTCTGTCATTTAAAACCATCCCTCCATCCTCAGCAGCAAAGATAACACACCATCTAATATTTAGCTGCCATTGCATATCCAGCTTAAACCTGATAGGGAGGATGATGGATTTTATTACAAGGTTTCTCATAAAACCTTTGACTCAACAAACGCTGTCTGCATTATTTTTCCCCCCTTTCCTGATTTTTTTAAATTTGTTTTCCCATGAGTGATATTTGAGAGTCCTACTACTTTAAGCCTCAAAAGTCTCCTCTTGATTTAGGCTCACATCCTTTACTAAATTGCTTTTTACTTTTTCAGACATGGCAATGTTTTTTTTTTTTTTTTTTTAATAATTTTTTTTTTTTTTTTTTTTTTTTTAAGTTCTCTGTAAACGGCTTCTGTTAACTCTGTCTTGTCTTCTTGAAATCAGAGAAATTATTTAGGTTGTTTTTGTGGACGAAAAGACACTTTCATTAACTAGACCACGAGCTTCTCCACTCGTGAGCATGGTCAGTCTTTTTTCTACTTTAGAGCACGGATCATATTTTATGGTTATAATATCAGCATGCATCAGGATAATATCAGGCCTTATTTTGCTGATCTAGTTCTAAAAACCCCTGACTATGTGGATGTGCTTGTAATGAGCTCACTATCATATATTTTATTTATTTTTTAATCTTGGCGCCTTGTACATTTCTGTCCTTTAAAGTGCAAAATGTCTAATGAGCTGCTCTTCTGGCTTACATGGAGGGGATCAATTAAACCCCTATTCTGTGGGATGATGCTGGAAAGGAAAGTTCAGTTCTTTTTATTTGGGCAGCTGTGTCTGAGTGGTTAGAGCAGTCGCCCTCCAATGGGAGTTTGGGTTCAATTCCACCACTATCCAGTCACATTGAAGTGTCCCTGAGCAAGACACTGAACCCCTCATTGCCTCCGGTGTGTGTCCCATTGGTGTATGAATGTGATCTGAAGCACTGATTAGTCTCTTTAGAAGGATTGGTTCCATTAGCTTTGTAGAGATGTACTGGCGTTAGAGTGCTGTGTGAATGGGTAAATGAGAACACATAGTATTGTAAAGCTCTTAGAGTATCTTGATTAGATAGAAAGGTGCTATATAAGTGCAGTCCATTTATTTATCTCAACATGTTACTGGTTATACAGACTGTATTTTGGTGAAGAAGTACTATTTTTCATGTTTTACGTTGCTGTGATAAATTACACATTTGGCTCTGTCATACTAAACCATCATATTTTATGCTATCAGCATTTTATTTATTTATTTATTTATTTTAATTTTTTTAACCCAGGTTTCATTTCATTTTTATTCAGTATTCACACAATTCATAAAAATGAAAGATCCAACAATTTGTATTGAGTTATCATGTTGTGATATAACTTATAGATCTCAATTATTTGAATTGCCTTAACTAGACTGACTAAAAATACTTTGGACTTGTTGAACTTGCTTTGTCATTTACACCCTCTAATGGTTTGAACCTTACCAAGATAGTTCTTACAGCGGTCTATCATTTTTACTAAGGATACACGATTATATCGGCATGTATTGTTCGGCCGATATTAGCGATAAAGTTAAACATCGGACATCGGCCCTTCCATCATAATAACTCACCAATATCTAAAAGCTTCTGTTTTAAGTTGATTTTTAATTTAAGAAACTGTCAAGTATATATATTAATGCACTACTGCTTGTGCACTTTTCACTTGTTGCTTGTGAACAGGTTTTTAGATTTGTGAAAATTTACAAATTTGCACTGTTCCAGTGATGTCATTGTGTTAGAGAGCGTAAATGTCATGAATAAATTTGACATTAAGCATAATCCAAGTTGAAGTGTTACATCATTTTCAGCCTCCTTTTTGCCATCTGCATTTGGTAGCAGGCCAAAATAACTAAGACCATGCATACTAACGTAGTATTTTAATTCCACAGCAGAGAAAGTTATGTAGCCTCTGTACATAGGTCTATGGAAAAAACATACAGGTAGTCCCCGAGTTACAAACGGGTTCCGGACCTAAGGACCGTCCGCAACTCGATTCTGCCGTAAGTCGGAGCCGAACGCACATGGCGTCATAAGTCCGGATTTTCGACCGTAACTCGAAACTGAAAGCACATGGCGGCCGTTACATCTTTTTAAACACATTTTTTCAATGTAAAAACAACAACAGCGCACTTAGAACGCCGTTTTAATGTGTTTCCAAGCAGTTAGCTAACAAAATACTCTAAAATAAAAAAATTCTAAAAAAACATAAAATGCTGCATAAAAAAGGCAACGTACGGTGTGATGACGTCACTGGGGGCGGCGCCGTAAGTCCAAGTTGCCGTAAGTCGATGGTGCCGTAAGTCGGGGACCGCCTGTATATATATTGTTATTGGTATCAGTTATCGGCCAAATAAGTTTTAACATACAGTATTGTATGTTGGCCAAAAATCCACTATTGTGCATCTCTAATTTTTACTTGTATAATAATCAAAAAATAATTAATATATTTGGCTTTGTGTGTGTGTTCTGTATTGTAGATGTGTTGCCTCAAACCTTCAACTTATAAATTGCCAAACACATTTGTAAAGTTTTGTGTCAGTTTAAGAAAACAAACAAAAACTATATTCATTTAAACTATAGTGTGATGTTACTGTATGTCATTCACTGAATGATATTTTTACCTGCACATTTTTTAGAATCGACCAAACATTTTTTGTACTTTTTAGACATTTTTATGTCTTGGTAAAATGTAAACTGAAATTGCAGCTACAGTTTCAGTCATCACTGGTATTACTGGTCTCCCAAGATGTCAAAATATCCACATGGAGGCAGAAACATGTCTGATAATGCTTTCCACATCTGCTCAGTGATGTAAATTCAGTCATCTTTACCTGTCTGATAAGGTCAGCCAGGACACTCAGCAGATGAGCGTGTGCAGCCCAGGTTATTGTGACTTTTCCTGTGCACGCTGAAGCACACTTCCATCTAAAAAAGGTGGTGCCAAATATACAACAAACAAAAAAAAAAAAGAGACTTTGAGTCAAACTACAAGCAGAAGAAGAAAAACATCGAGACTTGCTGCTATCAACATTTGGATAATTTATCAGGAATCGGACAAAACAAAAAACATATCCAATTGCTGGCATAAAATCAAGCTAACTTTACTTTTTTCTTCTTGATTTAGGATAAACAGTTAACAAATTGGTACATAATTACCACTTGGTTGTGGTGAAAACTGTAGACCCCTGAGTGGAATGCTTTGATACAGCTGAACTATGAACACCGGTGTGCACACGCTCAAATGGCTGCTTATACAATCGAGGAAAAGCATGAACAAATATACTTCTGGTTTAAAGCCTGCATCCAGAAAGACAATGTGTCAATTTACAGCAGCAAACATATGCAACCCAGGACACAGTGGGTTGCTTGAAAAGTAGTTTTCATGTTTATGAACATAGATGAATTAGTAAGTCTTTATGTAAGCATAGACACAAAAGCATTTCAATAAGCAGGACTGATGCTGCCTAAGTTCTGTGTGGGAGCCTTATGATGATGCAATCTGTAATTTTAATACTCAACATAAAGACAGTTTTATAATTGTTTGCTTGAAGAAGTGGGGAACTGTGTGTTTGTGTATGCATGCTTCCTACGCTCACACCGTCCACTCTTTATTGTCCAGCTCTTAGCATTCTTTCCTGTGGAACAACAATCAGAGGCTTTTAGAGCAAAAAGCTTTTGTGAATAATTCAGGGCTGATATTATTTGCTGCGGTTAGCAGAAACAAGACGCACCACTAAACGACATAAATGGATTTCTTCCACGAGATCTTCTAGGGGAGGGGAGACGGAGGAGAGGTGTTGGTGCTGGTGCTAGAGAATGGACCGAGCAGTCAGGGGAGGGATGCACTCTCTGATTCACTAATTGCTTTAGGCATTTCCTAGTAGGACACTCCCAGTTTGGGTGGACCTGCTTCTTGATTGTCTGCAGTGTGTGTTTATAAGAGCAAACTGACACCAGACAATCTCGCTCATGAGCCGACCCTCAAGAAATCGGGTGAGTTTCAGGAAAGAACTGCTCTCGCATACGTCAAGTGTGTTTGTCTGCGTGCAGGTTGTGTGTGAGAGAACTTCATGCAAAGAGAGTTTGTGTGTGTGTGTGTTTGTGTGGTCTGCATGTAGCCCAGCCTGAAGTCTCCTGTATTTATTTTCCGTCTACGTGCAGCCAAACCAGGTAAATTTACGACAAATTTTGAGATTTGTTCATACCGGAACTGATCTTATGTGCTGATATATGAATACATCGTTTATCAGATCATTTAGTACTGATATCAGTAACAGGTATTGGGTACAACAAATTAACTTGTGAGATTTAATTTGCGGTTGCTTTAAATCTTATTTTTTCGATTTTAGAGGTTTATTGTCAGCATTAAGCTCTGTGAGATGCTTTGCTTGAAAACAAAGATCTGATGCATTTGCTCGTTTCTTGCATAGATAACTTTTACTGATTGACCTTTTTTTATAATCTACTGTGAATGTTGTGCTTTATCATTGAAATTAATTGGCTGTAATTTGATTTGAATCTTGATCGGTTTTGAACTGAATTTGATTTATAAATTGGACTTTTTTTTTTTTCTTTGTATGAGATCCTTAGCAGACTTTTCTGTGTATTGGAGCTATGTAAATAACTGGATTGATTTTAATAATGTTTTACAGTTGTTCTATTGGTCATTAACTATTTAAAGGATCAGTATAGTGTATGATTCAATATATCATTGCTTTTTTGTTACATTTGAGCAAATATTTGATTTATCTTCTTTCTTTTTAAAAGTTATCTGGGGTATTTTTATAAATATTTTGTCAAATCTGCTGCAAGGAAATTGAGTTTTAAAAGGGATTAAGCCAAAACAACAAGTGTTACTTAGTTCTATTATGAAGTTAAATCATTTTTATCCTATTTTGAGCTGCTCTTTTCAATTGTCATTTAATTTTTTTGTTTGTTTTGATTAAAATGTAAATTTTTAGTATATATGTTCATTGTATCTTTGAGTAATGCTATCTTTAAGTTTTGCGTGTTGTACAGTTGTCGTTCCAATGTGATACACTGCTTTTACTGAAAAGGGTGTTTTGTGGTCTGTCCTTTCTGCTGCATTTGGTATTAAGTTGCTTTCTTTTATTGATGACTCAGCTAACACAGTGCTGCCCTCTGTTGAATAATTTCAGGTAGATACTTTTGATAGACCTAAAATATGAAGAGATGAGAAAACATGTGATGAAGAAGACCAGAAACGTCTGGAAACACTGCTAGTTGAAGCTTTCTAAATTTACTGATCTTGAAATTGAGCCCTTCAAGGATTTATGACAAATATTGTTCAGATGTTTGGCTGTTTTCTTGTTCCTTATTGTGTTACGCTCCCAACAGGCTTGTATTTAAGTTTAAGTTCTGTGCCTGTAGCAAGTTGCTATGCCTTTTTATTAGTCACCTCAGAAACGGCTATGGGAGCAGGATATACTTCCTGATTTTGCTTGGTGCATGTTCGAATGTCTTCCCTTTTACCAGACAGCATGTGTCCTTTTTAGTCCTGCTCTCTGCTCACTAGCAAGTCGATCACCTGGATGCTCCCTCTTAGTGTAACCCTGCCGATATGCACCTGTAAGGGGAGGGTGGTGCTGGGCTATGTTGTGCGACTCTGATTACAGGATGCATGGCCATGTGCTGTCCCAAGCAGGAGTGCTTTTTTTTTTAATGGGAGCAGGTGCTATTTAAGGAGGTGACTGTGCCCTGACAGCTCCTCGCTTAGTTTGCGTCACTTTATTATTTGTTGCACGGATCAAACCCAGCATCACAAAAAGAAGAGAAACAGGAAGGGACAGGGGGAGCATGTTTTCGGGAGGGTATACTAGTGGCTCCCGGGGGCCCTCAGTCAAGCGCAGGTCCAGTTATTGTCCTCCTGAAAATCCTCAGATTCCCAAACCGCCAGCGCCAGGCAGCGGTGTTCGGAAGAGCAGCAGCAGCGGCAGCGGCAAGATGCTGTCCATGTCATACAGCGAGAGCATCCGGAGCGGGATCAACCGCTACCACTCGGACCAGGGGCTGAACCAGCCCCCGTCCAGGCCCACCGACCAGGTTGAGCTGCAGAGGCTGCGAGAGCAGAGGATCGCCGCTCAGATTAAGAACATGGAAGACTTCCTGAAGATGAATGGCTTAGCCCTGGAGGAGTGTGTGTCTTTTCAGACAGGCATGAAGTACAGGTAAGAGAGTGGAGGAGCAGGACAGGGACTGCATAACTTCCTGGACTGGAGCAGGGGTGTGTGCTGAGAGGCAGCAGGTGTAATCATCTTTGTTCTTGAAGAGGTTTAAAAGTTTGAGTTCTCCTGAACAGGTGTGTGTTTTCCTAACCCTGTTGTGTGGAGGCTTTGTTTTCTGAAACATTAATGCTGTTGCAACATTTCTACCTGTTTCTTTTGTGATATCACCTCAGCCTTGTTCTGCCCTCTGGTCAGACTGCACTCATGCAACGATACCTGGTTCCAGGTTTTATTTTAATCATCTAGGTCGGTGGCATATTTGCCCAACTTTGTGGGAAGGACAGACCGTTCCATAAGGATTTATCTGGCCTCATAAATTCACACACTTCGCTCGATCACACAGTCTTCCTTTCGTGTTGATCTGACCTTTATAGTTCATTTTTCAGATAATTGTCATCACCATACTTGTAGGGTGTTTAAAAATACCAAATCTTTACATTAGTTAATACTACGTTAGATATGTTGCAGATATTGCTTATTTTTTTGTAATGACATTTGAGAGGGTTATTTTATTTTTGTGCCTATTTTAATATTGTAGCATATGCATCTCTTTTAGACATTGAAAATAGGCATGCACAATATTGGATTTTTGGCTGATATCCGATACGCCGATATGTTAAAACTTATTTGGCCAACAAGCCATACCGAAATTTTATATATTGGTACTTTCCTTTTGTCAGAACATAGCCCTCTTATTTAAGGTTGGTAATTTCTTTGCTAATATCGGCCGATACCATGCCGATAATATCATGCATCCTTAATTGAAAGTAGTTTTGTATTACAAATATCATACAAAGCATTTTGTTAAAAAAACAAAAAAAAAACATATTTATAACCAAGTTAAGATCCAAATGAAAGAGCCCAAAAGCAAAATGTAAAACTTGTAATTTTAAACGTTTAGTGTTTCTGAGCATCAGGTCTCACGTATGCCTTTCTAATAGGCCTGACATGCTATATGTAGCTAGACAGACACTTAAAGCATCTGCTCATTTGGCACTTAACCAAATAAGCTATTTCATGGACTGTTGAGCTGACAGAGCAGCAGGCTCAGCGTCTGTTGTGTTGGCTTATTAAAGCCTGTTGGGCGGATATTGTTATTGTTAAAGGGTATGGATAGTGTTCATCACACAGAGGCATTGCTGCTGTTGTTATTCTCTCAGAGCAGTGACTAGAACACAGGTTTGGTTGGCCTTTACCAGATACTCCTGTCCTCTGCAGACAGTGTTGTGTGTCACCACTTGTACTTATTTTCCTGCTGTGTAAAGCTCCGTTACTAACCCATGACAGGTTCAGGTGAACTTCTGGGAGCTTGTAATTTGTTTGAAAAAAAACTTTAAAAGTTTTTTGTAGTTTCTTACCTTTAATGGTTTTATTTTCTTAATAGTAGTTAATGTAATCAGGTAAGAAAAATATTTTATTTTGTTTTTGTGGACCTTGTGTTTTGGTTACCAGTTAGCTAATCTAACAGGGGAAGTGTTTCCAGGTTGCCCCGTACCCCGAATTTGATCATCCGCAATTTTGTGATTAGCTCCGCAACTTAGGTCCACAAGTACATGTAACCTCTGACTCCAGCTCATCATTATTTCAGGCGTGTGGTCTGGAAGGTGAGCCAGCTCAGTCCCATTTACATGAACCACTCTTGTTTCCCGAGCGTACATGTTAAAATGTATTATTCTGCCCTCTCCAGCTCACAAAGGTCTTCTGGGTATTAGTTTTCATCCACAGCACATAGCTTAAAAAGCAAAAGTGTTCTCAAGAAATCTACGCATTTTCTCATCATAACTGAAACAGTCAATATTTTAAACTGTACCGACATGAATCTTTGATATTAATTATAGGTATTCATCCATCCATTGTCTTCCGCTTGTTCCAAAGTCGGGTCGCGGGGGCAGCAGCTTGAGCAGGGCGGTCAAGACATCTCTTTCCGCAACCATCTCTTTCAGCTCTTTTGGGAGGATTCCATGGAGTTCCCAGGCCAACCAAGAAACAGTCTCTCCAGTGTGCCCTGGGTCTTTCCCGGAGTCTCCTCCCAGTCGTACATGGCTGAAGCACCTCCATAGGGAGGCACTCAGGGAACATCCTTACCAGATGTCTGGAGGAGCAGTGGTTCTACTCCGAATCTCTTCTGGATAACTGAACTTCTCACCCTATCTCTAAGGGAGCATCCTGCTACCCTGCAGAGGAAACTCATTTTAACCACCTGTATCCACAAGCTCTTTCGGTCTCTATAACTCTAGGTTTTGAATTCTTATTATAAATATTAGACAGTTCAAAGGACTTTAGGGTGAAAATTATTATTTTCACTATGTTGCCCCAAAAATGTAGAACTAGAACAAAATGAGTTACATTCGACCAGCAGTAAACTTGGCCTAGCCTTTAAATCGTCTCAAATGAAAGTTCAAGGTTGTGGATAAAGGAGCCAGCTAGAGTTCAGAAAGGCGAGACAGGAAGTGTTGTGTCTCCCAGATTACATGCAGAGTGAGTATAGATTTCTCAAGTGGCTTACGACTAATGGACCTATTAATGACATCCATTTATGTGTTTCTAGAAACTTATATTTGACCATCAATGTACTTCTATGAGGAGCACATCTTTTTCTACTCATTGTGAAAAGCTTTAATGCTAGAGATTGTTTGAACTTTCTGCAGTAAACTGTAAATACACATTTCTCATAGTAGAACTGTTTGTGATCTACTTTCTTAGGTTGATGTTTTGTGCTCTGTATTTAACTTTATGAATGCTGCATTGAGCAAATCATGGCCAGTAGGAGTCAGAAATAACATGCACACATACAGAACTACATTTAAATCCAGTGCCAATAACCCTGGTTTATAGAGATGTTATATGTGACACTGTTTCTAAACAGTCTCTTGTTTTAAAAATCTGCAGACAATAGACACATATTAGCAATATTTCTCTGTTTTGTTTTGTCTTAACCTTTTTCAAACCCCTTTGACTCTTTTTGTCTGTCATTCAGTTTTCCATGTACAGTATATACAGTACTGTGAAGCAATTCTAAGCAGAGACAAAAAAAAAAGAAAACTTTAGTTTTAAAGTTGCAAACTACTTTTCTGTGCTCTGTGCAGCACTATGAACAACCTTTTATACCATTATTCAAATGGACTAACTAGTCTAAAAATGGTGATTAATAAAGATTGGAGAGGAATATTAATCATATTGTAAATAATTTGGTTTAAAATAAAGAAATATAAACTAAAATATAACTTTGTCCCTTACAATTTAATTATGAACCAAAATGTACTCAAACAATCCACAAATATTAATTTATACATTGAAGAAGCTGAAGTAACAAACTGTTTTAAGCAGAAAATAGATTTTAATGTAAAAATAATCAAAAAAGTTTTGCATTGCCTTTCTAGTCTTTTTAATTGTTACTCAACTTTTTATTGAAGCTGTGAATTGTTTAAAAGCAAGTCCAGGAAAATATGACCTAATTTAATTGAATTGAGTTCCAGTCTAGTTTGTCTATGTAGCATCAATTCACAGCAAAAGTGTAGTTGAAATTTAAATGTATGCAGTCCAGGTAAGTCATATAAAATATGGAACAACTGAAATGTACAAAATAAATAAATAATTCTACACAATGACTAACACAAAGCTATAGCTCATATCATTTGATGTGGGGTTAAAATATCTTATGAACAATTATCTTACCTGTTCTAGATGACCAGCTTGATGGACTAATGACTAGTCTGAGAAGGGCCAAGACCAAAGTGAATTGTTGCCATCTTGCCTCCAATCAAAAAAATCATTTGTAGCAAATATTTTCAAACCTTTAAATTGCTGTCAGTTTTTGCATTTCACTTTTTTATGCAGACTTCTCTAGTTATTTTAAGTGTAAGTAGTGGCAGTAGCAGCTGTCTCTAGCTCTTCCTGTTCAAATAATAACATTTCTGCTGACATAAGCATCTAATCAAAGCTCATGCTCAATCATCCAGGTACAAAATCCAATAATGGTCAGTCAGGTCATCAGGACAGTTTATTTATTTGTGGAAAGACGTTTCGCCCCCTGTCCGGAGGAAGAGTCCCAACTAAACTGTTTTCCCCACCAAGCAGTACACTCCTTTAGTGGACCAACCAGTTTGCTCATGATAAGATGGCGTCTAGGGGCTGTCCTGTCCCCCATCGACTCCTCCCAGGCAGGCAGCCACAGCCAAAGTGGTTCAAGACATCAAAGTTCATGCTCAATCATCTGACGACGAGGGACAGGACAGCCCCCAGAAACCATCTTATCACCTGCAAAGTGGCTGGTCCACTAAAGGAGTATACTGCTTAGTGGGGAAAACAGTTTGCTTGGGACTCCTCAAACTGATGAAGCCCTCCGGATTGAGGATGAAATGTCTTTCCACAAAAAAGAAACTGTCCAAATGACATGGTTGACCATTATTGGATAAGCATCTAAAGTGAAATTTACAAATGTGTCAAAGTTTACAAAATATATTTCATAAGAAGGCTATGTGAAAAAGTTGAGCCTATAGTTGTTTTAGAACAGCCTCATCAGAGTTAAACTTTTTATCTTCATTCTGAGGTCATTCAAAAAGGTTATCTATAACAGGTAGGATAATAATTAACCTTTCTATTGAACCGCACTTCAAAATATCTCAACTGTTTTTATAAGGTCAAGTAACTAAATATTTAAAAAAAGAAAATCGTTTAGTGATTAACAGATGCAGTTTTTTTTAATTAACTTTAATCTAGTTAATGGCACACATCAATTTACTACCTACTGGTAGTTTCCTTGTGGAAATGAGTTGATAGTTTGTGTCCACTGGGTGGTGCAAATGCTCCACTCAAAACAAAGTAACGCCATTCGTTCCCTCCCACTGCCGCCTCCGAGCGCATCATTCTTTGCACTCCTACACTGTTGAAAATTCTGTGACATTAATCTTTATCAGTTTCTTACAAGCACAGTCTGTTATTGAAACCTGGGTGAGAAAATGACTAAAGCTATTTGAAATGGAAGCCAGATAAGACGACAGTTTGGAGGAACCCTCCTGTTAATAGATCATCTTCCTTTGCTGCAGAGCATCTTTCAAACATGATTTGGTTTGGATTGAAATGACTGCCTTTGTTTCTTTCTCTCTGTCACAGAATGCAGAAATCTATACATTCATATTTATTTACTGCTTATATACACACATAAACATTTTGATGATGAAAAAGATAAATCTGCTTCCAGTCTGATGAAATTATTCACCCAGTCTCAGCAGTGTTGCAGCCTGCGTTGCAGTCTGGGATACTGTGACGTTTTTCTTCAGGCAATCCCCGACTCGAGCTAAATTTAGCTCCCAGTTCGTATCTCCAGCTGCAGCTGGATCCAGCTGAGCGGGCTACACGTTAACCCATTCATGCCTGAGGCGCCCTCTAAGCATGGAAATTGCAGTACATATGTTTTCTGTCAGGTCTCAATGTGTTAACCTGTTCATCCACTCTTTTTTTTTTAAACGTGAACCCTGCTGGCTTCACGTTTTGCAATTTTAATGAACGCTGCACAGCGTCTGAGCTTTATCTCAAGCGTAGATTATGTTGTGGTGGAGTAGTATGGATTAGGTTTCCACTGGCGACATCTCCAATTCCTCTAAAAACGAACTTTGGTCGGCCCGTTCTGACAGCGTGTCAAAATGTTCTAGTCAGAACTGTAGTGTGGGCACAAGAGGAAGACATGTCAGGGATTACACAATTTGTTTCTGTTTTTTGTATTTTCATGTAAACTATCTTAGTACTTTGAGTAAACATTAAAACTGTGTGTGAAGTATTACAAGATTTTTTTCTTGTTTTTAAGTTTTTTTAAAGACATTTTTCTTTGCCATTTGAAGGAATTTCTTCCTTGGACGTCACACTAGTCCTTTGTGGCGTTTGGAAGCGCTTGTAGTCCATCATTGTTTCTTTGAATGCAGCTTCTTCAAAATAATACAGTTTTTCAATTGTTGCTCAAACGTTAGATTTGAAGTGTATTTTCTCTTAAGTGATTTCTCTTGTTTCAGTAATGTCAGCAACAGCACAAAAAATAAATAGGAAGGGTATTTGCTTATTTTTTGTTTAGTTTAGTTTTGTCTTCTTTTCATGCTGCTGCTTAGTTCGACTTGAAAACATTTAGAAGCTTATTTTTCTTATTGATAACAGGTTATGCTTCACATGTATGTTCATTTGCATTTATTCTAAAATTCTCTGTTTCATAACCATGGTTTCATATTTTAAATCAAAAGCCTAGAATTAGGTACTCACTTCATCGAGTTTGGAAAAAGTGTCATCAAGTATGTGAGACTTTATTTTCTGTAGGGCTGAACGATTTTGGAAAATATTCAAATTGCAATTTTTTTAACCGCAAATTGCGATTTAATATGCAATTATTTTTCAATGTCTTCTTCTCATGTATTTTTCAGCGACCACAAGCAATAAATCGGTTTCCGTTGCAAAAAACTCCACTGTTTTTAGCTCCGCTGTAACTCTGTTTCTGCATTTCTTTGTATAGCTCCAGGATAGCAACTTGGCTAAAATGTGTGTGTGAGGGCATTCTGTACCGCCTATCCACTGTGTTTACCAAAGCAGTAAACCAGGACTTGGTCACTATGTTAATGGACATCATGTCTTTCGCTATGGACTCCATTATTGCTCGAGTTATTTCCACGTGCCGTTTCGAATTATGTTACAGAGTAATACCTTCGAACAGTTCGGTCAGTGATCCTTGTTGGCTCATACTTTTCTAAACTTGAAGTTGAAGCACTGGTCGTTGGCGTTCCAGCCTTGTAACTATCGTAAATGCCTTTGTGGTGCTTTTTGAAGCGTTGATAAAGATTTGTGGTGTTACCTCGAGAAGTATCAACAGCAGTAGGGCTGAACGATTTTGGAAAATAATCTAATTGCAATTTTTTTTCTATAAATTGCAATTGCGATTTAAAACACGATTATTTTTTAATATCTTCTCAAGTATTATTCAACAAACAGAAGCAATAAATCGATCTGTTTTATAATAAACAAT
>JARVLU010001354.1:19941332-19959761 GCA_031762415.1 Simpsonichthys santanae
ACTTGTGGAGGCTTGTTCCAGGTTCCTAGCTGCAGTGTGGGATCTTCTGCACTCCTGTGCATGAAGGACAGACTTTTAAAGTTCAAAGTTTTTGTCTATTTATTGTGCTGTAAGACTAATCATGCTAATGGGGCTAACACGACGTCCAAATGTCTGTGGTAAAACTCATTCAAGTGCTGTCGGCTATTAGCTTCTCAATGACGTCTGAAGTGACAGCTTGTAACTCAGATCAGGCTTTGCTGGAAAAATATCTCTGACTGGAGACGATGTAGTGAGGCTCAACTTAGTCCAAAAATCTTCAGAATCCGATATTCTCAACCAAAAAATAAAAACACTTCCACACCGCTGACATTTTGAACTTTCCGCCGTGAGATCAGGTCATCACGTGTGTGACGTCATCACGTTGTGCTGGCGCTGCAGACATCTTTGTCACTGGGTTGCCATACAGAAACAACGCCTTTTATATGTTATTTTGATGGAATGTCCGATATTTAACACTAATATCGGCCGATGCCATGCCGATAATATTGTGCATCCCTAATAAATACCAAGCTATACACAAAATTGGTTCCAATAAAAATACTGAGGTGCACATGAATGCTGTCATCTTGTATTAAAAGTTAAAGCTCCATTTTTTTAGGCAACAGGAAGTAGATTTTTACAGTAACGGACCATTCGACCAAGGCTCATACTTCATGTTGAAAACTCAAAAATAACTTCAAAGTAGTGAAATGTATTTTCTAAAACGGCCTCTGTGCCAGAGACTGCAGCAGATTCAGTGATTCGTCTTCAAGGTGTCGAAGGGTTTATATACAGTACCTGCAAAAAGTTACCATAAACACAATTACTGAAAGTGCCGTAAAGGAAAGCACGCTGCCTTCTGGATGAGGAAACATCCTCATTATAAAGATCCATCTTTGCTGCTGCAGTTCTCAGAGAGTCTATTTGTTTCTTCAGCTGCTGGTTCCTGTCATACACCTTCGTTCACTTCAGTCTGTTCAGTCAAAACTCGCTCGTCTGTGCCGGTTTTACTTTGCCATTTAGACGGAGCTGTTTTAATAAATTGCGAGTCCCCTCTGTTGCTCCCGTGGGCGTAGATTGGAGGTCCCCCTGAGGAAAAACGCACACAAAAAGCCATGAGTCCAGCTCAGCGAGCGCTCACATTCGATCAGAGCTGAAGCCGCAGCAGCGAACGGTGCAGCGTCTGCAGAACTGCCCTTCACAGATGGGAACTGAACACTGTCAGCACTTATACCACTTATTTACTCTTGTTTCATACCGTCAGCAGGACTACTGCCTTAGTTCTGACTCACCTGCTGTTTATTTGAATGTAGCCATGAGGTTAGCATTGTGAGTGTGTGTGTGTTAGTCACTACTGTACCTTCCTGACAGGAGGCTCCGATCCAGCTGTGAGGGCAGAGACAGCAGCCGCTGCGATGGTCGCACTGTGCCCCATTCTCACAGTCGCAGGCCTCCACACAGTCCGGACCGTAACGATCAGCTCTGCAGTCTGACAACACACACACACGAGCAGGTCAATACAAAAGCACGGGTGGCATTTAACTCCGCAGGCCAGTTGATGCCATCAGCAGGTGGTGCATTCAACCCTTCTCCAGCCCAACCCACTTGATTTAACAAGTTTTCTGGCCTTGATCAAAGTTTAGCTTCATTTTACTCATTCGACTGAATAATTTCTGGAAACCACGGGCATTTACAGAATCGCCAAATGAGTTTCCTTCAGCCAGAAATACAACTTTTGGGAAAAATCCAGAGTTCACGTGTAAATCCTATTAACAACAAATTCATGATGATTTCCAGTTGTATATAGCAGCACATAGAAGTCCTCTGCACTGTATTTTTTAATGTAAATGTATTTACTGCCACTGGCTTTATCCAGAAAAAATGTTTAAAGGAAAACTAAAGATTAGAACAGCCATGCCTTCAGTTTCCTTTTCTTAAGCTTTTATTTGGAAATCAGGAGATGGTTACGCTGGTAATTTAATTTTTGAGACAAGTTTGAAATAGTTTATTTGACCACATCAGATTTCATATTTAAATATATCTGTTTATGACTGGTCCATAAGCCACAGATGAGAAACTTTATATGTATTGCTACATTTAGTTAATTAGAACAGAACATATCTTAATCAGCTGAGGTAAAGGGTTGAATCACTTCTATTTCCTGCTTCCAGCAGCTCAAATATGAATTTAAGCTGTAGGAGCTGAAGACACCAAGCTGCTTCTGATCACATTGTGACATTTTCAGTTTCAGTCAGTGACAGGACATCCCATATCCACGTTGATGTCCAGAAACCATGATGGAATCAATTAATTTGCTTTCTTTTAGAAGAAAACCCTCTAGCAATTAGCTTGTTATGAGTAAACAAGAGTTAATTGTTCATGATGATGATTAAATTGTCATTTAAAGAAAAATGCATTAAATAATAGTTTCAACACATTGTTAGATTATTCAAAACTTTCATACTGTATATTTATTTGCATACATCAGGGCTATTCAACTGGTGGCCAGCAGGCCTTTTCTGGCCCATGGGTGATTTCAATCCAGCCCACTTCACTTATTTATTGGGCTTCTGGGTTTGGGTTCTGTTTTCTGCATTCAATGCAACAAAATAAACAAATTGAAAAGGCAACAGATCATTGCAAAACATGATTTATGTACATAATGACTTTAATCGCTGGATGTCCGGCCCGCGAGCTGCTGCCTTTCAGAAACTGTGGCCCCCTGAGCAGCTTAGTTGAATAGCCCTGACATACACTGGTCTGAAAAGATATTGAATTTTGATCTCAGAACTAAATTCAGTATATGATGTTACAACAGTATTTAAAACATAAAGGGTGTGTTTGTTTTTTTTAACGTGTGCTGTTAAAGTTTGAGAAAGGAGCGCAAAGTACCAATGTCACATTTGGGTCCAGTCTTCCCTGAGGGGCAGAGGCACCTCCCAGTCACAGAGTCACACTGAGCGCCGTCTTCACAGTCGCACACCTTGGAGCAGGCCTCGCCGTACCTTCCCTGCTCACACACTGAACGGATGAAAGACGTTTGTTGAAGACAAGATACGTAGAGATGCTCCTGATGTTCCATCCTTTCACTGTGAGGATAAACAGTTGTGACTGACCTCTGTGGCATTGGGTTCCATGATATCCTGGAGGACAGATGCACTGACCCGACGCAGGGTGACAGGAGGCGCCGTTCTTACAGTCGCACTGCAGCTGACACAGCGGTCCATGGAAACCAGGAGGACAGACTGATGGAAAGGACACTCAAAAGTTTAAAACGTCTCTTATTAATTATTAAAAGAAATGGAGTTTGAACATAAACACCCCTGTGGTCTGCAAAGAACTCTAGAGACCCTCAATGTTGTTTTTTAATCTTAGTTGTGAACTTTGTAATATCTTGTAACTCAATAATATACAATAACCTATACGTATTCATTCATTCAACCCTTATTTAATGAATGAATATAGCTTATTGTATGGTAATAGCTTAAATAAGCTAAACAACTTATATGGACATGGGGGAAAAAAAGTTGAGATTTTGTTTCCAGAAGTAAATTCTCAGACTGAATTGTTAGACATGGGGTTCTCAAACTTTTTGGGTTCCCCTTACAGGGGAGAAAAGTTTCAGCATAACCCTCATGTTTATTAAATAAATTTCTTCAATTTGTCTAATGCCATGGAAATATTTGTTTAATATAACTACTTAAGACCTGTCCCTTAATAGTGTTAATAATTTTTTTATACTTTTAAACCTGGGGTATTTTTCATTCAAGATGCAGTTAATTAACAAAACTAATTATTTAAACTTCCAAAAATTACAGTTTTGAGAAAATTACCTGTATCAAAAACCACTTTAAAATTTTACCTAGTCACATAATGAACATAATAAATGTATTGACAATTCTTCAAATTATTACAGAAAACGCTACATAAAACTGACAGAATTGTAACAGCAGTAGTCATACCAAATAAACTGATCGATGCCCGAACACAAATAGTGTGTGTGGGGTGGGGGTCCTCCCCCAGAATAGTGTGGAAAAAAGTAGGTGTGATTTCCTGCATTTGGGAGTATTTTAACAGGTTGTTAATCATATACTGTACATGCTTGTAAAAAAAAATAATAATAATTTTGGACCCCAAGCACTGATTTACAGACCTCCAGAGGTCCGGGGACCCCAGTCTGAGAACCACTGAATTGGACTTTAATCACTCAACTCATTTAATCCAGTTTAAAGTAAAAACAAATCCAGTACAATAAAATCTTCCAACACCTGACTAATATTTTACATGGAAGATTTTCAATAATGGGACTATAATACTGTCACAAATAGGATCAACCTTCTATTAAGAATAGTTTATTTATGCAAAGCTAAGACATGTAGCCACCAAACAACGAAAACCTGGTTAAAACCTGAGCGTGATGGGTTTTCACAGCAGCAGGACATTACAGTTTCATTTTGTTTACCATCATTGTGACTCTACGACAAGCTCTAACGTTTGGGTTTATTGGCACGGACGTGAGCTCAAGTAATTGTTTCTGATCTTAAACTGGATTTGTATTGGACAAAACACACTGGTTTATCCCTTGGGACACTTCCACCCTTTCCGTGTGTGTGGTGCGTCTCACCGTGTTCACACAGATGTCCATAGTAGCCTGGACCGCACTGACAGGTCCCCATCACTCTGTCACAGGAGCCATTATTCTGACAGCTACACCTCAGCTGACAGTTGGCACCAAACCAGCCCACGGGACACTCTGGCACAAAACAAACCCATTACAAAGGAAAAACTATCAACCTCATGACTTCAGACTTTTAAATATTTACTCAGCACTCTGCAATAGATTTCAAATCTTTTGTCAGTAATGTTGCACCTGTGTTGCAGTGTTCACCAGTCCAGCCCAGACCACAGGTGCAATTACCATTGCCAGAGTTGCACAATCCTCCGTTACTGCAATTACAGCGTTGGTTGCAATCTGACCCAAACCAGCCTGAGGGACAGCCTGAGGCCAAAAACACACACTTCATAAATTAAATCTGAAGAAGACGGTTACTGAGGTGAAATATGATTCATGACGATAAAACAAAGCAAATGCACAAATGTGTTCCTAAACATGCAAATACAAAATACTGTAGGTTCGTTGACTTTCAACATTCAGCAGAAATATGTCATTCTTAATAACAGCTCGCCTCGTGCACAGTCGCCCCCTCTGCGTCCTGGGATGCACACACATCGACCTGTGATCGGGTCGTTTTGGGCTCCATCTCCACACAGAACCACCTGGGTGCAGTTGACCCCGTATCGTCCAGCTGGACATGCTGTCACAGACACACACACACACACACCTATTGCTTCTCTTAATCAGCCATTTATTCATTCAGTGTGTTCGAAACAGGCTCACAAGTGTTGCAGCGAGGCCCAATGAATCCCGCTGGACATTCACAGGCTCCAGTCGAGGGAACGCACCTCCCTCCGTTTTCACACTGACACTCTCGTTCACAGTTGGGACCATATCGACCTTCCTCGCAGACTGAAATCACAGTTACTCAGTGTAGTCACTCTATAATTCACTTCTTTCTTGTGGCATTTAAATATGACATGCAGCCTGTTAAATCATACCTTGGTCACATTTGAGGCCGTGGAAACCCGGTGCGCAGTAACATGATCCAGACACCGGGTGGCAGAGCTGGTTCGTCTCTGAACACTGGCAGACCTGGTTACAGTTTCTCCCGAATGTTCCTGGGATACAAGCTGACAGAGAGATGCAATGTGCCGGAGATGCTTTCTGCTCTTCAGTGCATGCACCAGTAACGCCAAGGAAGCTACTTCTTATTCCGAGATCAAAAAACGTTCTTCACCAGCATATTCTTATTCCAAGCTGAATGAAACGTCTTAGCGCTGCAGACCTTACCCTGCTCACAGCCGATACCAGTAACTCCAGGAGGGCAGCCACACTCTCCTGAAGCGTGGTGGCAGGACGTACCCTGTGCACAGCCGCAGCGCTGCATGCAACGCTCTCCGAATGTACCCGGTAAACACACTGAAGGAAAAAGAACAAAACAAAACCCGAGTCTCACTTTTGCACTTGAATGAACTGTAAATGGTAAATGGGCTGTACGTACATAGCACCTTTTTATCTCATCAAGATACTCAAAGTGCTTTACACTACAATGTGTTCCCTCATTTACTCGTTCATACAGCACTCTACTATATCTATACAAAGAATAATCAGTGCTTTGTCACATTCATACACCAATGGGACACACACTGGACTGGAGGCAATGAGGGGTTCAGCGTCGTGCCCAGGGACAGTTCAGAATGTGACTGCTGGTGGAATCAAACCCCCAACTCTTGCACTGGAGGACAACTGCTCTAACCACTCAGCCACAGCTGTCCCACATTTACTTATTTAACAATTATATTGTAATAAAAAACAGTAATTGATCCAAGGACATTAGTCTTGTGTTATTTTTTGACCTGTCTACCATTACCTGAACTAGTTCCTAACATCATCACAGTCTCCACGCTGGACTGATCCCTGCAATCACAACATGGAGCTGATAGGATTTATAGTTCAAGGTCGTCCCAGTTTCTGCATTTACAGAAGTTCCATGCAATTACAACATATTTTATGCAACAAAAGAAACTGAATTATAGAGGTGGCGGCACGTTCTAGCGTCCTATAAGACTATCCAGCTCCAACACGTAGTCCTCCAGGGTCATGACCCATATCAGTTAATGAATCACAAACATCTCTCAATCCATTAAGATCATCACCGCTCTACTGGGACTGCCTCTGTGGGAACAGGAAAATAGTTGTTCCATTCTTTACTACATAGGGTTTCACAGTATTACAGAGGAGCTTGTGTCTATCAGTGCAAAACTGCATTTCTCTTAAATAGTCACAGAGGAATACCAGGTCAATATAGCACTGTGGACAATGCTCCACCTGACCAGTTGAATCACCTCTTGGCTGTCTTCCCCCTGCTGGCTTGTTATTACTCTGCTTTAAAAGGCTACGCTGCAATGACTACTGGTGGAATCGAACCCCCAACTCTTGCATTGGAGGATGACTGCTCTAACCACTCAGTCACAGCCGCCCCACTTCTTCCTTTTACCTCACTGGCAAAATTATAATAATAAAACCTCAGTTCTTTCTAGCTTTAATCTGACATTGACTGCTGTTGTCAAACATTTCACTTAATAGAGGAGTTGATGGGGGAGAGGGTGGGCCCTAGAAACCATCTTAGCACCAGCAACTTTTTTCTTTTTTTTTGTTCACTATGGGAGTGAGGTGCTTTTGGGATCCTCAGACTGAAGAAGTCCTTTGGATGAAGGATGAAACAGCAATAAAAAAAAATAAATAAATAAATAAATAAACAGTCCAGATGACCTGACTGCACAAACCACCAAAAGAGAATATGTTTGTGAGTAGTGTTAGCAAAATATCTCACGAATTAGTGAAATGGTTTTATCAAAACTACACTATAAGAAATTAATCACCAACTGACCTTAAAAAAAGGAAAAAAATTACAATGTTACAGAAACTGACCTAAAATTCGATGTACAGGTAGTAGTAGAGTCATTCACAAATGATTTGAGTTTGACATCATGCTGTATTACACGATATACATAATATTTCCAAGGAGCACTCCTTCAAGGAATGCTAGGCCATTAGTTTCATTTGCAGCAGCCTGATGGGAACATCAACACAGCATTTTTACTACCTGGATAACATGCAGCACCAATAATCTTTAAAAGAACAGAGAAGTTTTTAAAATAGATGGTTTACAAAAGTATATCCCTTTAAAAAAAATACAATATGCAGACTTTTAAAGTTGTTCAAGACCACACTATTTTTCTAATAGATGTTGTTATTTCAGCTGCTCCCTCGTGCAGAGATCGCCACAGTAAACAAACTCGCATAAGAGATCTGGCAAATGACTTCATCAGTCCGAGGAGCCACAAACAAACTGAGTCCCACAAGCAGCACACTCCCATAGTGGAAAAACAAAAAAAACAGTTTGATGGTGGTAAGATGGTTTCTGGGGCCTGCCCTCTCCCCCGTCAACTCTTCAGAGGCAGCCGCGCCAAAGTGGTTCAAAATATAAAAGTCCATGCTCAATGATCCAGGTACAGTCAGGTCATCTGGACGGTTTCTTTTTTTTTTTTTTTTTTTTTTTTTTTTTGGGCTGAGATGTTATGTCCATCATCCAAAGGACTTCATCAGTTCTTTGACTGATGACTTATCACCAGCAAACTTTTTTTTTCACTATGGGAGTGTGCTGCTTGTGGGACTCAGTTTGTTTGTGGCTCCTCTGTCTGATGAAGTCCTTTGGATGAAGGACAAAATGTCTCAGAAAAAAAAAAAATCTGTAGATGACCTGACTGAACAGTGTTGGATTTTTACCTGGATTATTGAGCATGAACTTTGATGATCTGGCAAATGTTTTACACTGAATGCCCTCCCTGGGCCTGAACCTGCAGCATCAGGATTATGAGACTGTAGCACTGACCACTGATCTACTGCAGCCCTGATAAGTGATAACACCTGTCTTTGCTGTGACTTTTATTTTTCCCAGACTGAAACACTTTTATTTCCATCTCTTTCAAAGTCAAGACTAAACAACAAGCAAAAGTTTCTTGTAAAATCTCTGAACTTTTTTGTTTTCTCACGTTTCATTCAGTTTTCTGTGTGAGACCAAATCCTAATGTTTTCTTCAGCAGCAGGTTTGTACCTTTGTCGCAGAGTTTCCCCCTCCACCCCGGCAGACACTGGCACTCTCCGGTCACATGATGACAGGAAACGCCGCGCGCGCACTGACACCGCTCCGTGCAGCCGACACCAAACAGTCCTGCTCCGCACGCTGCTCACAGGAAGGTGCCAATTAGAAGTTACGATTAACAAAAATACAGCGAATCACCATCACGTCAGCATAGTTTCCACAGTGTTCACAGGATGGCAATATTTCCTCACCGACCCACCTTCCTCACAGCGCTCTCCAATCCAGCCGGCACTGCAGCTGCAGCGTCCTGTCTGTCTGTCACACTGACCGTTTTCACATTCACACTGCTGCTGGCAGTCCACCCCAAAATGACCCACTGCACACTCTGTGGAAACACACAGACACGCCAGCGTGAGAGAATGATCACAGACGTATTTTCATGTGGAGTGTACGGAAAGGAACTTGCTCCATAACTTTATTGATGAGCAAATCTTTGATCAAACCATAATGATTCTGGTTATTTTCCTGGGACCACTTCATAACTGAACCATGTTAAACACAGTGGCTGCAGACTTTCGAGGATGAATGCATTCCTCGAGGCTTCCTGGTCATGAGGAGGAGGTGGGACCTGGCTCTGCGTGATGGAGAAAGGTTGTAACAGCCACAGAGGGAGGATCAGTGGGGAAATTAGAGCTCAGAGGGGAGAAGTGGCTGGACTCTAACCACCGGCTCAACTTTTGTAGAGCAGACCGCGGTGTAGAAATGCTGCCAACACATAAACCAGACTTCAGCCATGAACCCACGAGTGAAGCGTTTCTGGAGTTTTTTAAAAACACGTTAAAGTCCAAGCGATGTTTTTGTCTCCTTTTCTCTCTTAATTACCACCTTCACAAAATCAGAGCTCACTCTGTTATAACTGAATAGTTTCAACATGAGGATAAATAAATAAATAACACAGATTTACCCTGAATTATGGTGCACTTAAACAAAAATACTGTATGTTCCTTGCTGACTGGTTAGCTTAGCCTAATGTTTTAGACCTTAAAAACAATGTTATAAATTTTGTATCGTTGGTAAAAATAACTTCAGTCCTTCCAGCCTGATTAGAAGGTAATTCAGCTGAAGAGGGACGTGCAAGCGCTAAGATGTTATTTAGTTTTTACTGAAGTTTCAATAAAACACTGAAGGAAAGCTGTGAAATTAGAGCAGCAACATTCATTTGCAGTTGGACATGAAAGATGGATTCTCTGCACAATCAGAGATTATTTTAAAAATAAGGGATGCATTAATTTATTACTTTCAATGTCAAATAAAATAGTTTACATGAAGAGGGTAAACCTCATTAGATTTGTTAGCATTTTTCCAGGTTTTAGCAATTAGTTGGTCGAGTATATTGTTCTTACGAATGAACGCCAAGAACAAAAATAGGGGATAATTTGTAATGAATTATCATTAGTTCTTAATACGCTGAGTCTTACCAAGTTCACAGGCTGTGCCCGTCCATCCTTTGACGCATGCACATTTTCCATTAGTTTTGTTACAGGTGGCTCCGTTCTGGCACAAGCAGCGCTGCTGACAGCCTGCGCCGTAAAATCCAGCAGGGCATTCTGGGAGAGAAACAAAGATGACTCCACTATGTGACCTTTTCTTTACCTGAATCATAGCTGAGCCCATTGTCTCTGCTGGTGAACTCACCCTCTGTGCAGGTGGGTCCGGTCCAACCTGGCGTGCATTCACACTGGCCGCTGGCCGGGTGGCAGATGCCGCCGTTTCGACAGCTACAGGTTTGGTTACATCCTTTCCCATGGAAACTAGCTGGGCATGCTGCCAGGAGAGAAGTAAACAGTATCATTACCTCCCCGATGAACTCTGCAGATCAAAAGTGGAACTTCCAGTGTTTGGTTGGCTCCCGTTTTCAAATCATCTGCACAGGTCACTCACTCAGGTTGCAGCGCGGGCCGATCCAGCCTGCTGGACAGGAACAAGCACCGCTGATGTGATCGCAGCTGCCGCCGTTCACACACAAGCACTTCTCCTGACAGTCCAGGCCGTAGAAACCCTGAGGACACCCTGAAGCACAAACGTGTATCAGCACCACCTTTCACTGCATGGTAGACGGGTGAGGTAGAGTTTATGGTTGAAGAGCTTCTCTTACGGTTTTCACAGGAAGTGCCCGTCCATCCCACCTGACACGTACAAGCTCCACTCACATGGTCGCACAGCGCTTCGTTTTCACACTGACACTGATGGTGACAGCCAAGACCAAACTTACCCGCTGGGCACTCTGGGGAGAAAATCAAACACACAGAATCATAATCATAAACTTTTATAACATAAGGTGTACTGAACATAACCTACACATTAATGCTAGCACTCCTGGGCAGCTAGATACCCTAATATAAACATCATGGTCATTGGACATTTCCTACAAAATGTTCCATGTTTGCAAAATTAGTCAAATTACAGAGAGATCGAAATTTAAACTGGAACAAATCTTGTACAATGTTTCCCATTTTTTACAGATTGGATTTTCTCGTACAGTGATAGCTGGAAAATGGGCACCAGTGACCCCGTGACCCAAAAAGGAAGAAGGTAAAGATGATGGATGGATGGATGGATGGATGGATGGATTTTAAATTAAGATATCAAGATGTGACTGTGACTTTTTAGGTCAAACTGAAGGAGTTTCACATGTGTAGGTATGACTAACTCTACACTGTAGAGGTGGACACAAAGGTGGCAAAGACTTTGTAAGAAGACTAAAGAAGTTTGGTATGAACACCAGCATCCTCACTAATTGTATAGTTGCACCATTGAGAGCCCCCTGACAGGCTGCATCACATGGTGGTACTGGAACTGCACCAGTCAGAAAGCACTATAGAGGGTGGTGCAAACAGCATTACTGGTAGCAGTCTCCACACCATCCAGGACATCTACCACAGCCGATGTCTGCGTAAAGCACGCAGCATCATTAAGGACCACACCCACCCAGCACAAGGACTCTTCCATCTACTACCCTCAGGCAAATGATACAGGAGTCTGTCATCGCACATGACTCAGAGAGAGTTATTATCCACGAGCTGTCAGATTACTGAACTCTTGATAATAATACTGGACTATATTGACAATAACATTGCACCAAGCCACATCTGTGACAACTAATATGTTTACTGCTGCTGCACTATGTGGCTGTATCATGTACAGTATGTCACTACCTTACCATCATAATTCATCAGTGTCACTTACCTGTGCAATAACCTGTCACACAACCTGTGTAGTTTATGTCAGTTATGTCCAATATATACAGTATCATGTACATTTTATTTTACATTACTACCTTGAAATACTTATTCAAACAAATGCATCCTACTCGCACTGTTATATTCAAACATTGTATTTTTCTTTTGGACCCTGTAAATGTTATTATATTTACTTTTTCACTTTTCGGTACTTTATTTTGTACCCTTATTGCATGCTTTAGTGTTTCTTGTTTGTTCTTTTAGTGAGTCAAATCGGTTCTTCTCATCCATTGTACTGTTAAACTTGTGTTAACCTGCATATGACAAATAAACACAACATGACTTGATGAGTTGGCTCAGTTATAATGACACCGGCAGCTAAACCTTTAAGATTGTGTGCACTTTAATTCTGAATGTTGTCTTTATTACTCTGTAAAGAATCTCTAAGCTGTTGTTTTATTAATTACTAAACAGACATAAAACAGAATTAACTCTGTTAATGGGTGTAACACTGTCAGATAGAACGTACTCTCATGGCAGTGCGTTCCAGTAAAACCAGCGTCACAGTTGCACTGGCCCGTCAGAGCATCGCAACTGCCATCTCCATTTCTGCAGTCGCAGGTTTCTGCACAGTCAGCTCCCCAGAGTCCTGCACCGCAGGCTGCAGCACAGAGTGGGTCAGACAACAACAAGAGGGTCTTTGAAAGCTCAAACCTGCACTAATTAGTCCTGATACCTTTCCTGCAGTTGTGTCCAGTCCAGCCAGGAGTGCAGTTACACCTCCCACTCACTGGGTCACAGCGAGCGTTGTTCTCACAGACACATTTCATCTGGCATCTTTGACCAAAACGTCCGCTCGGGCATGCTGCGCAGGGGAAGAAAATATTCCCATCATCAGAATTAATTTACTGTAACTAACTCTGCCAGATTACATACGAAACAACAAGTTCCCATGAAAGATTCTGGACTGCCAAAAAGAGCCAGCAGTTCATTAAAAAGGAATAAGAGCTAGTCTTCTATGGAAAAACTCATACGAGGTGGCTGAAAGATTTTCTTTAATGATGCTGGAGAAAATTGCTTTCATCTTCTCGCATGCTGCATCGTTTCACATGCATCCTGCATCTCCTCAATCTTCCACAGTGCTGTCGTCCTCCTCCGGTGGCTTGTTTGATGCATGTTGCTATGGAAACCTTCCCCCCAAAAGAATGCATGCCGCTGCTACTCACAGTTTTGACAGAGTCTTCCCATGAATCCTGGCAGGCAGCGACACGAGCCGTCGTGCTTATCACACTCGCCACCATTCTCGCAAACCGGACAGGCGTGTTTGCAACTGGGACCCCAGAAACCCTCCAGACACACTGTCAGAAATGAATCCTAATTAAGTTATCCTGTAAAACGGTGCTTATCTTGAACATTTATTGTTTGCCACACACACGTGTGTTTGATTGTCTGTACCATTAGCAGAATATCTTATGCATGAATCAATGAACACATTTTTATTAAAACTTTCAGATTGTTTTTGTTGACACCTATAAGTACAACTTTTGGAGTAAATACAATTCAATATGGCCGCCTCAGCAAAGTAGTCTTAGCAAACAGAAAAATGGCTAAAACGCAGAGTTTTACAGATATTGATCTGAGCATTAGTGTGTTAGAAGCTGAGACTGATTCCCAAATGATATGCTGAGAGTTAGCAATATTATTATTATTATTATTATTATTATTATTATTATTATTAATATTATTATTTTACATCACTTTACAATGTAGCTGTTTTGTTTCAGGGATTTTTTATATAATTTTCTTCGATTTATTTGTTTCACTTTACAGGTAGTCCTCAGGTTACGACGCATCTCCCTTATTTCGAGCTACGCGGTTTTATGCGGTTTTACGTCGGTTTTACATCGTAAACATCCTAACGCAGCGGCGGAAGAATACAGTACAGTACTGTATTGTATTTCATTATTAAACGTACTGTACAGTATTTTATGTGTTTTTTGATAATTATGTAGGGTACTGTGTTAGGATAGGCTAAGTGCTTGGTAAAACAGGTACCGTACATGTATATGGTATGATAATTACGTACGTTCCGACTAACGTCGAAAATTGGTTTACCGCATAGGAACGGATCTACGTCATAAGTCGAGGACTACCTGTATATGATTTTTTTTTTTTTTTTTTTTAATAAATGCATTTAAACAGAACCCATCCTTTCAAAAACCATGTGTTTTGTGATACACTAAAGAAGCTGCAGGTTTTATGGGTGGAAAGGAGGCACAGTCTGTGTTGATTAAAATAAAAGGTTTAGACTTTACATGTGTTATACTTTTGCTATTTTCTATACCAACTGGTGGCTCTGGGGCCAAATCAGGCCCACGTGGGAGCTCAGTTTGGCCCACCAATGGGTTCATTTTAAAAATAAATCTAGATTTTAGACCATAAAACAAACTTACTTGCTGAATGTCCGACCCCTGAGCTCTTGGCTTCCAGTAACTGTGCCCCCCCGAGCAGTTTAGTTGAAAAGCCCTGCTCTATACAACATGCTGTCTCACAGATGACGTCTTGTTTCAATATTAATGTGATTGATCTGGACTGTGCTTGTTCATGCACTAAAGATTTGATATCACTTGGATTTGTGCAAATCTCTGCCAAAAAAAACAAGTTTTCCATAGCTAGAAAACTAAAAAAACTAAAATAAACTAATGATTAAACCTAAAATTATAACAGAAGTTTACAAACTCCTGGGTGACATCATAGTAGCTGATTCAGTAGGTTTACTTGATTGAATTGAGATATTCTAAAAGTTGATTTTAAACTCCAATAACCCTGAATAATTAAAGACTCCTTGAAGGAATGTAAGTCACTTTTCACCGTTCATGTCAGAGTTTTAAACCAAGATTATCTTGTGTTGTGAAATAAGTTTATATCCAAACGTTTGGTCAAACTTTAAAAATAAGGTGTGATCTCACAGGAGTGAGTGATATCTCATGTAATCTGTTAGCACTCTCAGCTACTACCACAACTCATTTCAGCCCGTGACCTGGGGTTGTCTTCAGAAGGTAATATTTGTAGACACATTTAAATAGATCTTTCCAGAATTAAGAGTGTTGTTCATTTTTGTGCGGTAATTCATATTATTTGCAAACAATCAAATTAAAAACACACCAACATTTTTTAACTCTTTTTCTTTTCAGTGGAAAAATATTTTTAAAAATTGTAAAAAAAAAAAAATAAATAAAACAAAATGCAGTTTTATTTTTTAAACCATAATTTTACCTATCCCTTCCCATCAAATGTTTCTGTTTCTTAAAACTCTCTAGGTAGAGAAGAACAAACACGCACGCACGCACGCACGCACGCACACACACACACACACACACACACACAGCTTGAACCACCATACAGTTGCTTCATTAGCTTTTAGACCCTCTCAGTCGTATCAGAGGAATCATAAAAATAGCTCTGCCATTTAATGGAGACGCGCACGGACAATAATTGTTCATATATGTCATTACTGCTGGACTGTTACAGGTATTAGAGGGAGAGAAACAGATCACAGCAAGACAAAGAGAGTGTGTGTTGGTGTGAGAAAGAGGCTGAGGCACATGTAAACCATCAGACTGATGAATGAGGTGAAGACGATGCATGGAGAGAGCACCGCTCTGGTCCTACTCGTTTTTCTGTCAAATTCTTTGCTCGCTCAGTTTTTATCACCCTGGCAACTGTCACTTACACGTCTCAGCGAGGGGGCGATGGGAAGTAAGGATGTGTTATTCAAGACAGAAAGGAAAAAAATTATAAACTGGCAGCTGCATCAAGGCCAAAATGATGGACATGGATGTTCAAGGTTCACCATTTCAATGAGCTGAAGGTTTTCATTCCCTGTCAAGTCCAGAATTGAATTCAAAATCTTACTTCTAACCTACAAATACAAAGCCCTCAACAACCTAGCTCCATCTTATATTACAAATCTTATTGTCCCATATTTTCCTAACAGAGCACTTCACTCTCAGGCTGCAGGTTTACTTGTGGTTCCTAGAGGTTCCAAAAGCAGAATGGGAGGAAGATCTTTCAGTTCTCAGGCTCCTCTCTTGTGGAACCAACTTCCAGTTTCTGTCCATGAGTCTGACACATTGTCCAGTTTGAAGACTGGACTTAAGACTTTCTTTTTGATAAATCCTATAGTTAGGGTCAGCTTGAGTTTCCTTAGCTGTCCCTTAGTTATGCTGCTATAGGTTTAGACTGCTGGAGGACAAACTGACCACATGTTTTCACTGTACTACTGTCTTTACTTACTCTGCTCAACCTGTTTCATATTTGTAATTATTTTTATCTTAATGTGCTTTTGTCTTTCTGGTTCACCTGCACCTACATCTGGACCTACATCTGGACCTACATCTGGACCTGCATCTGGACCTGCCATTCTGTGTTTGTTTGTTTCTCCTTCCTGTTCCTCTCAAACCCAGCCGGTCGAAGCAGAGGGCCGCTACTCCTGAGCCTGGTTCTGCGAGTTTTTCTTTTCCACTGTCTCCTTTGTGCTTGCTCAGGATGGGAGACTGTGACGAAGTGAAGACTCAACACTATAAAGAACTTTACTAATATAAATGTTTCTGTTCAGTGCTCTGAGACAACTTCTGTTGTGACAGCGCTATATGCATAAACTGAATGAAGTGGATTTAACTTTTCCACATATAGACCTAAATCTTCAATCTACAAACTTCTTTGTTTGGAATCAGTTCCAGGGGTGCAATTTTGACGACCCCCTCCCAAAACAAATAAATAAATAAATAAATAAATAAATAAATAAACAAAAGTTAAAGAGAACCTTGTTTGACGTTACAGGGTTATAACTGTTTTGGTCAAGGTTGTATGCAGTCTCATGAGATGTTGCATGACGTGTGTTAGCACATTGTGTTGATTATGACTCAGCTGCTACTACATCAAACTTTAGCTCAATATGTGTACTTTGTAGATGTGGCTAAATTCAATTCAATTCAATTCAGTTCATTTATATAGCGCCGTCACAACAGAAGTCATCTTAAAACACTAACAGAAACATTTGTATATATAAAAAATAAATTACAGCACTTCTGGCTTAGGTATATGGCTATGACAGCCATCTTGTATTGGATTGAGTTCAATTATTTTTGAGTTGTAGATGTACACCTTGTGATTACTTTAAGGATTTCATTAAAATCTGCTCGCTACAGAGAAACATCCAGTTTCCACAACACACACACACACACACGCACTCACACACACATAGACACAAGACATACATAGAAAAACGTTACCACCCTTTGGTCTTCTGCAACAGACCCTAACCACAAGTTCTGAACTGTATCATCAGACGATGGTTTGATATATAGCAGAGAAACCCACATCTGTCACAGCCGTTTTATTTTAATATCATCTAAACCCTAAAAACCCAGAACAGTACAATTTAGATTTTGAGCCTCATTAAGTCATTCATAATTAATGTGAAGTAATTAAGATTTTCTCATTCTAATCAAGATGACGTTCAGTTCTAATTACATTAAATCCTCAGTTTTAAAGAAAGCCTCTTTTTTTTTTACGTTCCTGCAGCCTGTCATTCAGACGTCTGCACTTCAGTGATGTGGGGAGAGACAAACAAGCCTACCTTGTCTTCTTGGTCACTGTCTGTGTCACACTGAAAAACAAAACAAAACAAAAAATTAGAATAGTTTAATCATCTAATTTATAAATGAACCATGCACAAACTGATAAAAAAAAAAAACACATCCAACGTTTGAAAACCAAATCTATACTCAATGTCATGTGACTGAATGCTGTCAGCTCAGCTTTCAGTGGATACAGTGAGTTGTGCAGAAAGCATAGAGCTGAAAATTTAAAATCATAATTGCCATCAGAATTATAATACCACGATGTGAGTTTCTGCTCGAGGCGGGGAACAGAGAAATGACAAGAGGAGGAAGGAACTTTGGAATGGAGGGAGGAAAAAGGAGGCTAGATTTCATTTTTTCGTTCCAATTTCAATTTCAAGGTCCACTTAATTCTTTATCAACTAATTAGTGTGATGCTGGGTGACTGGCGGCCCTCAACGCTGTGCATATGGCTGAGGTGCACAGAAGCACTGGAGTCGGTAATGAAGAAGGCACTGGGGGGGTAGGGGTTGGCATAGTGTGTGGGTAGGAGTGAAAGGAGGGGTTGCTGGGTGGCGATTTAAGTGTAGCAGGAGTGAAGGAAGTGGGTGAGATGACTGACAGCCTGGGGAGTGAGCGACAGAAGGCACTGCCTGTTTTTTTCTTCCTCCTTTATCTCCTTTAACTCAAAGGTAGCTGGGTATGTGGCTGATCCGTTTCTCCGACAGAATGGTAAAAAAAAAAAAAAAAAAAAAAAAAGAGGGGGCCCTGCGAGCTAAGCAGGAGCATAGCATCCAATTTACAGGCCTGTCCCACACGGCC
>JARVLU010001354.1:19976012-19986793 GCA_031762415.1 Simpsonichthys santanae
ATTACACACTATATTCAGCACTTTTTAAATTCTCACTTTTCCAACAAGTAAGTCAGTGGGGGTGCAGTGTCTTGCCCAAAGACCAAGGACACTTCAGCATTAGCATTGTAGCCATGCTACACAGATTTTTTTTTTTTTTTACCATATTTTTGGACTATAAGGCGCACCGGATTATAAGTCAGATAAGTCAAACTTTATTCAGCTCATTCACAATAACCACATAAAATTGGTTCCAGGTCAGTGGGCACAACCAGAATTAATACATAAGGCTCACTGTAATATTTTGAGAAAATTTTCAAGTGCACCTTATAGTCCGAAAAATACGGTATACGTATAAAATGTGGACAAAAATCACAAATATATCTGCTATGCTGCCTCATTCATCTTAGCAATTCAAATATTCCCTAAAAGTTTGTTTGTATGAAAAAACAGCAAATAATCAAGAGTCTAACAGCAGATTAACATTACAAATAAACTAATAAAACAAATGTTAATACTGTTGAATCACTGCTGCTATCACTGCTATAGCTGAGTTTGGTTGTGAAATCATTATTTACCTGTTGTTGCCAGATAGCCAAAGTTGTATCTGTGGTATCCGTGGTAACAGTAAGGCCTGTAGCAAGTTCGTCTATAGTAGTTGTACGGGTAGTTTGTAGCTAGACATGCCATAACATTACTGACCACCAGAAAGACAACCCACCATCCTGATGCCATGCCTGGAAGTTGGCTTCTTACTAACTGTTCAAAAAAGTATTTAATTATTTAAGACCCACTTATATGAATGACCTATTCTCCTGTGAAGATTTTCAGGCTGGAATATTATGTTAAGTACTTCTTATTCCCTCTGCCTCCCCCCTTCCATCTCCTCTGTTTCACCCTCCCATCTAACAAAACTAAATTAAAGGCCCTCCTCTTTCACTCCCATCTTTACCTTTTTCGCTCAATTTCTGCATCAAGCACAAACGAGTAATTTTTCATTTCACCAGCCGACACTGATGGATTTCTTTCTTTTACTGATTCATGGCATTTCATTACCAGGTTTTTCGTAATTTACAGTTTCTTCAAAGAGCACCATGTGATTCAAGGTGAGGATTTATTTGGGCACAGACCGACGGAGCAAAGAATGTGAGCAGACTGAAGAATGTGCTGACCACAGTTTTCTTTTGATATTGACACGGATTCTTCAAAAAGGCCACTAAAGAAATGCCATATTCAACGAATGCCAGAAGTCAAATACAATATTTTTTTAATCCAGACAGCTGTGAAAGGAAGGATCCTTAAAGGGGAGAAGTATTTGAAGCTAAGCATTACACTCTCACATCTTGTGCCAAGTCATACAAACAGAGCAGCAGGATTACAGCAGCACTTTATAGAACTTATAAAACAAAATAAAATGTTCTTGTTCAACATCTTTTCATTAATTCGAAAAAAAAAAAATGGCCTGCAGGTGAATGTCCCATGGAGATATGCATCACAAAATAACTGTGCTCAACTTTTCTTGTATTAATAATGCAGCTCAGAGCCCCTAAAAATAGTTCCTGTGACATCGCATAACGCACTCAAAACTTTGACACACACAAAAAAAATTTAAGAAATTGGAATAATGTGGACAATGAAACCAACTGGGCGAAATAAAAGTACCGGTAAGTGTGTCAGCTGACTGGAAATGAAGAGAAATGATGTGACGAGTCAGAGAGAAGCGAAAAAGATGTTTTTTTGTCTTTTTTGCTACTGTCCTCATCTCGGAGTTTATAAGTGCAACTATGTGTTGCTTTTGGTTACAAATCGTTATTGCGACACGTGCCAGATGTTGGCAGAGCTTCAGGCTTTACAGCTGAGCTGTAAAGTCTGTTCGACGTGACGGCGAGATGTTGACACTGCTGCTCGACCCCTCGGTGAAACAGCTGTTACTGATGGCCTCTTCTGCTTTGACTGGCGTGGCAATGCTTCAGTCAAAGCAAATAAATAAATTATTAACTAAAAACAAAACTTTGCTTGGATTCCCAAAAGTTTTTATTTTATTTTATTTCCTTTAGGCTGTATTTGTTCAGCTTTTTGTTTTCTGAATGCAAACATCCCAAAGTAAAATGTCACATTACAAACATGTAGCACAACCCCTAAGACAGGATTCTTCAAAGTGTGATGTGGTTTGTAAAGTTCACTGGAGAGTTATTTATCTTTACTGGTAAAGAAATGAATGTTGGCTCCAATGTGAACTTTAAACAAAAAGTATGGCTTTCTGCAGATGCAGCAACACATCTGCATCTGAAGAAGTAAACAACAATGAATACAACGGTTCATATTCCAGCCAGTTACAGAGCATTCATTCTGCAGGTAGCAGTTTTCCTCTAATAGACACACACACACACCAGAGGCAGAGGGCAGCTATGAAAACCAGCTGTGACAACGTTCACAACAGCGCAAGTCTCAGATCAGATCTCTCACTGAGTTCGTCCAGCAGACAGCTGTTCGGGTTCCTGCACTATTTCTGTTTTGGAATTCCAGACTCAAAACTTTGAGTTTTTTTTTTTTTTGTTTTTCACTTTTCACATCAAACCATCTGTAAATTCATTGCATTGTTTTTACAGTTGTAGTTTCATTATGTGTGAGTTTCAAACATCATGAAAAACTACACACTGTGCACAAAAGGGAAAATATGTACAGTATGCCATACTTTCCAGCGTACAAATCACTTTTTTTTTTTGCATAGATTTGTCAGCCCTGCGACTTATATACTTTTTTCCCATATTCATAACGCAATTTTCGACTGACGCTTTAAATTTCTAAGAACTGCAACATTGAGTCCTCCCGTGCGTGCTTTTAAATACAATGATGATACAACATAGGACACTCTGAAAACTTTTTTTTTTTTTACTTTGTTTTCTTTTCTCTATTTTCTGGTAAGACCTGGGACATACTGAAACTAAATCCTACAGTTATAGGACTGCACTGGAACTCTGACTCTACTCTCCTGCAGGGTTGGCAGCTGCACCGATGAATCATCACTGATTAAATCAATCACTCGCATGAGATTCCACAATCAGACACGATGACGGGGCTATAATAAGCCTCATGGGAAACCGACGAGAAAAGTGGGCCGAGAATCACATCAATCTCAAAGCACAGACGAAATGTGTTTCAGTGCACGAGTTAAAATTATCTGGAGCTTCAATGACGTAACTTGTTTTTGTTTTTTTTTTCATGTTCATTAAAGCCAAAATTTTCCATAGGGAATCCCTGACAACATGGCCATGAGCAAATACAGTAAATAAAAAATAAAGGAAACTCAGTGATGCCAATCAATCTCTCAAAGACAAGAGTTATTCAAAAGTTTTAAAAAGATGAGATGGTTCCAACTTTCTCTGTGTGAAACTGATAAAACACAATTTAATTTGTTTAAAGCAGCACAACGGCACCATTATGGTTCAGATTTGTTGTGTATGAACTTTGACTTTGTTGGTTTACAAGGTTTTAAAAAAAAAAATAGCTCAACTAAAAATATGAGAGTTCAAACACAAACCTTGACATGTTTTGCCGTCCTCGTTCAGTTTCTGTCCCTCTGGGCACCTGCAGTAAAAACTCCCCATGGTGTTACAGCAGAGAGCCTCACATCCTCCATTGGTTTCCTCACATTCGTTCACATCTGCCGGGGAAAGATGCAACAAAGTTTATCTCTCACACTAAACACAGATCTTGGTTTAAACAGCACTTTGTTACACCAAAACAGAATAAAAGATCATGAACTTGGTGTAAAAACACAGACACTGTGCAACACTTTCTCCTAAGTTCCTTAAATGTGTCAGTTAAATCAATAAAAAACCAGGAAGTCAAGCTTTCTGTTTATCTTATTTTATTTTATTGGTTAAACTTGCGCTCAAATGTATAAACAACTAAACAAGATAGTCATTTTCAGCTTTCAAAATAATGACTCAAATCAGATGTGATGATGACAGTCCAGCTGTTTTGCACACATACGCATATTTTATGCATTTATATTTCATTATAATCACAAAGAGCCTTGTCTGAAGCGATACACAGCATAATTTACGACTAAAAACACAGATTTGCTTTATTGTGTATGCCTGCAAATGTAATAATGACTGAGCGCTGAAAGTGAGGAGGCAAATTAAAGAGGAACATTTATTTCAATAAACACTTGTAATGCTAATAAAAAGAAAAGAGAAAATGCATTAAAAAAAAGTTGCTGCTCAAAATATCCCACCCCCCTCAGGTAAATGTTACTCAGCTGTCTTGGTTGTGTTTTACCAGCTAATTAAGTGATTTCCCTCAGTTTACAACATCTGGGAATGTTCACACTGAAAACACTGCATTCATTCTGTTGCCAAACCCTAAACGGCCTGTGATATTTAAAGGGGTGCTATTTTAACATTAGTGACTTTTACTTCCCTATAAACCAAACGTCATGGGTATTTAATGAGCTAAAACCTCTGAAGGATGAAACAGCTTGTAGTCACAGTTTTTATTCAGATCCTCAATGATTTTTATTTTTGGAGCATGTCATCAGAGCTCAGATGAATAAGACTGGGTCCTTATGTGGGCAGGAAACGTGAAGATCCTTTAACTTGTTAAAAAAAAAATAATAATAAAAAGCTCTGCTGTAGTGCCGGAGTTGAAGAAAACATATGGAAAACAACTAGAATGAAGAAAGAAAGTGATGGTTATGAAGCTGAATGTGACCTGAAATATGTAGAGTCCTGTGGTCTGTGTGTGTGGAGGTGGTGGGGGTGAGGACAACCCCCCCTCCCCCTGAATCCCCACACCTGTGTGGCAGCTGAAGCAAACAGTCAGTGTCACGCTCATGGTTTCCAGCATCTTTCTGCCCAATAAGAAAGCAGGAATGTTGAACGGCTGCGGGTCAGGAGTAAAAGATACTGAAGAAATTTACAAGTTGTTCAGATATTTCAAAAGTTGTTAGAGATTTGTGTTTATTTACTCCATCATGAAGACATTTAATGGCCATAAACAAACAAAAAATAAAAAATAAACAAGATTTAAAGATCACATGAAGCTGCACAACTTTTCCTTATTTTTTTTGGGGGGGGGTGGGGTCCAAGCCATGGAGGCAAGCGAACGCAGCAGCGTGTCCAAGCATCCAGCGGAGCGTGAAACCCTTTGTTCTGTTTTTTGTTGTTTTATTTTTTTATTTTGAATTTGTTCTTAAAATCAAACTGAGTTCCCACTCACACCTGATCATCATCCCATTGATTGAACACACCTGGCTCCAATTTCACCTTCAAATTACTGTATATATTTGTTTGGATTAAAAGGGGCGATATCAATGAACGGGTGTGTTTTCATACATAAGGCGCATTAAGCAAAACCAGTTCATTTTGACAGATTTCTGAGCGCCGCGTACCACATAAAATTGGTTTGAGGTCAGTAGCCCCAACAGGATTAATACATAAGGTGCACTGTCGATTTTTGAGAAAAATAAAGGCTTTAAAGTGCACATTATAGTCCGAAACATACGGTAACTGCTAATCCTAGAGGTTTGCAAACTTTTGCCACTCACAAATATGTAATATTGGATCTTTTTCCTGAATAAATAAATGGCCAATTATAATATTTTTGTTTTTAACTGGGTTCTCTTTAGGACTTGTGTGAAAATCTGATGATGTTTTAGTTCATATTGTTGCAGAAATATAGGAAATTCTAAACGGCTTCACAAACTTTCAATGACCACTGTAGATCCAGTCAAACTGATCAAACTGATCATTATTTATTTAACGATTTAACTGAATGACTTGGAGGAAGAAGCAGGTAAAGTTAATGGATGAAGTTTGAAAGCTGTGCAGCAGGTAGTGTTTTACTTATTTTATAAAATTAAATGAACAGAAGAGGAGAGGGTCGCTGTCGAAAAAAAAAAAAGGCCAATTTCTGGAAACAAAAAAAAAAAAAACCTGAAGAAAAAAATAATTTAAGGGAAAATAACTGCTCCCGGGCAGCACGGCGGAGCAGTTAGTAGAGCTGGTGCCCCTCAGTGAGAAGGTTGCCAGTTCAAATCCCAGCCCAGAACCTCTCTGGGTGGAGTTTGCTTGTTTGCTCTGTGCGTGCATGGGTTTTCTCTGGTACTCCAGTTTCCTCCCACAGACCAAAAACATGCATGTTAGGCTGATTGATAATCCTAAAATTGTCTCTAGGTGTGAGTGAGAGAGTGAATGGTTGTTTGTCTCATTTGTCTCTTTGTGTCCTTGTGATGGACTGGAGACATGTCCTGGGTGTCCCCACCTCTCGCACAGTGACTGCTGGATATGGGCACCAGTGACCCCCCGCAACCTGAAAAGGAAGAAGCGGGTGAAGATAGATGGATGGATGGATGGAATAACTGCTCCCAAATGACATGACGACTGATATTTTCTCTAAGTGTTGTAATGATTTCATCCAGTGACTAAACTGACAAAAAGGCAAATATGTCGACTTTGAGCAAAACAAATGTCAGCTGAATAGGTTGTTACAAATCTTCTGTCCCACTAGGATGCTGAGTACAAAGATGTGTGTTTTTCTGTGACAGCAATGTTGATGTGAAGAAACAAATCTTGTTATCTTCTACTGCAAGAAGAACCTAAAACAAAGATTTGTAAAACTGAGTGAAAAGGTGCACATCTGTGTTTTGGATGCTCTGTTCCCAAGGAACCCAGCAAAGAATGAAAACCACCAAAAGCTAAACCAAAAACTTTAGATTTTATTTCTCGGCCTCAGCTGCAGCTGAGCTTTGGGTTTGCATTCCTCTGCTGTATTCTACAACTTTCTCTGATAAGGATGACCAGCGCTTGCTCCCAGGAGGTAGAAGCTAATGTCTCGTCAGATCATTAGAAGCTTACCAGACTGAAGAAAACCACCAGATCTCTGATATTATCTTAGGGGGCTATGGGCTGGAACAGGGGTCTGCAACCTTTGCAACCAAAAGAGCCATTTTACGCCTTCGTTCACTAAATTAAAAGTGTTCAGAGCCGCAACATGCTACAACTGTGGTTATCAATTGGTGGCCCATGGGCCACTTTAGGTTTGTTGGAAGAGGCTTTTGTGACCACTAGGGGTGACATTATAAAAATAAAACAACTAATAATTTCTATTTTTACAATTTAAGACAAATGGAGAAAAAAAAGATCATTTTAAAGAGAGGGTTTGTTAATTACTAAAAACTATGAACTATACAAATCTAGGCAAGAAAGTTCACGCGCAATAATCCAGGCACCAAATCCAATAATTCTGAGTCGGGTCATCTGGATAGTTTATTTTTTATAGAACCGTTGTCCAGTTGACCCGACTGAGAATTACTGGATATACAAATCTAGGTATTTTTTTGTAATTGTGGGAAAATGAATTAAGTATAGAAATAAAGCATAAAGTTCAAGTTTTACTCCTTGTATTTGTTCCAATATCCACATATTGCAAATGAAACGACATAAAAACTGCTAAAACTAGTAGTTTTTTGTTGTTTGTATAACAACCAATTCAGTTTTGCTCAAAGCTTGAAAGAGCTGCTGCAGAGGGACCAAAGAGCCGCATGTGGCTCCAGAGCTGTAGGTTGCAGACCCCTGGGCTGGAAGAATGATATGTTCATTAAAGATCATGACTGGATCTGAATTTTCTTTTAGAGCCTTGACATATAAGCCTGCTGCTCTAGTAAAACACTTTTCTACTGTTAAATCCTTACTGCTTTCATTTACCAGGTGCTATAAAGACGGGGACGGTCTATTTGAGTCCAGAGGTTTCGTTCAGAAATATCTTTACTGTTGCTGACCTCTGGCATCTGGTAAAACAAGATTTACAACATATTATTCAGTCAACCACACATGGACTGGAACTGATCATTTACTTTATCCCCTTACAGAAAGATTGAAAAGCTCATTCTATTTTCTGACCTCCACCATAGCCAAATCTTTAACATTTTATTGTAATAAAACAGGTTCTTTCATCCATGATGGGCAGATGTTCAAACGTGCCTCTTGAGCTTTCAAGTGAAACTGCTGAATTGGTTAAAGTCAACGAGGCTCACAAAACAGAGAGAAAAAAAACATTTTGTGAACCTTGGAAGTCCATGTGGCGTCAAAGATCATGAGAAACCTGAAGATAGATTCACCTTGTTTGCATTCCTGTGCAGATGATGTGCCCTCAGTTCCTTGAAACATCTGCTTGCCTGAGAGTTCTTTATAAGTACAGAATATCTTCCGGACATCTGCATGTACTGTACATGTTCTCGTTGTATCTCTGTGCAGTGATAATAAAGCTTATTCTGATATAAATGTTGAACAGAAACATGCTCACCATTCTTATTAACTATACGGACCAGTAATATTACAAAACACCTTTTTTCAGATACAATGTACAAAATGCAAATTCAGAAGAATGCACAGTGCAATGTTCATGCTATATATATTTTTTTAATCAGAAACAAGCGCTTTGCATTACCCATTGGATAGGGAGAAGGCAACAACTCAAGGTGATTATTTAATATGAACTAATCAATCTGCACCAACTGGAAATGGTCAGATAAAGTTTAACATTGCCCCCTGCTGTTAATCCTCGGCTACATCAAAAATAATCCAGATGTGCGGCAGAATATTTATGAACTCAACACTGTGTGTTTGTTCTTTATTTTGATCATGGTGTAACTAAAACCCAGCTGCCTCTAACTCTATAATAATTCCCTGTCAAAGCTTGCTGTACTTGTCAGAGTGTGTGTTTTGGGGAAACATGTTCCACTCCAGTTTACCACAGTGGCTTTTACCAGGGAGTGATGTTTGACGGATCCTTTAATTTTCCCCCCTAGCTCTTATTTTGGTGCATTCTTAGTGGCAATTCTGAGCAAAGGTTTTTTTTTTTCCCCTGAAATGTTATAATTGAGGCAAACATTGCAGTTAAGTTGGTAAATATCAATAATACGGGAAGTGGTGCAGCTTGCCAGGAAACTGAGAAGTTAAAAATGTTCATTTAATGACAAAAAACTAACCACACAGACCTGGTTGAGACGTTTGCACAAAAACTTACAATGCTTTTAAAAGTTATTTCAAATCTAAAATGACGATGAAAGTCTTAAGAAATAGTGTGATGTGATATTCAGCTATATGTTTTAGAGAGGAAGTTAAGACTCAAATGGCTGCAATGTATTTGTAAATCACAATAAAAACAATTTCTTCTTTAGGCAAATACATTAAAAAAAAACACTCCAAAACATTTTTTGTTTCTGCTAGAAAGCAATAGCCATAAAATTAGTCAATTAAGTTATTTTTTTAAGTATATTTTTACCACAAAATTTTTTAAACAGTAAAATTCTGCTTTTATTCAACCCGTCTTCCTAAGACAAGTGTTGACAAGAAAGCAAAGATGAGCGGCAGACTGACTGATGGAGGCATTAGCAGGCTGAGTCATGAGTAAAAATATTCATTAAATCACTCTGTAGTCTGACGTTTATTGATCTTCAAACATCTACTGGTATTATTTGTGCATGTTTGACCTCACGGGAATGGTAAGTGTTTTCAAAGACACTCAAATCCACTGCTTTAGTTTGTTTAGTGAACATTCTGCTCTTTTAAATTCCTCTAATCCCCGTTTTGACGATCCATTTCTCTTCACTGCAAGGCAAGCCTGAAGGTTTCATGTGCACACATGCGTGTTCGTGCACTCTGTGTTTATCATTTACAGTCTTGTTTCTTTGGAGCCAGCTGTTTTTCGCCGAGTAAGCTTCCTTTTTTATACTGTGGCAGAGCCGACTACAACTTCCTTCTTTCCTAAGAACAGGCAGATGAGTTCACTTTTATGAGCCACGAAGGTCAATTTTTTTTTCTCTCTGGACAGTTACAGCAGTTTCTCTCAGCTCTGTTATATCTGAACATACAATAAAAGATGGGTCACTACAAATAGTTATTAAAAACTTTGCTCTTTTCGATTTAAAAAAAAGTTAGATAAAATAAAAGTCAGCTGCAAAACACTATCCATGTCTCGATGACTGTTTTATGATCAAGACAAACACGAGTAAGAAATGCCTCATGGACGTCGAGCTTTTGCCCTTGTGACCCTTAGCGTGCGCTCTGTGGGTTTCCTGTAGTGGCATGCTTTTTCCAGCTTTGAGCCAGGAGTTTTTAACATCTGGGTCATCACATGCAGGAATTTAAAAATCACTTGTTGTGATTCCAGGTTGTCTCCATCTAAGCTGCATTTGTGAGAAATGTAACACAGGTATGTGCAGAGGGAAAATCATTCAGAGCTGTTTACCTACGAGGCAAAAAAGAAGCTAAAACATGACATGCTGTCACGGTTAAGATATACTGAAGGAAGGAGCATTGTTGCTTCACATCCTCAAGTGTGACATTACATGCTTCCACAGTGGGTGGAAAGTTAACAAGAACAGCAGTAAAAACGCTAACCTTATAAAGGTTACTCAGAGGAAATGCTCTAATGTTATGGAGCCACTTCGGAAAGAGACTAAACATGATTTATTTGCAACATCAGAGAAAGTTTTACTTGGGCTATTGGTTTGTTTTTAACACCTCATGTGAAAAAAGGTGTAAAATCCCATCATTCTCATCATAACGTTGATAACTACAGCTTGCTCAACAAAAGTATTCACATTTAGTTCAAGTACAGTGACCAAAACTTAACAGTAAAATGTAAATAAATTATGAAGTTTCCGCTGGAGTAGCTCCATTCACATTATATTTACCGTAATTTCTGGACAATTAGGCGCACCTGAATGCAAGTCGCACCCATTAACTTTAAAAAGAAAACAAATTTACACACACACACACACACACACACAC
>JARVLU010001354.1:19997705-20009026 GCA_031762415.1 Simpsonichthys santanae
CCTGTTTTTGATTTTCTACATCTGCCTTATAATCTGTCTGTTTTGCTACTTTGACATCTTTGTTTTTAACTTGTTAATTTTTTTTAAACTGCATTTCTCTTATGATTGTCTATTGTTGATTGTCCAATGAAAATATATTGTTACTGTTGTCATCATCCTTAGTTTGTAGCCAGGTCTCTCTTGTAAATGAGTCCTTGGGGCTCAATGAGATTAACCTGCCTAAATAAAGGTTGAATGAAAAAATATATATACTATTTGCAATTGATGTGTGTGAAGTCTACTCTCATTTCAACGTGAAACCAGATTGATGTTCATCAACCGGGGAGTTCTACACACCCAGTGAATAAACTAACCGTCAAGACGTTGCTCAACACGTTATATTCTCAATAATAATTCTGCTTTAAACAAATCAGAATGATTCTTTACTTTTGCTGACTTTGATAGGGTCAGGTATTAAAGGTAAAAGGAGGAAATGACAGGCATGTAAAGAAATAAAGTGAAACTGAGACAAAAGGGTTCAGGACAAAGAGGTGAAGAATGTGTGAGAAAACTCTGCTGCCTCCACCACAGGTTTCTGCTATTTTAATGTCTCTGGGAGTTTTTGGTAAGTTGTTACTCAACTGAAAGAGAATTAAACCTTTGAACAAAACATACTTCATTCATAACTTTGAATAAAACAAATTCCAACTTATGGTTGAGGAGAATAAAAGTCATGAACAACATGCTCATGTCACCCCCTCGAATTTGCTCTTGAAGGAGAATTTAACTTTTTCACCTTATGTTTGTGTTTTTCCAGGTCAGAACCAAAGACATCAATTTTCTCTGCAAAGTTAAAAAGCAGGTGTCAACCTATTCACATCTGTTTTAGCTGTGAGCTGTTAAATCCATCGCAGAGAAAACAGGAAAGTCTGAAAAATCACTGTCTGAGAATGATTTTGCTTATCTATTGGCGTTTAACACCATTATCAGCCATTAAAGTCTGTGTGACTAAATTATAAGCATATAAAACAAATGTGCTTGAAACAACCCCTGCTATCCAACACCTTTTAGATCCTTCATGAACACACCATGGAAGACAAACTGCTGCAGCTGAGCATATCAGAATCTCATGCTTTTACAGTCCTTCATGCTTATAATGAGTAAAATGACAGAAAATTATGTGAGTAATAAGTGTGTAAAAATCTTCCAACCTAACCAACCATTTCCACATTTTCCACATTTCCTCCGCAGTAAAACTGACAGTTTCACAAATCAAAACAACCTTGTAATCCAATTACAATGTTAAAGAAGCTCTAAATCTTACGTTCCTTTTAAACTCTAAAGGACATGTTTGGATCCTTTCCACATCTCTTCTAAACCTAAAAAAAAAAAAAAAAAAAAAACTGACAACGTCCCCCATACCTTTCTATTATTTCTCAGTGAAAGAAATGGGAATGTTAAAACAGTAAATTAAAAGAAAAGTGCTTTGGTAAATCAGTGTTTCTGCATTTACTATTCCTAACTTTCACCTATAAATTGCTCTTTAATATGTAGAGTCCAGGCTTTAATGAAGGCCAGCAAAATAAAAGTTAATCAGATTTAATTCCTAACTGATCCAGTGAAAAAGATCCAATTCCAATGTGTTAAAAAATTCCCACAGACTGTCAGTCTTCTTGCTTTTGGGGAGCAGAAGGTGAGAAATGGTTTCTCCATATTGTAAATGGATGTTCTCTTTAACAGCATGACCCTCGTGAACCTGCACCTCCAAAACATGACAAATACCATCTGTCTCTGCTGCTGTTGCTGATCTCTGCTGACACTGAGTCTTGATGAGTAAACACAAAAAACAGTCAGCCTTCATTTTTTTAAATACACACTCCATCCATCCATCCATCCATCCATCCATCCATCCATCCATCCATCCATTCATCCATCTATCCATAAATCATCTTTACCACTTATGGAGTTGAATTAAAAAAATGCTTGAAAGGAGTGTTAACATTGAATCCATACATTTAATATAGAAATTTTCTGTGTTGGTTTTTACTTTAAATCCAATTGCTGACTATAAAAAAAAGTTGATTAAGCATTTTATTAAAAGTCTATGAAGGAGGAAAAGCGCATTTCTGAACATATAACAGTACAGATGTTTCTGCATACCGTACTGGCAGCTGGGCCCCGTAAACCCTGCAGGACAATCACAAAGCTGGGCCGATCCTTCCCGACACCGGCCCCCATTGAAGCACACTCCATAGCTGCACATCACTGCATCATGTGCACATGTGGTGGGAGAGAAGAGAGAACAAATGTGTGAGTGAGGTGAAAACACCTGGCTGCTTTCATGAGACTTAAACACCTGCGGTTTCAAACACTGACTTTATTCTATGAAAGACTCATCATCAACCCGTTAACGCGTCTTAAGAAGGACTTTGACTTGTCTCTGTTCACACTAACCAATGTAAGAGGAATTTGCCACTTGGCTTGGAGTCTAGAAGCATTTTTTTTTTTTTTTTTTTTGGCAAGCTTAAAGAGAGATGCTAACTCCATGTCCACAGCATCCACTGTCAGAAGTGACAGCAACAGCTTGCACAAACATGTTTTATGGTCAGTTTTACATTAAACTCACATGTCGGAAAACATTTCCTGAGAGTGACTGACTCGACTTTTACTCGGTGTCACAAACTATGATGCAACAGATGTTTCTGGTTGAGTTATAAGATAACATTGTAGGTTCAGCTCATCCAACAGGCGCAGAAATCTGCCCAGAAGTGCCCGGAAGTCAAACTGGCTTTGCGTCAAACAGGAATACTAACACAGTGACTGCTGGGTATGGGCACCAGTGACCCCCATGACTCGAAAAGGAAAAAGCGGGTAAAATATAATGGATGGATGATGGATGGATGGATGGATGGATGATGTTTCATTACCATTCCTTAACCCCTAACCTGTGTCTTAAAGTGACGGATCCAGCTACAAAAATGCAGAATGATGTATGAATGTGGCAACAGGATGACTAACTGTCTTGCTTCAATCACATTAAGAAGCTAATAGATATTTTTATTCCCATCTGAAGAAACTAAAATCAGTTCTAAACATTTGTCTATATCAAAGTCCATGCTCAATAATCCAGGTATAAAATCCAACAATTTTCAGCATCTGGAAGGTTTTTTTTTTTTTTTTCTTTTTTTTTTTTTTTTTTTTTGTGCGGAAACGTTTCGCCCTCCATCCAGAAGGCTTCATCAGTCTGAGGAAACACCAAACAAAACTGATTCTCCCTCAACTGCCAACTCCAAAGTGGAAAAAAAACCTCAGACCGATGAAGCCTTCTGGATGGAAGACGAAACGTCTCAGCACACACACACACACACACACACACACACACACACACACAAAAAAGAAACCATCCAGATGACCTGACTGAACATTTTTGGATCATTTATCTCCAATAGATAAGCAGAAAAATATTAAACAATCAGTTTTTTTTATCTAGTTATTTTTAGTATTATTATTATTATTTTGCTGTCTACTATACATTATGGAAACATTTAACAGCAGGTTTCAGCGGTTCAACAAACCCTGTAAAATCCATGTTTCTTTTTTTATTTTGCAACAGCTTTTAGTTCTTTTTGTGAACTATACAGAAATCTCGCCAACAGTAGTAACCGATCGCCACGGCAAATCTCCTCCTGATGACTTCCAGTCTCCTCATGACTGTGATTATTTAGCAACAAAATCCGTGCCACTGTAATTATCCCGTCCTTTTCAACGATTAAATAATCTGGGGAAAATTTAATGGGGGTGAAAATAACCAATGACAGAAAAGAAAAACTCAGTGGTCAGGTTTATTTGCAGAGCTCCAGCTAGATCCAAATATTTTAGAACAATGTTATCACCGGCTGTGAGAGATCAAATTAATGAGACATTCCTAAACAGATTTAAATTAAAACAATCAGCAGCGCTGCAGTAAAAGGTTAGATGTCTCTCAGAGTCACTACAGGGTGGCATGACTAAGCAACAACAAGGGGGATGTACATTCCCCTTCAGACATGAGACACAAGATGGTTGGCAGCCAACCAGAGCATTTTTGAGCACCCCACCCCTCTCCATGTGCCCCATTTCACTGAAATAAATCCTTAATGTGACATGCAGCCTGCCATAAAACCCACTCTCATCAGATTCTGTTACAAAGACACTTTCTCTGAGAGGATTAGCAGCTCCCACAACAAGAAGAGACAGACAGAGCAAGGGTCAGTAACCCATGAAAATTCTGAAAGAAGACAAGTGTCTAAAAGGGATGTCCACATCAACACAGCTTGTTTAGTCTCTGTACATATGTTTAATCTACCAAGTGAAATTGTTCAGGTCTCTTTATGAGCTTGCACTCAGGGTTCAGTTCGGTGCAGATCAAAGTGCTGCTTTTTGATGCAGCAAACTGCAGAATATGTCTTTTCAAAGAGGCCTTGACAAATTCATGGATCACCACCTCTGATGATTTCTGTCAGGTTTTGAAACGAGTCCTCCAATGTGCAAATGCTATAGGACAATGGTTCTCAAACTGGGGTCCCCGGACTCCCAGGGGTCCGCGAGCCGGTGCTTGGGAGTCCGCAAAACTAAAATAAAATAAATAATTATCACAAGCACATAGATGTTTAACAAACCGGTAAAATTTACCAAAATGCAGGAAATCACATCTATTTTATTCAAAGTTTTCTGGGGGAGGACCCCCCCCCCCCACACACACACACACACACACACACCACCACACACACACAGCCCGGCTGCATTTGAGTTCCAGCATCGATCGGTTTACAAATTAAGCCCTGTTACTTGGTGTGACTACTGCTGTTATGATTCTGTTCAGTTGTATGTAAAAGAGTTTTCTGTATGCATACATTTATTATGTTCAGTATGTGACTGGGTAAAGTTTTAAAGTGGTTTTTGATATTGTTAATTTTCTCAAAACTGTCATTTTTGGAAGTTAAAATGAAACATTTTGTTAAGTGTGTCTTGAATGAAAAATACCCCATGTTTAAAAGTATAAAAATTGTATTAACACTACTAAAGAACATTGCACATTTTTTGATTGCATTAAAGAGACAAATTGAGAAAAAAAAAAATAAATAAAATAAAAAAACAAGAGTTTTGAAGGGGTCCCTGAAACTTTTTCTCCCATGTAAGGGGTCCCTGAACCCAAAAAAGTTTGAGAACCCCTGTATTAGAATATAAGCAGTAGTCACTGTAGATATAAAAGTAGATATAAAGCAAATTTGTGATGTTTTAAGTTCCTGACTGCAGAAGTATTTTTTTTCCCTCATGATGATTAAATATTTACTCTCAAGATTCAAACTAGATTAAAAGTGATTTTGTTAGATCGCCCTGTCAGACAAGTTCTTCCCTCTGGCAAAGATGATTTCAAGAAAATCTCAAGAGGTTTAGAGTCTCAAATATGTCATCAATTTAGCTTAAAAAATCTAAAATGAAGTGCTCATTTAATTATAAAACACCGCAGTCGATGTTCTGTGGTACCAAACAATCCAAACCACACGACTGTTGTTGTGCAGTGCACCGGTCGGTGTCTTACAGCCTGTTTACAGTGTTGGTACCTGGGTTTATGTCTGTTTATCTTCAGCTTTTATCTTTCTCACGATCACTGAAAATGTTTCACTTCTATATAATAGAATGCGCTCAAACACATACAGTGATGTGCAAAAGTCTCAAGTCATCCCTCTTTCTCATTTTTCACTTATAATGAGTCAACCTGTCTTGTATAAGGTGTTTTAAACAATAGACTCCAGGGCTGTGATAGTCCTTTTTTGTTTTGGTTTGTTTGAACATTGGCTGCTGCTCCATTTAGGTCCAGTACCTGATCATTTTGAGAGAAGTATTTTTTTTCACTAAACTAACCTGTGAATCATTTAGACAAGTAAAAAAAAAACTCCTACACTCAATGGAGGAACCAGTGTTGTGTTGACACATAACAGACTTGGCAAATAACCATTTATAAATATCTTTAGACACTTTGGCGCTGCATGTTACAAAGACACATTTTGCTCTGATGTCGATGTAAAATACCAAACATACTACAGTTTGTGCCTTAAATTAGAATTTTAGTACCAACATGATGGGTCCATAGACATATTGGTTGAAACCATGGATGATGTGCTTTTCACATCCTGTTTTATGTCTTTGCTGGATTGTTGTTCTCCTATTTCTAAAGACTTGACTATCAGATACTCTTCATCTGCTAGTGAGGTTTTTAATTTGTCATTCACATGTCTATCTCCACCTTCAGAAAGTCTGGTTATCTACTGATCGGGATCACTTTAAAACACTACAACCTGACTCCTAGTTAGGTGGGAGCTGAGTGAAGACTAGTTGAAAAGCACTGTAAAAGGCCACCCATGAATAGACAGAAGACTGTTTCCCTCTTTCTGGCTGCTAGCCTTGTTTCACATGTAGCTACATGGGTCTCATCACAAAAGGAGGCCGGTTCCTATTCAGCGGTTAACGAGGACGACAAACTGGAGGAGCCATTGTCTCTGTTCCTCGGACCCCGTCACAAAGCTGATGGTTGCATCCAATCAGCCTGTTTCCACGTCCTGCTTCCCCTGCACCATCCTCACCCATCCCCTCGGCTGCTCGCTAAGTAAAAGGTTCAAGTCACTGATTGATTGGTGCGCAAAACACTTAAGTGGAGGAAAAAAGTCAAGAGCCCTTCGCTCGTAGCAGAACAAGATGGTGAGCAAATTGAAGTCTTTTCAAAACATACAAAGGACACTTCTGTTGAATGTTTCACCTTTGCATTCTGCACCCACCTCCACCCCTTTATGCTGAAACAAGTCAAAAAGACTGCATTCCTCAAATGACTGCATATCACTCCTTTCATGCCACAGTTTTAGACCAAGATGGTTTTATTTTGATAAATGACAATGTTGTAGACATTTCTGTTAAATATTGAAAATAACATTATACAGAATCTCATGCAACATTGTAATAACTCATCTGTTTTTGCATGATTCGTTAGTGCTTGGAGCATGTGTTGTGAACAACTGTCAGCTACTACCTTCCACATTTTTAATTATTTATTATTATTTAAACAGGCAAATCCCATTAACATCACACATCCCTTTTTCAAAGAGGCCTGGGCCTGAAAGCAGCAGCCCAAATATGTATGTTTTTTTTTACTGTGGGAGGAAACAATCGGAGTAAACCACACAAACACAGGGAGCACATGCAAACTCCACATGGAAAGACTCCAGGCCCAACTCAGGGTTTGAACCCAGGACCTTCTTAAGGCTCCAACATACTCGGGCGTACCTTGCGTACTCCGTGAGCCACGTGGACACTGCGCAGACGGTTGCGACTTCATACTCAAGTGTAAACCCTGATGGGCTGCAGAGCAGCTCCGCAGGCAAGGGGCGTTTACCTCCGGGACAAATTGAGGTCGCCGATTGGTCAATTGCTGACACGCCTAGTGGATTGATTGACAGGTCACAGCAGTGGCAGTGTTGTTCTGTGTTTATATCTTGTTAATAAAAAGTTCTAAAAAATAAAAATAAAAAAAACAGGGAGCGCTGGCCCTGCAGCCCACACATAAGACCGGCCCACCGGGAAATCTCCAGATCCTCCTGCAGCCACGTTGGACCTGAATTAATTTTTTTTTTTTGACAAATTCCTTCATTTCTCACAATTTCAGTCATGGTGTCAACGGACGAGGAGGAAGAGATCGCTTGCCTCTTGGCAAAAACAAACTAAAGAAAAGGCCATTAAACCAGATCAGGGATGAAGAAGGGGAATTTAATACATTGGTGTTGCATACAAAACAGTTCTTCACCGAGCAGATTTTTTGTGCGACATCGGGTACACATATGCGTATGCGGTTGTAAAAATTGATCTTTGCGTGGACATGGCTTGAGGGTGACCCTGTTGAGTCTAATCCGGTATATGCAGACCTCCATGGAGTGAAGTACGCCCAAGTATGTGGGAGCCTTTACTGTGAGATAAGAGTATTATGCTGCATACATTTTAGTTTAATATCTGTCAAATTCATAGAGGTATAGCCATTGTTGTGAAGGTTGATTAGCTAATTACTTGCTAAAAAAAATCATTAAAATCATGGTTGTCTTCAGGCCCAGGCCTCCATTGCAAAAGAGATCTGCAATGTCAATGGGATTTAACTGGTAAAATGAAGATTAATAATAATAATAATAATAATAATAATAATAATAATAATAATAATAATAATAATAATAATAAATCTGTCTAGTAGTTCATAAAATATTTTGCTAACGAAAGAGGCACACACAAACGCTTGCAAAAACACTGATACCTTCTACATCAGCAGTAGGTTAAATAAATTCATAATGTGTAGGATCTTAAAGCATAAGAAAAACATCATTTATTGTAAATTAAAGTTGATTATCCTATTTTTTTGTTGTTGCTGGTTTTTTATTTACAACAGAAAGTAACAGAACGTACCAAATAAAACTTAAAAACACTGACATTTAGAAATCACTCAAGAGTTCTGAGCCATGTTGTGAGAATAGAAACCACATAAACATGTATAATCAGATTATGGCAGTCTGGATCTAAAATATATGAAAAACAAAAACGGAGGGGAACAAATTTTTGCAAGACAGATAAATAAGCAGATGTTTGTCGTAGTGTACTCTTTCTCTAAATATGTGACTAATTATGCCAGTTACAAAAAAAAAAAAAAAAAAAAAAAAAAAAAAAGCCAGAGCTTACAACTGCTGAAACTATGGATCACAATAATATAAGAAGCAGCTAACCTCAATGTAATCGATGGATTAAACAGAATCACAGAGGATTTAGAAGCAGAGCCGAAGTAGGGTGACCTGAGAAAAGCTCAACTGGCTTCAGCAGATGATTGCACCTTCAATTCAGCTCAGATGAGGAGGGGGTCATTAGACTAATTAGCTTACACTGACTTTATTTAGGGAATGCACGCACAAAGAACCAGAGACAACAGTGAACACAAAGAAACTTCAAAAGTACCAGACACTAAATCACTATTTCAACACAAAGCATTCCTATTCCTCCCATTTGTGGGGGGTTTCGGAGGATTAGCTAAAGCTGTACATTTTGCAAAGCAGATTTTCCCTTCTGGGTGCTGTAGGTCCTGCTAGAAAACAGCCACACAAATAGCATTTGTGCTGACTGAAGTACAGTGCAGATAGCACACAGTAAAGCGTGCAGGAGTGGGCGGATCGTGGTGTGAGATTCCTTTTATCCAGGTTCAATGGCTCAGAGAAAGGGGTGATTAGTTTGTCCCCGTCTCAAAGTGCTGCCACGTCTTTGGTTACGGAGATAAAAGCCGTGCCTTATACTGAAAAGAGCAGCTATTGTCACGCAAAACAGACAATCTTAAGTACAGGCAGTGGGCAACACTGAGGAATGTTTATTTATGGCATTTCTTTCTGAGTGTTTTAAAACAAAACAGGCACATTTGGGGCTCAGATCATTTTTTGTATAATTTAATATTATTGCATTTTTCTTGGAAACAAAGAGCTCTTTGAGGGGAGTAAAGAGTTAATAATATGATACATGATGATAGAAACATCCAGATTTTTTTTTTCCCTGCTTGCATCTACCTCCCATTAGAGGGCTTTCCCAGAGAATAATTGTCCTGACCTGGCAATATGACGGCTGCACATTAAGCATGCAAACCAGTTACAGATATGGGAGCATAGTACTTTCATGTAAGTCTTAAAGCTACGAGATAAACAGTTTTTACAGGATAGCTTTACCAAGGGTATGTGTGATCTGGATCACTGGTTGTAAAATCCCATCAAAGACACCATGGTCTGAGCAGCGTAAATTAGAGGCTGTTCATAAAGAGATGAGCTGCTGGAAGCTTCAGTGTGACCAACACAACTACTTTCCCTTAAGCCGAGATCAGACTAAGGTCTGGTCATTGCTCGAGCCAAGTGGTGACGTCAACGTAGAACATAGTAATGTTGTTTAGAAATCAGACAGTGCACGGTCAGCTACAAGCGACACATATCCTCCTCGCGTCACTGCAACGGGCATTGCTTATGAGCTATGTCATTTGTAGGCTCGAGACTGCAACGTTCCCATCATTTGATGTAAACAAAACCTGAGTTTTCCCTGATTTTTCCTTCAGCAATCCTGAAATTTCAGGAGATATTTCAGTCACACGAAATGCCTCAGAACCTTAGTGTTTTAGGTGGCGGGCAAAGGAAACTGATGTTTTTAAACTACACTGTTTTGGTGGTCATGGGACCAGGCTCCAAACAAAAGTCTAAGCTGACACTGATGTAAATCAAGGTGGGCATGAAAGTGACCCATTATGACCAGCACCAGAAAAACACTTCCACCACTGTCCATACAGGTCAACACCATCACCCATCTAAACAGGACATCACAAGATATTAATGGTGTACTATGTTGTGCTGCGTATGGCTGCTGTGGGGGCAAGGGGCATTTAACTCCCTTTTAGCTTTTTAGTTTATGAAAATCAGATTCAAAGATGACAGTAAGTACTGTATACTGACGCCTACGGTACATGATACAGGAAGAGGGCCACCCCACCTGCATCATGAAGGACACCACTCACCCAGCACACAAACGTTTTGCCCTGCTCCCCTCAGGCAGTAGGTTGAGGAGCATTAAGTTTAGAACCACTAGACTGAGGAACAGCTTCTGCCCTGAAGCTGTTAAAATCATCTTTTAATCAGCAGATCAGTGTTTAAATTGATTGTTGATTGTTTTCCCTATCTGGAAAATGTGAAAGTCATTTTCCAGGTTTTTGCTGATTTCCAGAGCTGCTGGAAAGCCTGGAATGGCAACCTTAATGTTTGCAAGACAATGAGCTGGTGGGTTGCTCTTGTGTAAATCAGCACCAGGCCTTTTCAGTGGGAGCCGGCAGTATCTGGTGGCAAAAAAAAAAAAAAAAAAGACTAGCTGGGGACATTTTTCATGTCAATTATGAAAGAATCTATTCTGTGCTGGCATTTCACAGCTGTGCAAAAGAAAGAGATGGATGTGGGACTACATTTGTTTGGGGCTTGACTGTAAACTACTAATTCCAGCCAAGCAGAAACTGATGACCAGACACGCCTTCCATCTTCAACAACTGGAGCTCTGCAGGGTCCAGACAGCACAGAGATGCTTCTCTTCATTTCCAAGTGCGGAACTAGACACCATGATCCAAATCTAATTTCTGAGCCAATGTCACATTTTCAACACTGTCCTCAATTATGATTATGTTTCCAGTTTGTGTATTGGGGGAGTGGTGGCGCAGTGGTTAGACGGTGGGCTTGTGATCGGAAGATCGCCGGTTCAAACCCCGGTACCGA
>JARVLU010001354.1:20009126-20024387 GCA_031762415.1 Simpsonichthys santanae
AGGTCTCTCTTGAAAATGAGTTCTCGTGGCTCAATGAGACTAACCTGGATAAATAAAGGTTAAATGAAAAAAAAATTACCCAGCGCTAAACAACATTCTCTCAGGAGTCTGATTGGATAAAAGGACTCTTGACCATTTTGGACATTTTGGAAGCAATTTAATTAAGAAGTCTTTCTCAATGATATAATTATTTTGACCCCTATATTCTCATTCAGTCCATAGAAGATGCAGGACACAAATAAATCAAAACTATTTAGTCCATTTAAGAGATTTAACAAAAAATAAATGAAGTGAAGATACTTACAATGACGACAACCTGCTTCTCCATTCAGGTGGGACCATCCTGGGCAACACTTGTACTCAGTCTGATAATCCTGTTTGTACACTTGTCTGTATGCTGTGTAATACGCCGTCCTGTTAATGTGACAAATAAGAAGTTAGAAACTTTTCATCAGCGTGTGTAACATCCCACATCACTCAACTCTAACAGACCTCTTTATAGAAAACATTTTGGAACATCATAAAATTATTTCCCTCAGATAAATAATGTTACTAACATTTTGTGAATGTTTCTGTACAGTGCCCTGAGATGACTTTGGTTGTGATTTGGTGCTATATAAGTAAACTGAACTGAATTGCATTAAAAAATCCAGCAAAGACTCAGGACTGTTGTTAGCTCGCATCCTACATCAGGTAAGGATGGGACATGTCCCTCCAAAAACTCCAGCAGCTGGTCTCCTCAGGTCCTACACATTTACTTATTGTTGATAAAGGAAGAGGAGATGCTTCACTGTGATTGGGGGAGTGGTGAAGCAGAGATTAGAGACGGTGGGCCTGTGATCGGAATGTTGTCGGTGCAACTCCCCAGACCAACAACATAAAAAAATGTGGGTGACAAAGGTGAAACACCCACATCTGCCTTCAGCAGATGCCATACTCTGGGCTCTTGAGAAAGGCCCTTAAGGCCCACCATCTGCCCTCCCAGGCACCCTAGATAGCAGCTCTCTGCTCCACACAGAGGGCTGTGGTTGCATCAGGAAGGGCATCCGGCATAAAATCAAATGCAAATCGCTGTGGCGACTCCTGAAGAAGGGAGCAGCCTAAAGAAGAAGAAGAAGAAAAGATGCTTAATAGTGCACCAGAATTCATGTTTATTAATCCAGGTATAAATCCAACAATGTTCAGTCAGATCACCTGACTGAACATTGTTGGATGAGCATGAACTTTGGTGTTCTGAACCACTTTGGTATGGTCTGTCTTACAGGAGTTGACGGGGGAGAGGGTGGGTATGAAGACTATCTTATCATCAGCAAACTGTTGTTGTTTTTTTTCCCCACTCTGGGAGTGAGTTGTTTGTGGGATTCAGTTTGGTTTGGTGGGCTCCTCAGACTGAAAAGGTCCTTTGGATGAAGGATGAAACATCTCAGCAACAAAATAAACCATCCAGATGACCTGACTGAACATTGTTGGATGCTTCAGTGATAAACATGGCCTTTAATTATAATTTTTTTAGTCGTGTTGCTGCCATCCCATTCAAAATTATTATTATTATTTCCCTATACAGTAAATTGTACAATTTCCTACAACATTTGATATTTTTACTTGGGATGCACAATATTATCAGCATGTTATCTGTATCGGCCGATATTCACGATAACACTAAAAATCAGACATCGGCCATTCCATCAAAATAACTCACGATATAAAATATATATTTATATAGTGTTAGATCATTTTCAGCCCCCTTTTTGGCATCTGCATTTAGTAACAGGTCAAATTGACAAAGACCATGCAGAACAGTAATTTAATTCCACAGCAGAGAAAGCGATGTAGTCTCTGTAAGTAGGTCTAGGAAAAAAAATATTGGTATTGATATTGGTTATCGGCCAAAAATCCAATACTTTCCTAAGTTTTACTATGTTTCTTTTGTGAATAATATATGGATTCATGTTAATGGCAAATTGTTGCATGATGTTTAATTCAACCTTTTCCATAAAATCCCAATGTTTTTTTTGAATTTGTGTTGTGTTTTATTTTGTGAAGCACAACAACACTCATTATTTGAAGTAGGCATCATTTGATGTAAAGCTAAAATTCCCAGGCTTTGAAGGCATCGTGTCACAGAGTGACACTGTCAGGGTCTACGTCTGAGAACGGAGGCTCTCCCTGTAGTTTGGGGACCCTCTCATTGCTCCACAGTCATTATGCTCTGTAGAAAAACAGTGTACGACAAGTAATTGTCACCTTGGCTGCCATCAAAGCAGCTTTTGACTTTGTGACTTGGTAAATAATGCAGAGAAATAGAGCAGGAGCTCCTGTAATATTCTGAGAGACAAAAGAAAATGCTTGCATTAGGACGTTTCTTCAAAGGAATGTTGGCAGCAGAGACACACGTGTGTTAAATGGTAGGTAAACCCACAGACACGAGGGCGTGAGCGTCACACCTAACTGCAGCAGAGCTGTGGATACAAACAGCCACATCTCATCCTGTTTGGAGATGGTGTTCAATGAGAAAATCAAGGCCTCACGGAGAAATGATTTTGACTATGAGTCACTGAGACTGAAGGAAACCAGCTATTAATGCTGGGCGCTTGCTGGAGTTTAACCAGCAGAGCACCACATCCCCTGCAGGTGATGTTGGAGCAGACGCTGATGATTTGTGTGTGCAGACTAATGGCAATGAGCTGTGTATTACTCGCCTCCTCTCGTGTCCCGTGCACCACGTCTGGCCCCCGCAGCCTTGTTTCCACACTTTAACCATGCGTGTGAAGGCCTGCACACACGGCTGCCTCTGGGCAACCAGCGTCACCTTCCTCCCTGAGCACACGTTGGGCCTGGAACGAAAAGAAGAAAAGAAAAAAAGAAAAAAACATGGAAAATACTTAACGTGTCAAAAAATGTTCAGCTGTGTTTCTGCAGATGTACATGACAGCCCAGAGATTGATGGACAGAACTTATGTTTCCTGTTATGGTAACTCTTGGGAAGTCATTACTTGGGTTACATCCTATTTTTGGCCATTTAAAAAAAAAAAACTAAAAATCAGTCCAGAGCTGCAAAGCTCAAACATTGTGCCTTAATTGAAATTAATTTATAAATATTACCTTCCCCTGAAAGCCCATTGATAATGTACAGGGCAAGTACCGGTATGTAATGTTAGCAAAATATCTCATAAGCTAGCAGATGCATTCATATAAATCTCTCTGAAATTAACAACTGGGTATACACTGAGGAACAGCTTCTACCCTAATGTTATTAGACTTGTAAATCCCTAACCAGGACATTCACTATAATGCCACTTTAACTATGTGACTTATCTGTGCTGCTGATTATCCATGCTGCTGATCTCATGCTCCTGTATTGCTTCATATCCATCTACTCAGAATTATGTTCAGGCTGCTGTTTAATATACTGTATTACTGTATTTTATATTATTAGTGGTTAGCGTATATCAGTGTATAGTTTAGATCCGTATATGCAGTTTATTTTTATACTTTATATTTTTTGCTAATTTGAGTGTAACTAGGGCCTTGGGTACACAATTTTGTTCCACCTCATGCACCACATGTGATGTGAATGACCATAAAGAAGCTTGGACTTCAACATCTATAACTGATTAGCTTTTGAAGTCAACCCAATTCAAGATGGCTGCCTGTGTGTTTTAGTGGCTGAGGCTAACGCCCAACTCGTACTCCAAGTGACAACAGACTGTGCAAAGGTGGTTTAAAACTTCAAAACTTGTTAGAATGAACCATGAGTGTCTGTTAGCAAAATATGTCAAGAACCATTGAACTGCAGTGACTTTGGATGTTTGTGTTTGTCATCTCTTCTTTTGTTTTTGTAATTGTGTTCAATTTATCAATGTTTCCTTTGATCTTTTATTTTAATATAAATTTAATATACAGTATACATTTTGGATCATTCTTATTCCGCTCTTCTACTCATTAAAAATGCAACTGATTACCTTGTGCACTCCACCTTTTTCAATATGGACATAACTAATCCACCATAGCAAACACAAAACTGACTTGAACTCAGTCGGTTTTACAGCCATGCAGCTGAAAGTTGGTGTAGTAGTAGTAGCTGAGAGTCATACCCAACACACACTGCAAGATAGCAATAAAAAAAGTACCCTAAACTGTTGGAAACATTCTTTCAGTATGTTAGGAAATTTTCTAATGAACTACTATAGAGACTTTAATGAAACCCATTAAAAATAACAACTGGATGCACATGACTCATTCCCGTTTAGATTTAATTCAAAATGGCTGCTTAGTAAATTAAAAGCAATTTAATTAAAGTAAAAAGAAACAAATGTCTAGTAGTAGCTGAGAGTCATTCCCAACACATACTATATCACAAGTTATTGTAATGTTGAATTATATTGTTTTATTATGCACAAGATTTGATGAAAAAGATTAAACCATATTGACAACCTTAGACTAAACCTCTGGTAGGTGGTGGGTGATATTCCTGCAAGAAATGTAAGCCCTTTAATTTGTTGAGTAAAAATGGATACATTCATACAGGTAAAAAATCCTAACGCCAAGGAAAAACATCCTAATAATACAATTTTCATAATGTGCATGTTTTTACTTGTAGATGAGGCCGAGGTCCAGCAGAAAAAGAAGTTATGTAACATTTCTTCCTGCAGGTAAAATATGATGAGCCCTCTAATCTGATGTGCACAAAGCTCGTCTGGGTCAAAGCTGTCTTCATATCATTCTCTGCACGCTGCACCACTTCAGGAGAAATGTAATTTGTAAAACAAACGTGTGATTGCAGGATGAAAAACCTTGTTATTGTCGTCCGAAAATAATTCAAGCTCTTTGTTTTTTGTTGTTTTTTTTTACGAGGTTTGAGATACCTGCTGCAAATGATCGGCTCTTTATCTGAGGGGTTAGAAAACACAGAGCTTCTTGGGAGATCCTTATCCATGCTGTGTGAATTAATGAGACGCTGTGCATGCAAACACCATGCCAGCCCCATGGATGCACTTCCTGTCTCTGTTCTCTGCTGACCTTGGACACAAATTTATCACATGAACAGGTGAATCTTAGAAGATGTGATGTCTTAAAGATGCTCGTTGCAGAGTCATGGAGATGGGACCAATAACAGAATAAAGTAATCAAATTATGTTATTTGTAGGCATAATTTGTGATCAGATGCCAACTACCTCATGTGTTTGTCCTAAATTAGATCAAATATTAAATGCACTGGTCTAATTTAGAAATGTATCAAAACCCACATTTATTTGGAGATCTGTCTTTAAGGTGCTCCGCTGCTCAATATTTATCGTCCATTGTCGATAGTTCTCTTTGCTTTCTTGTTCAGCAGCAGATCTGCTCTTGTATTTCCACCTTAACGTCTCCTCTGAGATGCTTGTCCAGTTCTGCCATGTTTGTTTACCTATGCAAACTAGGCTCAGCCCAGCATAGGTCTTTCACTTTGTGTACATTGAGTGCGTACCTGCATTTCAGAACTGCACATCATTATACCTGTAAAACTACTGGAGTATACGCTTTACAAACTGCACCTTTTAATTACTGTATAGTTCAGTAAAAACGTTTATGACTGGTTTCATATTGAGTAACTTTAAAATAAAAAAGTTTAAACAAACAGGTGGACGTTTACTTACATGTGTGGTTGGAGACTGGTGGAAGTGCTGTGCGTCAACGCACGAGCTTCTTGAATAAATATTAGCAAGACTGAAAAGAGAAGGCTGTCCATTTTGCTCTTCAGTTTCCAAACTGGCTCAGTCACAAAATCATCGCCGCCTGAGAACTTTTAAACTTTTCCCTTTAAAGTCCTCGGTTACGCGCCTTCAGAGGAGCCTTCAGACACGTGCGCGCCTCCGTCTCTCCGCTTGTGGGTGACACTGACTGAAAGCCTCAGCTCATCACAGAAGATGTTGGATTCATGCGCAGGAACTGGCCGCGCGCTTTGCATCCACGCGCTCGGTCAGAATGGAAGGGGTTTTATGGGTAAGGGCAGCAAGTGCGCACGAGAACACGGACGTTTTCCCCTCTCCTTCTAATCGGAAGCAAACCTAGAATTAACTTGAGACTTTAACGCGTGCGTAATACAGATCGTGCGCTCAAAGCAGCACATCGCGCGCACAGAGAATTGGGGAGTATATCGGAAGCAGCCAATGGTCCCTCTGGAGACCAAAGCAGCTGATGGGGCGGTCAAAGGGTCAGGAGCCAGAAGTGACCACTGCTGGGCTCCAAACAAAGCTTTAATTACCCCCCATGCGCGTGCTCACGACCCGGAAGAGTCCCGGGTCAGCGCGGTCCGTGCATGACCCACACCCAGACTCCTCCAGCTAACCTGAACTATAGTTTCATTACGGTCAAATGGGTTGTTGGAGCTTAATTTAGTGTCATATCCATTCATAACCTAAATAAGCGAATTCACTTGGAAAAGTAACCAACAACAAATAAATATCATCTTTAAACACTTTAGAAGATAAACCAGCATAAATTACACATCCATCCATCCATCTATCCATCCATCCATCCATCCATCCATCCATCTATCCATCCATCCATCCATCCATCCATCCATCCATCCATCCATCTATCCATCCATCCATCCATCCATCCATCCATCTATCCCTCCATCCATCAATCCATCCATCCATCCATCCATCCATCCATCCATCATCTTTACCCGCTTCTTCCTTTTCAGGCTGTGGGGGTCACTGGTGCCCATGTCCACATCACTGACTGAGAGGCAGGGGACACCCTGGACAGGTCTCCAGTCCATCACAGGACACACAGAGACAAACAACTATTCTCACTCACACCTATAGGGACAATTTTAATTTGTGAATCAAATGCAAACCAGTAAATTGTTAATTTAAAGTTTTGTTTTGTACTTGCAATGAAACTATTTTGAAGCCCAACACAAAACTTGTCAGTAAATATCTAAAATCATGAAAAATTAATGTTAATTTAAGTTTACGATGAATAATGGTGCTGTTAAGTATAATAACACATATATATATATTTTTATTTAACCACTTATGACCATTTATTTGATTGACAAATATCTTTGTTCTAATTCACCACATTTTGCACAAAATTAACAGGTAGGTGATTCATATGTCATATTGTTCAGTAAATACACATTTAAACCAATCAGTTGGATTTCATTTATTACTAAATGTACTTATTTATTTTAATCTAACCTTTATTTAACCAGGAAAAGAGGTCAAGATAGGCAGCAGCAAATATAAAACAGAATTACCATCACAGTCAAGATAACAAATTAAAACATCAAGTTGAGAAACATTAAAAACAACACTAACTAACTAACCAACCAACTAACCAACCAACCAACCAACCAACTAACTAACTAACTAACTAACTAACTAACTAACTAACTAACTAACTAACTAACTAACTAACTAACTAACTAACTAATAAATAAATAAAATTAAGAGCAACAGGTACGAATTGTAGCATTAGTCTCAAGTCATTTCCACCTCGATTTAAATGTTCCCAAATGAAGTGAACTCCAAGTCGTGAATTTGTGTAGCAGTTGCAGAATGGACACAAGTTACTAAAATGTTACATTCAGGTAAAAGATAATCTTGCTTTTAGGATACAATTTCAGACACTTCATAGTTTCCTACGACTTTTACAATGACTAACTTGCATTAAATTACTGTAGTTAATAGGATTTTTGGAAGAAAGAAAAGTCTTTCCTAAACTTTTGTAAAATGAAGACTTGCTGACGCCTTGTGGTCATAAACTGTAACTACACACACCGACATTGGTTTATGAATTAACAGACTTGAACAAATATTTACATATGTACTTAACCACAAGTCGTCACAAAAGTGGACTTTGTTCTGTCTGTTTAAACAAAATACAAGGAAAACAGCAGAAACCCGAATCAGTTAGTTGATATAATTTCACGTTTAATAGTTTACGTTTTGTAGTTACTGACGCTCCCTTCTTCCAAGACGACCTTCGTGTTTAGCTAGTTAGCATTAGCATGCTGTTGGAAATAACAGCTGGACTCTGCCAACTCCGAAAGGCTCGCAGAATTAAATCCTCGTTCACACACCTGCTCAGGTCGGTAGTTTGTAGAAACATGTCGTCGGGAGCTAAACGTCCAGTTAGCTTACTGGGAACCATGGCGTTTGGGGGGCGAGCTGACGCCGAGCAGAGCCGGGAGATGGTGAAGGTTTTCCTGGACAGGGGACACAAGCAGGTGGACACAGCGTTCATGTACATGGATGGAAAATCGGAGACTGTCATAGGCGACATGAAGCTACCTAAAACAGGTGAACTGAAAGTTAGCCTGCCAGTGTTGACTTGTGTTTTAAAGCCAACTGGTAATTAATTTATTAACTTGTATAATGGATGGTACGACGGAGCTTAGGGTGAAAACCAACCAGGTAATTGTTTTACTCATGCACAATTTAAATGTTTAATAACGTGCGAGTTTTCAGCCATCTCGTTTCACTTTTTATTAAAGTTTTTTTTTTTTTTTTTTTTTTGGGTGGTGGCGGTGGGCTTAGAAACCTGCAGTTCTTGTTTTGACCACAAGGTGTCAACAACTTTCCGTTAACAAAATGAGTACTGTACGTACTTTTTTGTCATTTATATACAGTACTGTATACTGTATGTATGTATGTATGTATGTATGTATGTATATATATATATATATATATATATACAGTATATGTATATATATATATATATATACATATATATATAAACATAGTTGAAGTTTAACATTGTTCATAGTTTTTATGTTCAAAGTTATACTGTAAAATTGTGTATCAGTAATAACAAGGTTGCAAATTGCAGAACTGTAGAGTTGGCATGCTGTTTGATTTTATAACTATAGGACGTTAAATGGTTTTAACAAAATAATATTTTTTTTTCTGCAGAATATGCAGTATGAATGCTGCAACTGGCCAAAAAAGTTGAAACTGAACTTCTTCTTTCAGCTGTACTTTTTTCAGGGGTCACCACAGTGTGTTGTTCTCCATCTCACTCTGTCTTCTAAATCCTCTATCACCCCCAGGACAATGTGTGGGGGAGATGATGATTCAGCATTCATTTATATCACAACTATGGTCTAATATGATCTTTTTCCTCTCTCTCAGTGAGCATAGCTACGAAGGCCAACCCCTGGGATGGGAAGACATTGAAGCCAGAGAGTGTGCGCTCCCAGCTGGAAACCTCCCTGCAGAGGCTGCAGACAGACTGCGTGGACCTTTTCTACCTTCATGCCCCAGATCATCAAAACCCCATTCAGGAGACCCTGAAGGCCTGCAACCAACTTCACCAGGAGGTCAGATCGGCAGCCTTAACTGACTAGAGTCAACACTGTATAATGTGTTTAAATAAGTTGTTTTACTGTTTTTGTTCCATTACAACTTTACATTCAAGCATAATTTAATGTGAGAATTATCACCCTCAGGGAAAATTCAAGGAGCTGGGCTTGTCAAACTACGCATCGTGGGAAGTGGCTGAAATTGTGTGCATCTGCAGACATAACAACTGGATTGTTCCCACTGTTTATCAGGTATTTCATAACAATTAAATTAATATATTGTAATGTAAAAGGTGGTTAAAAATAAATAAGATAAAATGGACAGTCAGATATTAATAGCATTTTTTTTTAAACTATTTGCTTCAAAACTACTAAGTAGAGGAGGTAGCGAAAGAAGTAGAGAAGCAGCTTTTGATAATAGTGATCCCTCACTTATCACGAGGGTCTCTGGAACGTGACCCTCGTGATAGGTGAAAATCTGTGAAGTAGCGGTGTCATATTTATTTTATTTATATACATGGAAAGCTTTAAAAAACATTTTCACACTCCTAGAAAATTTTCCCAATTTCTTATACACTTCATATGCTCTTAAACTGGCGATGAAGATGATGAATGTACTGCACAGCATGTACATTATACACAATATGAAATAAACAGGTTTTTAAAAAAAAACTGGGAAAGTGAAGCCACAAGAGGTGAACCACGATACAGCAAGGGACGACTGTACATTACAATGCACTGAAGTTCTTCTAACATATTTAAGATTATTCCTGGCAATAAAGCAAATCTGTATCATTTGTTTTGATTTTGCAGAATGTTTTGAGCAGAAAACAAAAACATGACTTATTAAAATCTAGAGTTTGATTCTGAGAGACAGGCCTGGAACAAAACTATTTGCTTTTTTTTTTTTTTTTTGGTACTTCCACCGCCTGCTTTACAAATTTTGTAATTACATATACCGTATATACAGTACATGTACAGTATTTTAAAGAAATCACCATAATAAATACCTAATAAGCAATGTCCGAATATTATGGTGACCCCTGCGGAAGAGAGCAGCTGAAAGAAAAACATAACCTGATGCAGTAAAAAGACAAATATTGGAACGTTTACATCCAAAATAAATTGATGCTCATGTTTCCAGAATAATTCAACTCTCCTTCATCCATTGTTTGCACTGGTTTCAATTTGTACAACTTTTTTCAGGGAATGTACAACGCCACGACGAGACAGGTAGAAACAGAACTGCTGCCGTGTTTGAGATACTATGGAATGAAGTTTTATGCATACAATCCTCTTGCAGGTACTGTGTTCTATAAGTAGTAGCAAATTAAGTTTTTCGTTCATAAAGTGAAAATCAGTGGCATTTCAATGGTTTTAATTGTATTTTGCAAAATCTAAATCAAAACTCAAAATTTTCTGAGTACTTTTATTACATGCATTTTGAGTGACAGCACTGATGGGTACTTCTTGGCTCTGACATAACTCCTCTTCCTCCAGGTGGTCTTCTGACGGGGAAGTACCAGTACAAGGACAAAGACGTCTCTCAGCCTGAAGGACGGTTCTTTGGAAACAGCTGGTCTGCAGCGTACAGGGACAGGTAGACCAGCAGCTTGTTTTTGAACCACATCTTTGGCGATTGCATGTCAGCACATACATTAACTGATTAATGCCCGTTTCTGTGGAAGATACTGGAAGCAGAGTCAGTTCCAGGCCATAGATGTGGTTCTCAAGGCGTTGGAGATGGTGTACGGATCAGAGAAACCCTCCCTGACTTCTGCTGCCATGCGCTGGATGTACCACCACTCTCATCTCAAGGTGACATTATTCATGTTGGTTTTCAGTATGCATAACCTCAAAAAGTTCAAACATGTACCAGGTTCACATTTCAAAAGTCCTACTTCACAACATAAAACTTATACAAGGGCGTAAAACTGCAAAGTTTTGCTTTGATCGTCTTCATTTCACTTTTAAATTCTTTATTTTACAATTGTGTTGACCAAGATGCAGATAATTATGTAAAAAAAAAAAAATAAATAAACTTCTGCAAAGGTTTGAGGCAGTTCCATTTAGTTGTAATCTGTATTTCACCACTAGATGTCGCTAAATCTCAAAGATAGCAAAAGGTTCTGTTAATTGTCATAACTTGCATGCGCAGCAGTTTTTGCACTATAAATCTAAACAGTTGACTGCTTATCCTCTGATACGCTGTGTTCAGGGTGATCTTGGAGATGGAGTCATCATTGGCATGTCAAACATGGAGCAACTTCAGCAAAACTTGACTGCAGCCGATGAGGGCCCTCTGGATCAGAGGGTGGTCGATGCCTTCAAGGAGGCCTGGAATCTCGTAGCCCAAGAGTGTCCAAACTACTTTAGATGAAACCAGAAGATATTTTACAGACAACGGATACAATCAAGTTTTGTTTCCTTAAACTGTCTGAACTGTTTTGAAATCGCAGGTAATGTGGGATCAGCTGGAAATGTTTCTGTTCATTGCCCTGAGATGACTTCTGTTGTGACTTAGCACTATATAAATAAACTGAATTGAATAGAGCCTTTTTTAATCCATGTATAAGTGTAAAACAAATAAAGCATTTTCAATTCAAACCGTTTCATCACACTGTTTTTATAACATTTGAGAGTGTATTTGGATGTAAATGGTGGTGTTAAACACTAGAAGTTTGTAGAATTAAACTGACAAGACGTGTTTCTGAATAACTCCAATCTGATGACAAATTTCTAAATGGACAAGTTTGTTTTAGATTATAAAAAGTTGCAGGTTTCAAAATAAAAGTCCCAATTGTTAAAAGCTGGCAATTTATTCAACATCTTCCTCTTCATCTTTGTTATCCGGTGCAGGCTCTTCCTCACCGGTCACGTTCTCAAACTGGCCCGTTTCAGAGTCCCACACACATTTGATCAGCACTTTGAATTCTGCCATCTCAATGGCTAAGAGTTTCTGTGAAAAGGAAAAATAAAAGGTGAGACAATTTACATTAAGAAAGGGAACATTCTCGTTGCCGGCTTTCAGTGGAAGAACTCACCAGGATCCGAGCCTGTTCAGGAGTTAGAACGTCACCTTCTTTGCAGACTTCATAATCTTTCAGCAGCGTAACCACTCCTGTGAAAAAGGGTCAAAACTAGGTAAATTATTCAAATGATAACACAGCTATGGCTGAATATAAAAGAAAAGAGATTCAATCAAGACTAGGTCAGTCACAATAAAGTTTGCAGGGCAAATGTCTCAGAAATTATTGAGATAAACAATAATGTTTGAAATTTGACAATAATTAGTAATTGACAAATTTAGGAAGAAATATTGTTTAATTAGTTTTGGGTGTATTACCTTCTTGACCACCGGATGGCAGTATAAGACTGAACCGAAGGATGGCTAGTAAGGGAGCAAGCATTCATTCAGCTTTTATTTAGACAGGTTAATCCCATTCAGCGTGTCTCTTTAAGAAAAATGGTAGGGAGGCTTGTTATTCCCCAATCGCAGTGTAGCTCATTTGAGCATGCGCTAAAAGGAACACTTACGGGTCATACGGATCGCTGTTGAATATGCTAGATTAAGGAAAATATACTAGTATAATTCCGTTTATGAATAAGAACTGTCTTAATTTACTTTAAAAAGTATGTGCTCTATCTCTGCCGGTTTTAATCATTGACATATTTACTCCACTTGTATTTCCATTAAAAATCATCGACATATTTATGTCATGGTTTGAATGATATGCAGCTTCACCACTGAGCGGCGCTGTTTCACCATGGAAATAATTCATTCTGTTTCTTGCAGGGTTTCTCTCATGCAGCCCAGGCTGGGGGCCAGGTCTAATGCATCGCATATCATCTTAACCAGTGATTTGTAACGGAAAAACAAGTGGCGTAAATTAGCTACATGAAGATCGATGGAGAGAGAGCACGTACTTTTTTTAAGTAAAGTAAGACCGTTTTTATTTATAAACAACGGCGATCCATGTGATCTGGAAGTACACTACGGATCGTGCTTCCGTAACAGATAGGGGAATGACATGGGCCCTTGACGTGACATGGGCTGGCTCTCCTTCCTGGTTTTCAATTCTCAAAATGGTGGACGCTCAGTGGTTTGAACTCTTTAGCATGGCATTTTTCATACAAAGCTTTCAATTAAAAAAACGAAAACAGTAAACAAGTTCTCAGCTTCTTTTTGCAGAGAAAAACAACTTTTTATGTGACGGCCCGGGTTTCAACTGTGAATTTTGGAGCTTCGACAAGACGGAGGTTTATTCCCAATGTCGACTGCCTGTTAGCTTAGCTCGTAGCTTAGCTTCTCAGCTTAGCCACTTTTAATGATCCAAAAACATGATTTTGGACAGTTAAAAGATTTTAAAGAGAAAATGGAGGGATCCGTGAAGAGCACCAGATTTAGCCTTTTGTCATCCAGAGTCTTCAGTAGAAAGAGAGACAAGAAGAAACAAAGCTGATAAATGAAAATTAGGTCGATAATTTTTAAATTACCGGCATACAATTAATTTATTGTTTATCGCGACAGGCCTAGTCAAGACAGACTTATGCCAGTGAGTTACTCCTTTATAGAAAAGAGGGATTTATTAAACCTCGTTTTTAAGCAGCTAACAAGTATGACCACCAACTCGTTATTCAGAACCAGCTCATCTAACCTGCAGGACAGTTCATTTAGAGAATACTTGTAATTTATGAATATTTAGTGGTTTTGGGGAAAATGTTGCTCTGTTCTCGTCTTAGGTTTTATGACAACTCACTTTTTTGTTTTTGTTTAAACAATTTTTAGACCCATTCTTTACCATAACCGCTAAAGGCAAGATGGCGCCAGTGTGTGGCCTCTTGGTCTGGTTTGCTTTTTCCTGTTTTGTGCTTCTGTGCTTGTGTACAATCACCAGTTTCTCCTGGATCTTCAACATGTCATTGGCAATCCCAGTATGTTTGAGTATAGTGGACAGAAAACTGTCGGGAGTCCCAGTTCATCTCCTCCGGGCACCGGCACTGCCCCCGCAGTGGAAACATTGTTACCGCGGTAAACATGCGGAGGACGGATTGTGAAACTAAAGATCTGCCTGGCCCATTCTATTTTCATCTCCTGGACAAGAAATGGGATTATTTCTGTCTTTTGCTGTGCCTGGTCATTTCCTGGATGGTATTGACATCTCTCTGGTACCTGTCATCGGCCTGGATGTGGGCATTCGCCCCGGGCTCCCCAGTAGATTCCTGCCAGGATTGGTCTGGTGAACGCCAGATCTCTGGCAAACAACATTTTCATCCTGAGGGACTTTTTTTAGTTCCCGTCATTTGGAATTCCTCTGCGTGACAGAGATTGAGGCTGGTGACTCCAGTGTTTTTGTGGAACTTTTACATCTGTTCTTATCTAAGGTCCCCTCAGATTTTTGTATTTGTTTGTAAAAGTTTAAATGGTCTTGCTTCATCCTACCTCTCTAAGCTGCTTCTGCTCCGTGCCTCAGGTCAGCTGATCAGCTGCTCCTGGAGGTACCGAGGCCCAAAGGGAACAGAGCTTTTTCTGTAGCTGCACCAAGATTATGGAACGACCTCCGTCTTCCCATCAGACGAGCACCTTCACTGTCCATTTTTAAAACTCTTTAAAATGCATTTTTACTCCCCGTCTTTTTTGCACAGGCTGAAATTTGCTCTGCACTGTTTTTATTGATCTTAATGTTTTAACAACTGTTTTTTAATTATTTTATTTGTTTTGATTTTATGTGTTTAAATGTTCTTGATTTTATATGTACAGCACTTTTGTTGCAGCTGTGGTTGTTTTAAAGGGCTTTATAAATAAAGTACAGGTGGTCCCCGGTTTACGGCCGAGATCTGTTCTAACGGCTTGGCCGTATACCGATTCTGCCGTATACCGATTCTGGCCGAAACCGAAACTAAACGGCGATCGGTAACGGCTTTTTAAACACGTTTTTTCAATGTAAAACAACTTCTAACAGCCG
>JARVLU010001354.1:20126292-20138437 GCA_031762415.1 Simpsonichthys santanae
AAAGAAATGTTATCAGTTGTGTTGAGGGACCAACTGACCAAATTGAAGTCCATAGTTATGATTCAGAAGATTTTGTAAAAGAGAGGCTCTCAGACAGTTTCACAGACAAGACAAAGCAAAAGCAAAGCGGAGACCGAGAGGAGGCATCCGCCCTTGAGAAGAGCAAGTGTTGAATGACCCATTAGTTGATTAGTTCCTCTTCATTTACAAGGTAATTAACCAATGGTCCCCCTATAAGGCTTGGCTGTGTGTTCCCCAGTAATTACTGCTTAACTAACCATTAACTCCTGATTTGTTCGTTAAGCATTCCCTACTAGTTTAGCAAAATGTGTGTACCTTATTGTAAAGTGTTACCCAATTATGTTTAAAAGATGAAACCACCAACCACCATTAAATTACCAGTTACCTAAAATGATCCAGATCAAAAGGATGCCCTGACAAGAATGATAGTTGTGATCGATACAGCAAAGCATTTATGAGTTTCCTGTTTATTTGGCTGCTGAAGTGAAACGCTCATAACAAATGATGGTAAGTGAGCATCACTTCATGACACCACAGAGAGTGGTGGAGGCGTGTGACCTGTTCACACTCTACGTTGGCACCACCCAACGTAACAAGCTTCTACACCCTGCTTATTTGGGAAGAGAAGCCCATGGTGCACAACATCAACACTTTGAAGGTTGTGTGTGTCACTTTGTTCAGACAATAACAAAAGTCTAATTTGATTGAGATTTGTCACAGAAATTCATTTTGTAATCTTGACCAAATAACTATGGAACTGAAGTGTAATTATTTATTTTTAGCCATTTTGAAACGCCAACGCTACAACTGCAAATTATGTCTTCCAGTAGGCCTGTACTCTGAGTATTCTCACAAAGTAATGAAGTACCAAAATATCTTTTAGATATGATGAATCTTGGGTATTAAGAGTTTAAAATAATTTATTTTTTTTGCATTTTTTTGGTCATTTTTTAGATGCCAATTTGAAATGAGATGATCTTACAGTGAATGAGAAATGGGATTTCTGCCAGTCTGTGCATTTACATCAGCATTTAGAGTCACCTCGGTCGTTTTCAGAGAGTGATTTGGACACACAGATGAGATAAAATACAATTAATGGTACAAATGATAATATTCCACAAATCATCAATGGAAATCTGTTTTTTTAAACCTGTTTTTCCCAGAGAATTTTGAAGCCAAAATAAAATCTTGGTTGTAGAGTTCAAAATTGATCATCCAGGCCATTTATGCTTTCAACCAGTTTTTATTTTTTGAAACCTTTCAGATGAGTAAATTAAGATATCACCAGCACAAAACAATCTTGGTGCTGTTTTTAGCATTGTTTACAGTTTTAGCTGTAAAATATATTGTGAACTAGTTTAAAGATTATTCTGAAACAAAATATACCACTTTATTATTATTATTATTTTTAAGACACACAACGAAACGATATTTGTAGGAGGGTTTAAAAGTCAAGGTTTGATCAGGCAGTAAAATAAACAACACAAAAATTATTTGCTCTATCATCTGTTATTTAAAAAAATATCATTTATAGATGCTGTAGATCAGGGCTATTCAATTAAATTACTCAGGGGGCACAGTTACTGAAAGCCAAGAGGTCAGTGACCGGACATCCAGCAGTTCTGTCATTATGTTTGTTTTATGGTTTAAAATCTAGTTTTATTTAAAAATGAACCCACTGGTGGGCCCAACTGAGTTCATCCATGGGCCTGATTTAGCCCCCGGGCCACCGGTTGAATATTGTAGAACATAATGAAGAATACAGCAAAATGCATTGCCATACAGTATTTTATCCATAAGAATTGAATAGTGCACTAAAATAACACATATAAACAAGCTGCTTAACATTACATACAAAGACAACACTCCTGTATTATTTGTTTTAAACTTTGTAATGCAATACACCCAGATTAAATGCTTTGTTACTTATAGATAATTGTTTGAATTGATTGTTAAAAGGGGGCAGATTAAATAAGATTTTTTTCTTCTTTCTGCCACCCTTCATTTTATATTTGTTTTTTGTTTTCATATGAAAACTTGTTTATTGTTATACATTTTATAAAATGAATAAAAAGAAATAAACTAAAAAAAACTAAACAATACACCCAGATTAAAGTCACTGGCTTTTGTCCACCTTTCTATCTAATGTGGTGCTGAACAAACAAAACGTCTCAGTTTTTCCTGAGTTGATTTCACAGAACAGGCTGAGCTCCTCCTGCCAGCACACAAAAACCATGGTGTAGTTTTATGTGATGACCCAAAAGAAAAACCAAGTGGGTGGTTTGCTAATCTGTGTGTGAGGTTCACTCTGCCGCTCCCACTTGCTAATACTTTTGTCCTTCACAGTTTTACTTGACCCACTTCTGATTCTTTGCTTTTCCCTTCAGTTTATCCATCTCACACTTTTTCATCTACAACTTCTCTCTCTTACACAGAACAAATGTGTACGTAAGAGTTTAGATATATCAAACCAAGCTACATGTTATCACAATGCATTTGCTTTTTTTAATTTTTGCTTGAATTAACTGCTAAGTTTAAAATGCCAGTAATAATACTCAAAACTAAAATAAAGCTAAATGAACAGAACAATCTTCAGCTGGATCTGCTGCTGTTTGCTTTGTAGAAATTATATAGAGGAATTGTAGTAATTACAAAGACCTGAAGATGTACAGAATGGAAATAGACCTGGACTGTTGTCGTGAAAAATGAGACTGTGTTGCTGCAACAAAATTCAACAAGCACAACAAATTACATGTATTCAGAATCCCCATATAAATAAAATATAAAATGCCACTGGTCCCATGAAAAAGCATGTTAATGACCAATCAAAACAGCTTCTGTCATTTATAAACATTAGTTTTTGCTTAATTATATATTTTATTGTCACATCGTAACATACTGTGAAGGGAAGCATTAGTTTATTGTACTTTTACCCTAACACTTAATAATGATTGGACAAGGGGCAAGCAATGGTTAATTATTTTTTGTTATAATAATATGTGTGAAATCATTATTTGAAATGACTACTTAACCTACAATAATTAATTTCCAAATATATTACGAAGGCCTTGCATTTTCACTCTGCAGACCAATAGTGTCTCATATTTGCAAAGTGGATATTCTCTCACAGATTGTGTCTGAGATGCTGACAGTGTGTTAGGAGACTCGTAATAAAAGAATAGAAAAAGAGGCTGATTTATTGCAACTGATTCTAATATTTAACAAGAACCCTCCTAGTTGCAACTTTTACCAATGTTCTGCAGCCCTAAATCAGATGTAACACCCCCCAAATGTGTGTAAATGAGTCAGGGCGTGTCAGAAAATACATTTTATTTTATTACCAGGGTACATCCTTGTGTTGCATCTGCCGAAGCTTCATGTTAACGCTTACATTTTTATCATGCATGCAGATAAAACAACAAAAAATCAATCAGAAAATTGCAGTTGTTTCATTATTGTGTTTAAATACTGTCACTGAGTGAGGGCTGGTGGGAGGAGCTTATGACAAATTCATTTTGTCTTTATTCATAACTCACAGAGTTATGCAAATGTCCAAAATGCAGATAACAAGTGTTTGGTGGAAGGGAAAAGGAGCTAAAATAGTATTAAAAAAATGCTGAAAATAAAAAAAAGTAGCTAAAAATTCAACCATATTAAGATTAGGTTTGGCAGAGTTTTAACTGTGTGGTGTGTTCATGTGTCTATAATGCACAAAATGTAATCAAAGTGTAATTGTGTGCACAGAGTTAGTCGGGAGCGCGCAACCAAGCTACTTGTTATTCTATGAGGGTTTTGAATTTCCTCCCAGAGGAAAAGAGTGACACATCCTGTATCACTACTGAGAGGTTGTGACACTGTCTGTGTGAGGAGGAAGAGGAGTGACAAACAAAATGAGAGAAAAGAACGGAGCGCAAACGACACACATCGGTCCATGTAGCTATAAATCTATACATTCACTGTTAAAAAAAAAAAAAACTATCCTGGATAGTTTTACCCCCTCTGGCATTTGTTTCACATCCTCTCATTTTACCTCTCATGTTTATTTGCCCATTTAACTCAGTTTATCTCATCTCTCTGTTTGCTCTTTTTCCTAACAGTGATAAGGGCAAAGATCTCTGGGGAAAAGATTGTGTCGCCTAGCAACAGCTCCTCACCGTACATGAAGATGATCCAGTACGAAATCAAAATGATCAAGGTGGGTCGTGTGAATGGCAGCAGCAGCTGTGGGTACTGCTCTTACTGCGTGAGCTGCAGGGTTTACGCAGAGGTTCGTTGAGCATTATGTGGCATGAGGCGTGAACGGTACGTATGTGATGCTGCAACCAGGCACTTCACACCCCATGAAAGCAGCATCCCTGACGTGCAGAGTCCCTTATTTCAGATTAAGTTGTGCCTCTTTTTACTTCCTGTCTTCAATGTCAAAGACAAGAAAAACAATTTAAACAGGTTGTTTTCAATCTGCCAAAGTCCAGCTTCGCTTGATTTTATATACATTATTTAATAAAGACTATTGAACAGGATTAGAGGCACAGTGGAGCAGTGGTTAGAGCTGCTGTCTCTTAGAGGGAAGGTCTCAGCATCGCCTCCCGGCCTGGAGCCTTTTTGGATGGAGTTTGTATGTTCTCTTGATTTCTCCAGGTACTCCAGTTTCCTCCCACAGACCAAAACATGCATGTTGGGTTAAATGGTAACTAAGTTGTTCCTTGGTGTGATTGAGAGATTGAATGGTTGTTTGTTTGTTTATGTGGCCCTGTAATGGACAAGAAGTGGGTAAATAAGATGGAAGATGGAGAACAAGATTAGAATCAGTCGTAAAATATACAAAATATTATCCTGTCGATGTAGCTTAAATTTTAAAGCTTTGTAAGATAAATATTTGAGAACTATCATATGCACGTGTTGATTCACTGCTGTCTTTGAACATGCTACATTTAATTTATATTATCAGGATGTGCTAACAAATCACATCAGGAACTTATTTCCCTGCATGTCTCCAGATGTTTAAAGGTTTTGACCGAGCCAAAGATATCCAGTATGTCTACACTCCAGTCTTCTCCTCACTGTGTGGAGTCAAACTGGACTCCAACAACAAAGCAGGTTATCTGCTCTCAGGTACTGCAACCACTATTACTTTAATTGCACTTTCAACATTTAAATGAACTGCAAACAGTGCACCTGCATTTTAGCAAAGGGAAAATGCAGAAAAGTGAGTTTTGGCAGGATTTCCTTGCATTGAATTTTTTGGGAAACTACTAATCCTTCCTGCCCACAGCCATCATCTATGACAACTCCTTAATGATACCAGGACGATGAGTTACAACATTTTCCCTATTATATTAATAAAATATTTTTGAACTGAATTGAATTGGAGTAGCTTAGTTGCCTTCTTGTCAACAGCCGTTTAGCTTAATTTAACTTGATGTTTGTGGAAAAGGAGAACACAACCTTTTCATGCTGCGTATGCTCACATGCTCGAGTATGTGGCTATATTTATAGGTAAAAGGTCAAATCATGCAAAGTTAAATTACACAATTAGATTCTAATACTGTAGCTCTAAAACTATGCCAGCAATCAAAATTTTAATTCATCATTTTAAACCTGTTTGGCTTTTCAGCGACCTGTTCTACTAAACATGAAACTAACCTGTGGTTATGTGTTGTGCCACCAGGAAGCATGTGGAGCGACGGGAGGATTTCTATTGGTCAGTGCGACCTGGTGGAGTCGTGGGACAACTTGTCGCTGTCACAGAGAAAGAACCTGAACTACAGATACCAGATGGGCTGTGAATGCAGAGTGAGCACACCTGTTTATTCACATTTAGCTTTTTTATGTTTTGGTCTTGAATGTGTGCTCATGATATTTGATTAAAAACAACTTTTATAGTTAAGGGATTACTTCTTTTTTTCCCCCTTGCTGTGAGTTTTGTTCCACTTTGGTACAACCATTCTTGCAGCATTGTTTTTTTTAACCAGTTTTTATTCAATCAAGAGCCAAATTTATATTTAGAGCACACATTTATTGAACTTGTGGGCAAAAAAAATAAAAAAAATAAAAATGAATGGATCTGTCTTCTCTTGTCAGATCAACACATGCTACACAGTGCCCTGTGCATCTACGGGAGAGAACGAGTGCTTGTGGACGGACTGGCTGCTGGATAACAGTCTAAACGGGGAGCAGGCTCGGCAGTACGCCTGCATCCGCCGATCAGACATGAGCTGTAGCTGGTACTGGGGCGGGCCTCCACCTGAGAAAGAATTCTTAGACATGAGCGACCCCTGATCTGTAAATCGGACACACTCTCGTTCAGCAATGGAACGAAGCAGATGAATAAATTGAAAAATAAACAGAAAAATAAAAGCATCAAGGCCAGTTTTTTTAAATGCAAGGGGAAATCTGACACTAAGCTTTTTGTTCGTAGAGTTCAGACGTTTGCTTCAACGTTAGGAGAAAACACAGACTGCAGGGCTTTCGAGCTTTCCTGACTCATTTTCACAGTTTTACACATTCACTTGTTGTTACAGAACGAGAATAGCAGCAAATCCTTCACACCTGGCTGAATGCTTGCACTACATTCCTTTAACAAATGTGGAGGACCCTAATAATGTTTATGTGTAAGGTACAATAGGTTATATGGTGGTTTGATTTGTGAAACGTACAAAAATCTTGTTAAATTGCTGTACAAAATACAGTATACTAAACAGGATTTCTTGCCACCACCTTGCATTTTGTGCTTCATGCACCGGGATTCCAGCATCATTGCAATCACCAGCCCACACATCCTGGTGTAATATGCATATTTTTAATTATTTTACACATGATTGCTAAAACAAATGAGAGCATAAATACTTGACAGCACTGTGCACAAGTTGTAGACACTAACTCTAAAGCAATGTTCAAAATACAACAATGAAAAGTTATTTATTGTCAATTTTTAAGCAAAAACATAGTCTGCTTTTCTATTTTGTTTAGATGTTTTAAAATGATGTTCTGTGGAAAGGCAATGAACACATACTATCCTACCCATGGATACAGGAGTCCCTCGTTTATTGTGGGGAATCCAAATCCTGAAGATCCACAATCAGTGAAAATCCACAAAGTAGGAATAGTAGTACAAGGAATAAGTAGTTTATTATATATATATATATATATATATATATATATACAGTATATATAAACTCTTCCCACACTTGCAGTATTCTAAACAATGTTTCTAAATTCTCTAAAAGAGCACAGTATATATCATGATTTCAGCTCTCTGCCTCTGGCTGCACTCTCGGCCCCGCCCACTTCTCCGCTCTGCACAGAGATCAGCTGATCAGCTGCAGGAGGAAGCTTCTTCCACAGCTGTGGGCTGCACACAGGTACTAAATCATTTACAATAATTTATTTTAAATAAAAAAAAAAAACATGCTGATCGTGTGGCTCATCCATCAATCAGCCAATTGTGTGTCATGTCCAATCTTACTCTGAAAAATCGTGATAGAGCGAGTCTGCGAAAAATGAACCGTGAAGGACCACTGTAGTTCTTTAAATGGCCCCAGTTTAATTCTGACCAAATTGATGACAAACAGATTTTTCCCAGCAGAGTCAAAATCAAAGAGGTTTGCCGCCGACATAAAACATCTCTCTTTTTAAAATGTGCATAGTGGTTTATATAAACACTAGTTTCAAAAGCTTTAGACTGGTGCTAGTTTTAAAAAATTTAGAAATACAGTACTAGGATATTCATGCTGGAAGTGGCCCAGGCTGCAGTTGATGTGCTAGAGCTAGCTGCTGCTGCATCTGTTAGGAAATAACTGTGGACTTTAATGCAGAGAACTGTGTGATGTAAAACTGAAAGCAACATGAATCTTTATAAAGTATTCTTTGAAGATGATAGCAGTTCACGAGCTCTGCCTGGACTAGCAATTAGCTTGTCACTCACGTCAGAATTAAACATCATTTCTCCAAACTTAAAACATTTTATGAGCTATTTACAACAGGTAGGATACTAAAGATACAACCGTTTCCACAGAACCTTATTTAAAAAGGTCAGAGCATTTACATTAATCATGTTTGGGATTACAAAACGCTCAACGATTCTATTGCTATTTTAATTTTTTTAGAGTGTGCACAGTGAAGTTTGGACAGACATGTAGTAAATGTGTGACACATAAGTAGTGGTCCATTTAAAGTTCTGAAAACCTTTGCACTCTACACACAGAGAAAAGCAACATCAGATGTTTTACAGCTATTAATATTCACCTAATGTCACACAGAAATGCTATATCACTTTAATTCTGGCACATCTCATTGTTCCCAGTTTTATCTCAAGGATCTTGAGTTTGTAAATACTGTACTGTATTGTATTTCTACAAAAATTAACATTTTCTCGGCTAATCAGCTCTTTTCTTGTTGCATAGTGTCTGTTGTACTGTGACTTTTGTGATCTTAGTGCCCTTGGTTGAACTCTGTCTTGTTTCTTGTGCCAAAAATCTAATCAAGCGTTTAAACAACAGCACTGCCACATGTAGAAGAGAAGCCTTTCCTCCTTAGAGGAAATGATAGAACATGGCAAGATTTTTTTTTAACTCCTTGAAGAAGGAGGATATGTAACAAATGATTGAAGTGTTGTTCAGTATAAAGACTCATTTCTTAAAAGACTTCAGCCTGAAATGACTTCTGTCTTAAAGTCCTACAAATTAAAATGCATTATAACTTGTACTGTTTTACAGCAGGTCAACAACAGCAATGACATTTATTTTCAAAAGTGATTTTTTTTTTCTCATTTTTATCATTTCACAAGATAAAAATGCATTATAATTAATGGCTCTAATGAAGTTTTAAACAATTTAATTGTTTTATATTGAAAGTAAATGTTTGGATTTGTATTTATGTCTTTGTTTCTGTCACAGATTTTTCTATCTCCATGTACCAAAAAATCCAGTTGTATATAAAATGTCTAAATGGAAGTGTGTGCCATGTTTGCTTTGTTGATTCTCTTCTGTGAATAAAATTAAACACAATAAAAGTCCAAGCAGAAATAAAAATAAAAAAAAATGCACTGAAAGAAGACTTCATTTCTATATAATAACACAAGTTTATTTTCAGAGTTCCAGCTTTTAAACAGCACCAAGTATTTTTGCTAAATGAAAAAAGCCCTTCAGTACCTCACCTCTGTGCTGTGATTTAAATTTGTTTCACCAAAATAAAACAAATTTAGGAAGTAGCTGAAGGACTACAGTGAATTAGGTGCATGTTTTGAAGTTTGTTCATAGCTTTCTTTGACAAAATTAAGGAAATTATTTAAGATAAAGTAATTTTTACCATGTCCCTGTAGTTGGGGTAGAACGTCTGATTGATGAGAGGGAACTTATCTGCACCCAACTGCTTCTGATAATTGATCAGCTGAGAAAACTGAAAGACAGAAGAACAGAAAAGCTGCACGCAGTTCCAGACTTTAACACGATTTATAACTTGTCACATGTTCAGGTTTTCATTTGGTCTGCAAACAGGACTCACAGCCCAGGGTTTGTCGCAGAGGTTGTAGATGGAGTCCAGAGAATTGACAGAAGGGATGCCTGCATACTGAAGACCAATGATCAGGTTCCTGAAATCCTCATTTTGGGCCATGCTGAAGGCGTGCTGACGAACCAGGATAAAGTCGGGCCTGAAAGACCTGAATGAAATAAAGAAGATTAAATCAGCACATATTTATATACACTTAGCTAAATCAAAAATGTTGTTGTGTCTCGTACAGAATCCTAAAATGAGTTATTTTTGTGGTTTAACACAGATTAAAGTGTCCTCAATAATCCAGGTAGATAAAGCTAATAGGACTGGGTCTGGTCTTCTGGACGCAGGTGGTTGATCCACTATGAGAAGGTGCTGCTCATGAGACTGAGTTTGTTGCTGCTCCTCAGACTGAAGAAGTCTTTTAGATAAAAGATGAAATGTTTCAACAAAGAAGAATCCGTCCAGAGGACCAGACTCAACCTTGTTAGACAGTAAATTGTCTACATTTGTTATGATTTTAAATTCTAATGTGATCATGTAATCAATGCAAGTAAAAAAAAAAAAACTATCTGCATTGTTAAAACTAATTTTTGCTTCTTTTCCTGCTGTTAAATTCATGTGTGATAGTTTATGATACTATATAAAGAACACTGAGGGGCTTTCAATGAATTCTGTCAATTACAGGTAAAATCATGTGATATGACATTTATAACTTTTCATTCAATCTTTATTTATACAGGTTAGTCTCATTGAGTCTTGAGGCCTCATTTACAAGAGAGACCTGATTTTAACAAAGCGTGATGACAACAGTAGACAATCATAAAAAAGCATATACATTGGGAAAAAATACTGAAAGAAAATTAAATATTTAAAAAACAGCTAGGTTGTAAAGTGAAGTAGAAAACAGAAAACAAGAACATGTCTGCATTGGTTTTTGCCATGAACTTAACAGATGTTTGAACCACTTAGAGAGGTCAAGATCAAGAGCTTCAGATCTTTTTGCAAGATATTCCAGGAAACAGGAGCAGAGTAGGAGAAGGTCCTTTTACCTAGTTCAGTCCTCACAGAGGGGACACTGCATGTAACAATGTCCTGAGAGTGCACTCTGTAGCTGCACTCACACAGAGACATGTAGGAGGAGATGTATGAAGGCAGCAGACCAAGATGTGATTTAAAGATGAAAATGTACCAGTGAGAGAGTCTGCATGAAGTTAATGATGACCAGTTAACACCAGTGAATACTGGGTGCAGTGATGGGTACAGTAGTTATAGCCAGTTATGAATCTTAGTGCACCATGATAGACAGATCCAACATCTGCAAGTGCTTGACTTTGACTTTGATCTGGATCTGAACTGGTTTGATGTGGTACACTCTGATTATAATCACACGTCAGTTTAGGACTGAGAAACTCTCTAAACTTTAAAACCATGAAGGTGGGAAGAAAGTTAAGGTTTGAAGTGGGCAGTCTCTTAATTGGTGAGGTGTGGTGTGACTCTGCTCCTTGTAGCCTCACTGTTCCACATGTCTCCCCCTTATTCATACATGTACTCTGTCATTACAGCTGACTTTCATTAGTCTTCTTTCAAGTGCATACCGGTACTTCCACCTCTCCAAGTTCTCTTCTACCTGTTCCCTGTTCTCACCACGTATCATAAAGTCATCTCCAAACATCATAGTCAACTTCATCTGTGCTGTTCTTTACTAAAAGAACAATTAAAACTAACATGGTCTGATCCTCGTGTTGATCTGTGGTCACATGACCTGATATCTTAGGGTGGGGTCTCCAGGGCCCCCGCAGGCCCCTGTTGGCCCCTGACAGACTGATGTCTGAGGTTAAGTTCTTGTTTCTGCAGGTTTTCAGTCAAATGAACAGGACAGACTCTGTGCCTTCAGTAACAGCCTGCAGGGGGCGGAGTCTGTCTCCACCAGTGAGCTGCGGCGAGAGGTGCTGGAGAACGGCACGATTCGCTGCAGCCGCGGCTCCCGCTGCTATGGATTGTGGGAAAAACTAAAGGATGGAGAGATGAAGCTGCTGAACCAAGGTGAGGAACATGATTGAAATATTTAGGTTATATTCATTTAATAAAGGATGCTGAAGCAGACGTTTTGCTGCTCTGGCAAAATTGTTTCAGAAAACAGTCCAAAACAGTTCAGATGTTTCTGTGCAGGATGTTGGACTCATGTTGGACACCAGCAGGAGTGTCTTGGTGGACGCTGCATCCTGGAGACAGCCACACCTCAGATTCACAGAGGAAACTACCACTTCTGCTGCTGCAGCCACGACCTCTGCAACTCCAACTATGCAGAGGCTCCGCCCACTGCTGACTTACCTGCCCTCAGGCACATGAGGAAGGATGACCAGGACAGCAGACACAGAGGTGAGCACAGGACATGGTTTACAGAGGACAGGTGTTACTGAGGACAGGTGGTAAAAAGGACATGAGTTACAGAGGACAGGGTTTACTGAGGAAGAGTGTCACAGAGGACAGGTGTCACAGAGGACAGGAGTGACAGAGGACAGGTGTCACAGGGGACAGGAGTGACAGAGGACAGGTGTCACATGGGACAGGTGTGACAGAGGACATTACTGACAGAGGACAGTTGTCACAGGGGACAGGAGTGACAGAG
>JARVLU010001354.1:20165474-20184919 GCA_031762415.1 Simpsonichthys santanae
AAAAACGAACATAGTTCAATGATACAAGATATATATTTTGTGCCATTTTATGCAAAGTTCAAACATCATGTCAGTGGGGCTTTAGGTACAGTGTTTGAGTACTCCCTCCACCACTGAAGGTTACCATAAACCATCAAACGTCCACTCAGTGTTGACGTTAGTTCACTGCTGATCTACTGATTCCTGTGCAAAATCCCTTTATCAAAATAGATCCTTGTTGTTACACTGACATTTTGAAACCTTTGTTCCTTGTTATACGTTATTTTATTTCATTTGGACACTCGGTTAGATGAGGATAGCAGGCTGTTTCATATTTAATCCACCTCCAACAACACCAACAAGCATCTCTCTTGCAAGCTTCTCCTCCATTTGCTTTGTTTCAGTAATTGACACCTGGCATCTCTTCTCCTCAGGCTAACCTTGTGTGAGTTGTGACGTCTGTGTTGCAGATCACAGACCAAAGCTCAGATAGTGTTTGTGTTTATGTGACAGATGTCCCCCAAAAGTAATTTACATGACTAAACGGCGTGTCCTCGACGAGCCAGGATGAAATATGCTAACAAATTACTCCTTGGGGCTACAGACATTTCATTTATCTCAGGACGGGAAAGATAATCTTGTCTAAAATGGAGGGGTATTAAAATGATTAAAAAAAGAGACCACATTTGTTACTTTGAAGCATTTGTGTGATCATAACAGAAGGAAATATATCAGTAATATGGACAGGCACTAGTACATCTACATTATAAACTGAAAATGTTACTTGTGTAAATGTGCCTGAACTGTTTTTGTTGTATATTTTGATAAAACTGACCTTCAAGCTCAGGCCTTTTAAATATAAGTGCATTGCTTGACGCTGATGTCTTACTAAAACATGAATGCAGTGGAACAATGTGTAACAGTAAATGTGGTACCCAGTTGTCTAATCTTTTCAAAGATGTCGCTGTTTCTTTTCCCTTCAGTAGTTGTCAAACTCCAACAGAGAGGTGCAAACAGACGTGACAGGAAGCACACGACTGAGAGCAGAAAAACAAGATTTGGAAGAAAAGAGCTGTGAAAGAGTTATTTATTACAAGCTCTCTTCATGCAGACGAAGTGCTGAAGAGTGATAGAAGTTTATTTTTTATTGGGGTTAATATAGATTAAACTGCAACTCACAGGGGTACTGTGATTATCACTGATAGAAAGTTGGAAAATCACAGTCTTACAGAGACGGGTAACATACTCCTGTGGACAGGCAATTTAAAGTGCCAGGTATTAAAAGGTGCCTCCATTCAATGCAATCTGAAATCAGAATATGTCAAGGTACTTCAGCTATCAAACTCCGACTAAATATTAAAGGGATAGTCATTTTTGAAGTGATGCTCTGTCAGTGGTAAGTACTTTATCAGCTGTGACATCAGCCACATAACAGGAAGTGTAGAGTAAAAAACAAATCTTCTACCAGGCAAGGCTAATGTTGAATACATGTTGTTATAATGTATGCCAATGATGGTTTGTTATTAGCTAATGTAGTATTCTTTTACACTGGTGGGCTGTTTTTATAAGATTTGTTTCATAAATGTAAAAATACAATAAAAATTTAAAAGGGGTTCTTGTTTGACTTGCCATGAGCCAACATGGATGAATACATCTTCCCCTTTCTCCATACCCCATGCTCTATGGCCAATGTCGTGGCTGATAATGTAATGACTGCTAATAACTATTTGACAGAACATCACTTCAAAAGTGACTAGACTATCCCTTTAAATAAAACAATTTCTGGAACGTGGTGGCAGAGAGTGGTGAAGGCTGCACAGAAGACTGATGGAGTCAGCCTCCCCACCATCACTGACATCTGCACACAGAGGGCCACCTGCATCATGAAGGACTCCACTCACCCAGCACACACACTTTTTGCCCCACTCCCCTCAGGCACGAGGTTGAGTAGAATTAAGTGTAGAACCACTAGGCTGAGGAACAGCATCTACCCTGAAGCTGTTAGACTCATGAATCTCTAACCAGGATAATCACTGTGAACAAAAAATCACTATGGTGCCACTTGATTGTTGACATGTGCTGCTGCCTATCCCTGCTGCTGATCTCATGCTGCTGATTTATTTCATGCTGTTATGTTCATTCATCCTCATCTGCTCCCGCAGACTCATGTTCGTGCTGCTGTTGTTTGGCGTATTGTTTTTGTACTACTATAGTGCTTATTACCCTGATGCATGCTCAATAATCCAGGTAGAAAAATCTAAAAAAGCTAAGTCTGGTCCTCTGGACATTCTGTTTGTTTTATTTTTTGAATGTCCAGAGGACCAGACTTAGCTTTTTTAGATATAGTGCTTAGTGTATTCTTAGTTGAGCATTTTTCTTAATTCATATCTTGGATCTTATTACTGTTTTTCTTTTACAATTAATACTTTTGTTGGATGTAACCGGGACCCTGTGTACCACATGAGCAGCGAATGACAATAAGGAACATTGACCTTGACCATGAAACTTGAGTTTAAACACACCAATATGCAGGTGTCACACAGTATGCTCATCATGTTTCAGTACCTGAGCACTGAGAGTTCTTTACAAATGTTGCCAGTTTGTCTTCACATTTCTCTGCACCCCACTCAGAAGGATTAATGGTTTATCAGTTAATCCCATTAGGCTCAAATGAACACATCTGGCAGTGATTGTGAGTGAGAAGACTGAAGAAGTAAATCTAAATCTGTTGACTCAGATTCTGCCTTGGACTTTATGAACAAAACACGAGCGAGAGAGATGGACGAACGTCTACAACCAGCCACAACATTGTTGTTTTGTGCTGCACCGCATCTGCTAGGCTGCCACTAGTTCAAAGCAATTTTAGAGATGGGATTTCAAGATTGAGCTCATAAATGGCATGTGCCCTTTGTGGTCAGCCAAAACGAGTACAAAGAGAAAGTCCTTTTTTTTTTATTTTATTGAACTCCACTCGCTATTCTCTAATACTTGGCTCAGAAATGACTTCTGGTTCTATATGTAGGCATTTAAAATCCATTTCAGTGACATTGTTTTCTACAGTGGGCTGTGGTAGCTCAGTGGTCTGTGCATCCTGCATAAAAAGTTTGCCAAATCTTTCATGTGAGTTTGCTCATTGTGGCGACCGCTGAATAAAGGAGCATCCAAAAGAACGACATACAGTACTACTAAAATGTATATGTGTTCCTCTAAGGAGCAGTTTTTGGTCATGCTGGATAAACTAATGTTATCACGAGCATGAACAACACATTTTACCTCCAATAATCTGTTAAACAGCCATGTCTTCCAGTAAAGTCTTCTATCAAAACACATGTAACACCACTAATATGGTATTTTTTTTAATTTTGATAATTTTTATTTATTTAGGTTTTATAATAAATGCTATTTGCCAACATTTCCTTAAAAATATGATGTTTCTAATGTTGCTCTTTGCATGTTGTTTTGGGGGGAAAATTGCTGCTGGATGTTGATGTGCAAATTATGTAGGTTGTAAATAGCAAACTAAATAAATCATACATTTTGAATAATGTAAATCTGGTTTGTATTTTAATTTCAGTGTTCACTGTTATGCTGTATTTATATTATTGAACCTGAAAATGCTCAGTTTGCGCACATTTAGCTGAACCTTAAACGTGGAAGTCAAGAAATCCTATGCTTGACAAGGAATTACTTGATTAAATACAGTATAGTTAAAAACAACATGTAAAAATAGATTGCAAACATTAGGTTTAAATATGTTCTATATTCATCTCAATTACTTTTTAATCCACACAATTTCACAAGATATAAACCCAAATGAAAGTTGTCTAAATCATTTTAAACAGTTCATAACTTTATAATGTCATCACTTTGTTTAGTCAAGAAGGGTAATCAACACATGTTCCTGTGTTTAAATGAGCTTTTTAAAGAAGCAGATGCATGTGCCCAAAAGTGTTTAAAATAAATAAAAAACTCAGTATGTGTGCATTTAATTTGCTTTAATCACAACACAATTATCTTTAATATATACACAATATTCTCTCTTTTATCATCAGCTAATTTCGTCTAACAAAAAGACAAGATATTTCGCAACCACCCAGAGATGAATTAGTTGCTATAACTTTTCTTTTTGTAAACAGAGATAAACAGTCCAGTTTATTTTGAAAACAAACAAAAGAAAGAAAAAAGAAGCAAAAAATAAAATATTAAAAAATAATTAAATGCCAACTGCCCATCCCATGGAGCAAGGAATCATTTTCGAACCATTTGATAAATAATATATAATCAACAAAATGACTTTAATTCACTTTATGTTCTCTAAGTACTCACATGAATATTAATGTATAATCCTCTTTATTACCGCCAGAAACTAAAGCAGTTTTTTTGAAAATGACTAAAACACATAAAACCACTGCTTCTTTTCAGCTGACTAAATTAATATTCATAGGTTTTTAGATTGTGAAGTAAACAACCACAGTCTTAAATAGTTTAAATATTAAAGTTATTGGTATTATTTCAGTAAATTTGCCATAAGCATGTAAAATAGCTCTATATGCACATGTTCAAGTCATTCAATGTGGTTTCCTTCTTTCATGGTTCTGCATAATGCCGTGTCACTTCGGCTGATCCCGCAGACCTCTGCTTCATTTTGGTTCAGTGCAGCTCTAATTGCATCGTCTGCTGTGAATATAAATGTGTATCCAGAGATCAGAGGAGTTTAGGAGTAACAGTTTGAGTGGGCAGATTGTCAATGAGGCGTTTGTGTCTTTTCTCTCCCCTCACCTCAGAAAGTGGGCTGCTATAAAATTACGGGGAAATGCAAGTTTTACTTTGTGATTAAAGTTAATTTCAGGACAATAAGATCTGACACAAGATCAGACAGAGTGAGCATGTCTGATACTTAACAGCGACCGAAGAAGTTAGAAGAGCACATGAAAAGAAAAGAGACTGCAGAAGTCTTTCTGTCTTTGACGGCAGATGAACTCAATTTATTTTAGTAAAGCTTTTCTTTACATCCACATCTAATGACGGCACCTTTTAAACTCGCCCTCAGACCTGTATGAAATATGAATGTGCCGAGTCCCTTTTAGAGCTTTAATGACTAAAAAAAGGCCAAAGACTAAGAGTTTTTCACTCTTCAGAGAACAGTGAAAAACATTTGAAAAGGACGGAATTATATATATATTTTTAAGTTACATTAATATTATTTTTTTTAACTGAATGTGCCATCAGTATTGCCACCTCAACAATTTTTTTTAGCAAGACAAAATTGACAACAACAAAAAAAAAGCTCATACAAATCCCATTTTAAATGAACGGTTTATGAAGCTTAAAAACAGACCAGCTGTCTAATAAATAATATTAAAACTATAAATTTGTTATTTTAGGCCTCTTGTAAACAACTTGGTGAATTTGTCATTACTTTTAATTAATAATAATAATAAATTAAATTTGAACTGCACCATTCCTAATACTCAAAGATCCACTTCATAGGACGTCAGAATAAAGTAAGCAAAAAAAATTAACTATAAGAAATTATATAAAAAATACAAACAGACGCAGGGCAGCACGGAGGCGCAACTGGTAGAGCTGCTGCCTCTCAGCAAACAGGTCCCTGGTTCAAATCCCAGCCGGGGGCCCATCTAGGTGGAGTTTGCATGTTCTCTCTGTGCATGCGTGGGTTTTCTCCAGGTACTCCAGTTTCCTCCCACAGACCAAAAATATGCATGTTAGGCTGATTGGCAACTCTAACTCTATGTGTCCCTGTGATGGACTTGCGACCCGTCCATGTACCCCACCCCTCGCACAGTGATTGCTGGACATGGGCACCAGCGACCCTCGTGACCCAAAATGGATGGTGGTATAAATGATGACGGTCTTAAACAGGCCTTTGAAATCTATGTTTGGTGGGGATTTTTTTTGGCAAGAGCCGGATCCTCACCGCCACCTGTCAATCAACCCAGTAGGCTCGTCAGCAACTGACCAACCAGTGATTTCAATTTGTCCCGAAAGTAAACGCCCCTTGCCTGCAGAAGCAAGGTTTTCCTCCAACAGCATTAATGGGGTTTTGCATTGCAAACGCTTTGCGGTCATTGGTTATTAGTTAAATTAAAAGTTAATGCTTAAAGCTAGTTGTGCTTTGTTTTATGTGTTTTGTTGCAACTTCTGGTTGCATAAGTTTAGTCTTTGCTTACTATCATAGTATGATCCTTTAAAAGGCCTGTTTGTGACTGGGCTCCTTGTTTACAGCCGTGATACTACACTGAACACACATCAGGCCTGGATAGGAGACCGCCTGGGAATACCAGGTGCTGTAAGGTTGGCACTTCTCACAAACCACACCATGGGGTGCGAGAGCGAAGAGCCATTGTCATTCCTGGGGGCTAAGCACCCCCTAAAGGTCAGATCCTAGAATTGCCCCTGTCCACAGGAAAAGCATTCTACATGGTTGAGGATGCAAATCTGAACGTTCTGTCATCAGATGTTTGTATTCTGGAATGAGGGGAGCAGCATCAGATGAGCTGATGTTCCAGGATGGAGGAGTGAAGGAGCCCAGAGAGGTACTGACGAGCGCAGCCATAAAGTATTTGTAGGTGAGAAGGTGAATGATGTCATACTTTGTAAATCTGAGAACTGGAGCCAGTGCTGCTGAGTTGGAGTGAAAGATAGCGAACAAAAACTGGAGTGATGCATTGCCAGGTTTTTTTCTTCTTGACAAATCCTCAGAGTGCACGTTGGAGAAAGGATCACTCTTTCTACAAGTTTTTTTTTTTTAATTTTTATCAAAATATAAAAAGCTGTACGGTACTTCATTGCTTAAAATGCAATTTGTTGTGTTGTTTGATTTAGAGCTTGTAAAATTGTCATAAAACATGTTGACCATTCTGAGTACCGGTATTTGTTTTGTTCTGGTTAGTAAAAAAAAAAAAAAAAAAACCCAAGTGTATAATTCCTTCATTCTTTTTTTTGGGGTGTGGAAAAACAAGCCACTACGTTTGATTTATTCAGAAATAAAAAGAATGAGGAGAATAAACGCCTGAAAATTGCATTTTTAAGCACTTTGGGAGCTGTGCAGGGGATTATGACATCATGCCTAAACCCTTGAACACCAATGGAAGGAAAGAAATGCTCCAGTGAACATCTCATTTAAATCAATAAAACATTCCTCCATGACAACAATTCTATCTCCTCATAGCTAATATTTACTGTGACCTAAGGAACTATTAAAATCAGACACAGGAACTTGAGTGGTCTTGGATGCCTTGCAGGGTAATCATGGTCATCAGTACTAATCATACTTTCAGCCTCTCACATAATTAATATCAGTTCGTAATTATTTCAAGCGTTGCATGGATTGCAACTTGAATTCACATGGGATGAAATATCAGTACCATTGAGTTTTTGCCGTTTTAGCTTTGCTTCACATTACAGAGCTGCTAAAATAAAAAGCTTAGTTTATTTTTATATTCAGATCCACCTGTGCACAAATAATAACTGACTCCAGGGAAGCAGTCAAACACAGCTGCAGCATCTCGTACACATTTATGGTCTTTTGCTGCAGTTCATGAAAATATTGCTCTCTCTCTGGTGCTCCTGCTCCATTTTTACATCTGTATCCTAAACCCTTTGTGCCCTCTTTTTTATGTTTCCAATCATCCTCTCATCTTCCTGCTGGTCTCCTTCACTGTGTGTTGGTTTTCTGAGTACAGCTCATTCAACCATGACATGGCTGACTGCAGCGGCCCAGGGGCTTTCATGTGCCACGGTGAAGGCACGTGTCGCGCATATTTCCGGCCACCATTCAGTCGCCTCCCTGTAAACCTCCGTCATACACTCACTCCATCTCCATTCATCTTCTGTCTGTCCTTTGGGGTGTTTGTTGCCGTTGCTCCCCTCAGCCTGTGGTCATATGTCACCGGGTCATTTATCAACCTTTTTTTTTTCCTCTTAAATTGCCTCAGTCCTCCTTCTCCATTCTTTGTCTCATGGGGGGAGTGAAAGCCTGGCTGAGCAGTTAGTTTGTCCACAGTTCTCTTCCAATCATTCCCCACTCTCCTTGTACGGACAGGTGGAGACGCCACAGCAGCGGGTGAAGCACTATCCTTCTTAATTGACGCTTTTCCCCCTCTCCATCTCAAATCTTGGCTTCACAGTTATCAGCCTCCAGGCCTCTCCTCTCCGTTGGTCCTGTTCCATTTTTCTTTTCACAGCTGAAATGTAATCATCCCCCCCCTGCATACTACTTGGCCATGAGACAACCCATTTATGCTAAACATTCCTTGTTTACTCTTGTTAAGACGTGAAATAAATTGTGTTTTCCTCTGGAATGGTTGTGGTTTATGAACATGATTGGATAAAAACAAAACTGTAGACTTTAATCTGTTGCTTCAATAGTGAATATAGATACATTTACATTTTGAAAATGAACACACTATCTAATTTTGCACATTCAGTTTAGCTTACATGAGTGTGCGGAGAGAAATAAAAAGGATTTTGAATAGAATAGCTGTTTAACACGTTCATTTTCAGCAAGTGGTCTTCATCTGTATACCATGTTGACAAATTGGGGCAGCACGGTGGCGCAGTTGGTAGAGCTGCTGCCTCTCAGCAGGTTACCCTGGTTCAAATCCCGGCTGGGTGCCTTTCAGGGTGGAGTTTGCATGTTCTCTCTGTGCATGTGTGGGTTTTCTCCAGGTACTCCAGTTTACTCCCACAGACCAAAAAAACATGCATATTAGACTGATTGGTGACTCTAAATTGTCTCTAGGTGTGAGTGAATCATTCCCCACTCTCCTTGTACGGACAGGTGGAGACGCCACAGCAGAGAGCGTGAATGGTTGTTTGTCTCGTTTGTCTCTATGTGTCCCTGTGATGGACTGGAGACCTGTCCAGGCTGTCCCCAGCCTCTTGCACAGAGATGGTTGGACATGGGCACCAGTGACCCCGGAGACCCGAAATGGAAGAAGCAGGTAAAGATAATGGATGGATGGATGGATTTTGACAAATTCAATAATTTATAACATTTTCATCCAAGCAGTACCATTTGTATTTTACCGAAATGTAAAATTATGCTTTTTTTTTTTTTCTTTCAAAAATTACATAGAGTCTAAATGTATGTTTTTATTTTTACAACAAACACATATTTGATATGTTGGAACCATTGTTGTGAGCTGAATCAGCAGCTGAGTGTCATGGAAATGCAGCGCAGCACAGATTAAAATTGGCAGTTTCATATAAAGAGTCATAGATGCTGCTGTGAACCTTGAATGGCTGACAATAAAGCGAGTATAGTGTTTCATTTGGCAATTTATTATAGGCATTTGTGTTCAAGTGGAAGGTTATTTTGCTGCAGTTTTTATGTTTGCACTGCTTCATTTCTGACTGATCTTTCTTAGAGCTGTACAAAATATATGAAATAAACTGCTAATACATGATAGATATATAACAAAACACAGCGTTCCTTTGAGAGGACTTGAGGAAGCATGTGAATGGAAGCTAAAATAAAAATTAAAAGCTAACTCAAAGAAAATCAGAGGCTAATAATGCCAAAAAGTCCAGAAGAGAAAATAAAGAGGCCTGACAGATATGGATAATGAAGTTGAGATTTTTTACTCAACAGATGAAACAAAGAAATATATTTTAAGAAAAATAAGAAGATGATGAGCAGGTGTGCTAGTAAATGAGACAGGTGTGAGAAGAACAGGACACAAAACCAATAAAGAGAAAACATTAACAGAGACAAAGGATGACAAAAAAAAAAAAAAAATCACAAAAAACTATGAAGTGTAAATCAGAAAAACAAGTGGAGTACCAGCATGACTTTTCATTCTAAACTTTCCATTTCTAAGTTTGCCTAAAACAATGAATATATTTAATGCAAAACCAACAGATTACAATAAATAATTGGTTCAGGTTTTTTGTTGTCTTGGATTTTTTTCTTTAATTACATTTTTTTTTCCCCCACAGAAATGAATGGGCATAGCTGCAGGTGAAACTTCATATGCAGCAGACTGAGACAAAAACAGATCAGTAACAACAGGGTTAAAAAATAAAGTTTAAATTCAGAGGAGACAATATAAAAAGTCATACTCTCCATATTTTATCTGTTGAAAGTTAATGAAGTGGAAAGTGGACCTGAGGACTGTTTCCTGCTGCTCTCGTCAGAGACTAACGGCTTGTTGTTGCTCTCCGGAGGAGGTTAAACCCAGCCTCCACAGCAACACCACCACCTGCGAAGAAGAAGCTGAAAACAGATGCTGGGACCAGTAAACCCCCATTTTGCTGCATTAAGACCCAAGAGCTGCTGCTTTAGGAACGTTTGGTGCTGTAGGGAGTTAACAGGCTCTTCTCTGACATGCTGTCCTGTTTCAAACCAGAGCTCCCAGCACAGTTTACAATGCAGCTTCCTACTGGCAGCAGCAAACATGCCATGTAGGTGTTAAGAGATGAGCTCAGGAAGGAGGACATTTTCTGGTCACGACTTAAAAGACAGTTCACTCTGAGCTTGTAAACACACATTCAGACATGCTAGGCTAGGCGTTGCTGGGTTTTACATTATTTTTCAGATTACCGTGTAGGAATGTTCGCTTGGAGAAGTCACAAGACTTCCCTTGTGCTATGTTTATGTTTATGTTTATTTTATTTGTTCATTTTTTTAATACAATACCAAGCAATCCCATAAATGATAACATTCAAAATATAAAAATGGAAGGTAGCAGAAAGAAGAAAAAATATTATTATATCAGCCCCTTTTTCAAACAACAGTTCAAACAATAATAATCTTCCAGTAACAGAACAAAATGAATAACTCTTTCTAATTTTCTAACCAATAAAATACACATTAAGCTACTTCTAATTTTTTTAAAACAATTCAGTTGTAATCATTTTCTTGAATGTAAACACTGACTTGACATTTCTCCAAACCATTCCATAATCCAATTCCCTGGATTGAAGTAGACCGTCCCTTTAAGCTAGTTAGAGAGGACATGGATGTAGTTGGAGTGAGGACAGAGTGAGATGGAGGAGGATGACTCACTGTGGTGGCCCCTGAAGAGGAACAGCCAAAAGAAGAAGATGATGAAGAAAAATTAACCACTTTATTTAAAAGCCTTGTCTGCCTAAGATAAATAACTGAGTTGTGCTTTAATTTGTGTATCTTCAACAACAAAAGAGAAATGTGACATTAGTTTCCACACTTGACAGTATTACCCAAACAAAATGTGCCTGGGATGGCAAGATTCCTTTGTAAAGAGGTTTGATTTATAGCTGCAATAAAACAGTATCATCTTCCCAAGTTTTTTATTTTATTTTTTTACTTTATCTTTTGTGCCTCTGCATGTTTTATTGCAGTTGCATAGAAAATATGTGGAGTTACGTGAGTGTGCATGCTGATAAGTGTGTAACCAGCCTCCCATTTGGTCTTTGCAGTTTATAGAGTGTCCATATTGATGGTTTGACACCTACTGCAGAGTGTCACAGCATGAGCAATCTATGCAACATGAAGATGCTGTGTGCACATGCGAGGTGAAGATTTTTATGAGTTTCACCAAGGCCATGAATTTGTGTGTCTCTGCATTTAATCTGCAGCAATTTCCTCCAAATTGTACTCCATCTACTTAAAGCACAGCTCATCTGTTTTAAAATTATCACTCTGATAGAAGCTCTGAGTAACAACAAAGGTATTCTGGCAGCCTTCAGCATATTTACATAAAGGATGTGGGTTGGCGTATGACAGAAAATTGAGAAAAATCAAATTTCGGCAAAAACTTAAATTTGGCTGAACAAAGTGAAACTGGTGCAGGGAATAGATTCTTTATTGTGGTAAACTGTGCACAGCATCTGCAGGTTTCTCAGTGCCAGCTGCAGAAAATGACGATAAAACACCCAAAAACAGAACCCAGGGTCAGACCTGTCTCTTTCTCTAAACCACTTCATCTTTCACAAAACACTTTGTCTGATTAAAGCCATCCAGGAATCATCTTGGCAAAACTTAGTTTTTAAAAGACAAGAAAAAGCTATCTGGATGGTCATGATGTTGACAAGAGCTGGGTGGCCTGTGAGTTCATCTGGAGGGTTTTTCATGATTATTTTGTATTTACTCACTTTTTTAATTGAATTCTGTTAATTTCACAGTTTATTTAGAAATATGAAACATCAAAGCGCATGCTGTGTTTGCTATAAGAGGGACTTTGAAATTGGCATTTGCTTCTAAATCAGCATACACACAAAATTGACTAATTAAAATATGCTTTTTTTTGCATCTGATAGCGGATGCTATAGACAATCTCCTCGTGTTAATCTTCTGAAGCTGTCAAACACACTGATTTGTGTTTTCTAAGCTAAACAAAGATAAATTAAGAGGGAAATCTAAAATACTCTGCTCAGATCTGACATTTAAATCAGTTTATTTCTTTTGGGTTTTAATAGCTGCTTTCCTTAATGTTGTCTCTAGTGCTGTCATATGTGCACTATCCTGTGAATAACACTATGTGACAAATATGAAGACGACCGCTTGTCCCGAGCCTGGTTCTGCTAAAGGTTTCTTCCTCATGAGGGAGTTTTTCCTTTCCACTGTCGCCGTCATGCTTGCTCAAGATGAGAGTTCTGTGATGGAGTTAAACTCAAAGCAGTCTGCTCCTCAGATAAATAATGTTAAATTATTATTTTTTTTATATGATTGTTTCTGTTCAGTGCCCTGACTTCTGTTGTGACTTGTTGATATGTAAATTAACTGAATTGAATTAAAATAGTTTATGCCACCCTTGTTGTAAGCTGTAAAATAAAGTCCTGGCAGTTTAAATAAAAAGTGGACATATGAAATGTATTTGGTTTTAAAATCGCAGGGAGTGAGGGGTGAGCTGAGCAGAGGCTCAGACTGAGGACGTTGTGGTCCTCTGCTGGATTAAAGCCTCTCATTAGAAACTGAGCAGGCACAGTCCAAGAGGAGCCCAGAGGCTTGTTTTAACATACAATATTTTAGAACAGGTGTCCTTTTTTGTGTGTGTGTATGACTCTGCTGTTTAAACCATCTTTCTTCATCATAACACCTGCTCTTTTAATTTCTTCCTCGAACTCCTTCCTTCCACTATCTGTGAACTACCCCTCAGTCCCTGTTGACGACAAAACTAACCGTTCTTCAAGCCCCGGAGTAACAAAAGACTAATGAAGGTGGGCTGAATCTGCTCTTCTCAGCTCAAAGTCACAAGGGAAAGAGACAACTCTGATCTGGATACTACAAAACGGGATCCTCCGAATCGTTGCTTCTATCGAAGCTTCTAAAAATGTTCAATCGTGCAGCTGAATACAGTATATACAGTAAGTTGTTTCTCATAGATTGTTGTGTATGAAGAGGACAAACATCCTCCTGGCCAGCTTATTGCACTGCAGTACTCAGGCTGATTACATTATGTTTTTTAATTCCAATTAGAGTCCACCTAATACAATACAGCAGGCTGCTTCTACCAGAGAACATTAGATTTTGTAAGAGGTCCGTGATACAAACAGTTGTGCGCCAAAGTGGCACATAATTGAGATTTAAGGAGGTCTGCAGCAGCTCTTTGCTCTCAGTGTTCCCAAAATTTGGGGAGTGCTCCAGAAATGTTGTGCATGAATATTGATCATTAAAATATGAACTAAATAAGAAATAGCTGTTTTGTTCTAAAGTCTAAAATTACAAAAATGGCTATAGATATAATTTAACAGATTTTGACCTAATGGTTGTGGTAGCTGAAACTTTTCCCAACACACGTTCTGAGTGCCAACAGATGATGCAAGGTGTTTGTTTAAAATGTTGTCAGAATGGATATTAATGAATCGTTGAATAGATAATTATTAGATGTGCCTCAACTGGTTAAATAAATTCAAGATAGCTGCCACTGCCAACCCATTAAAAAAAAAAAAAGGCTGTAAGTTCAATTCAATTCAAAGTTTATTTATAAAGCACATTAAAAAACAACCACAGCTGACCAAAGTGCTTCACAAGAATACAACATCATAGATAAAATATGATAAAACATGATAAAACATGATAAAACATGATAAATGAAATAAATTGTTTAAAATATAAAAGTTTGATCAAATTTGCAATAAATAAAATTTGTTAGTTTTACAGATATTGTGCTTAAGCTTACTGTCATTCACCACATACTATGAAAACTAACAATATTGCATAAAAATACAGTATAGATGTATTTTGATTGTTATACAAATTGACTAAAACTGCTTTTCTCAACACAGTATCGTCTTAGTATAGTTTTCAATAATTTCTGCATTCTATTTAAAAAGTTCCTGAAACATATACAGTAATTAGAACAGGGTTTAATTTTAGTCTTTGTGCAAATTGCTTTTCATTATGAATCATTTTCATACTTATCTGTGCAAGAACTCCTGCTGCAGACTGAACCATTCATTTGTTAAACTGTTTCTGTTGTGTTCTCCTTTATCATTTGTCTTGGCTGTGATGCATCTTGGAAGCTTTGTTCACAAACGTTCCATCGTTGTAAGTGTGACTGAACGCTGGTACGTGCAGCCCAGTGAGAACAAGGTGAGAAGTTCTGGATAAAAATACATTTTTATTAACAAGTCAAATAGATTTTCCCTCTGAGTTAAAACTAAAACACACAAAGAACGAGGAGCAGTAACTACAATACGTGTATTTAAAAAAGAACTACCGGTAATGAATGGATTTCTTTGGTCATTCTGAATGTTTTAGGGAGTTTGTGCTGCAAGTTATTGAGCTGCGCTCGGATTCCTTTTTATTTCCAAACCGAAATGACCCAAACATTTCAGAGCAAGGCATTTTGTATCACAGTTCAAAACAACCTAATTACTGTGTTTCCATGGCAACAAGGAGAGCAGAAATAAACCATTCACATATTTGTGTTCATGTTAGAGTTGGAAAAAAAAAGTTTTATATAAAGGATAAGTCAAAAGGCAAATTATAGCTCACGATTTCAGTCAGATTTTCTATAGTTAAAATATTTAATATGAGGGGTGGGGTGTAGTCACTGTACCCCATCTGAGCAAAGATGCAGTCTTTATACTTTGTGTATCCTGGGCTTGATTTCATTATTATTATTATTATTATTATTATTATTATTATTATTATTATTATTATTATTATTATTATTATTATTATTATTATTAACATATTGAGGTCAACCATTGTCTTCTCAGTTTTTTTTTTTTTTATATTAAAAAAATGAAGGAATTATCTTTAGAATAATGTGACATTGATGACATCAACACTCCATGTTTTTCCTGGAGTCAGTTCTGTCAATCTAATTACCGTAATTCCGGTGTACAAAGTATAAGTCACTCCGGGGTATAAGTCGCATCAGTCCAAAAAAAAAAAAAAAGCATCACGAAGAAGAAAAAAATATATATCTAAGTCTATTTGGCATATAAGTCACATTTATTATGCATTTAATAATCAAAACAGCTTTATTTCACCTCAGTAGCACGACACTATCCATCTGTCCATCCATCGTGGCCGGAGCTGCGAGCTCTCCAGCGTTCCTCCGCCTGCACCAGCTGAGGGAAGCGAGCGTGCATGGGAGGACTCGCTGTGAAATTTAAAGCGTCAGTCAAAAACTGCGTTTTGAATATGGAAAAGGGGAAGAAAAAAAAGTCGCTTCAGCGTATAAGTTGCAGGACTGACAAATCCATGCAGAAAACTGTGATTTATACAGGAGAAAATATGGTAGATCATAAAACTGAACAGCTGTCAGATCTGCAACGGTTGAAGTAATATGTGCTTATCTGAAACAAAGGAGGCTCAATACAAACTTGTTCCACACAAATATTCCGAAAATATTAAACACAGTTCTCAGCACTAGTGATTATTCATTCTCAGTTAAATAAACTTTTATCAGACAAGCTTTTTATGGCAGATTCATTGTAAAGCAAGTTTCTTGCAAATGTACTCATTTGTTAGTCTAATTAGCTTTGGTTAATGTATGTGCCTTTGACAAAGCAGAATCTCCTGTTTTACTCTGAGCATTAAAGTAATTTCAAACTTTTTTTAAGTCATGTTTGACCTCATGCAACATTTATGATGTAAGGCAAAATGTATAGTGCTCATAATAAAAAAATAAATAAATAAAAAAAGCTGCACTGACCAAGCTTTTAAGACAGCTCTCTGAAAGTTGACTTGCTGGCATCATAACTTCCTTAAACCACTTTTTACAACATTGTTAATAGAAGAATAGACTGACTGTAGGTGAACCTGGTCATAAAAATACAAAGTACAGTTGTTTTCAGACATCAAGGGGAATTCACAGCGCCTATGTGTGAGCTAATTTTAGGGGCTTTCCATTGAACATGTCAAACGTTATCCCATCATTTTATTTTGAGACTTTGCTTAGAAAGCTAAATAATTTGTCTTTTTGACAAATAGATGAAGGTGTCAAGGTAAAGTCTTGTGCAGCAAGAAATAATAAATCATCCATTTAAAATGTAGTGATGAGTACAGCCAACGGTTACGAGTGATGAAAGATTATGCTGTTTAATAAAAGTTATTTCTTGTCCTTGTAATCATCCATCCATTAGCCGTGTCAGCCTGAAAGGTCAGGGAGGTGAGTTGCAGCTTGTCTCGGCTGACAGTCTGCAGGAAGGGTGCACCCTGGGCACGTTGCTTGTCAGTCACAGATAAACAACCCTTCACACACTTCCATTCACAAGAGTGGAAAAGTTAGAGCTCCTCGCCCATTAATCTGACTTGAATGTCCCTAAAGGGAAAACACAACATGCTGACAGAAGAAACACAGAATGACAATGCTGAACACCAAGAATACTAATTTAAAAAAGACTCACAAGTTAAGAACACAGCCATTAAAATCAGAGTGAATCAGGAGATCTTCACTGTACAAAGCCCTTTCAAATAATGAAACATTTCTCAATATTTCTAAATTCCATTTTGTTCTTTTTATCGTCAAATTGCTCAAATATTTACACATGTTTCACGAGATGCTGTACGCACACAGAGTCCATGACAAAGGTGATGTCGGTCCATTTAGAAAATGCGCAACTAAGGCAGAAAATTCCTCCCTTCATCCACAGTTTTCCTAAACTGTTGAAAAGGATTACACTAGAGGCTGTGATTCAGATTGGTCCTGTTTACAGTACGGCTGTCTAACATGCACAACGAACAATTTATCTTCAACAACTCTGACCAGTTTCATCCTGCTAATGTAACAACGATTAAAACAATCTGTAATTCATTGTTTTATTACTGTGCAGGTGTTCATTCAATCATCCCTGTACTGTATTGGAGTGCAAATAGCTGACCATAAGAGCCATACAGTTTGTAAATAGCTTTTTTGTACTTCATAGTACAGTATACAACTGTACAGGAAAACCCAATGAGGCATGAGCCAAACTGCAGTGGATTCAACTCTGGTTTATCTTGGATAATAGAGCAGAAATATAAAGCCCCAGAACATCTAAAACATTCTCCTCTTGGCTCTTTATGCTGCACATGATAAAATATAGCTAATGAAAATTTCTCAAATTGACTTAATGCTATAACAACTCCTTGCTCATTGGTGTGATGAGGTTTACTGAAAAGGCTTTTCAAGACAAGGATCGGGTAAGTCTGCCATATTTAATCCAAATACACGCAGGTGTATTCAGAATAGCATACTGATTGTTCACTTGATGACCATGTCAATAAACCTAAATGAATTTTCACATCATTGTTAACTACTTCCCTCCTCAAGCACCTACTTTTATTGTTGGCTTTTATTTCCATCATGGTCTAGTCTTAAATAAAACATTTCAACCAAGTGTTATATTAATCATCCAACAAAGTTATGTCAGGTCCTCTGGATGGTTTATTTTTACTGAAACGTTTTGTCTTTCATACAAAAGACTTCATCAGCAACGGATTCAACCAAAAGAAACAGTCTAGTAGAACTGACTGGATTTATTTACCTGGATTATTGAGCTTTAATCAGAATATTTTGAGCCACTTTGGCTATGACTGTCTCAAACAAGTCGGTGAGGGAGAGGGTGGACTACAGAAACCACCCTAGCACCATCAAACTGGTTGACCCGCAATGAGAATGTGCTATGTACAAGACTGAGTTTGTTGCAGCTCCTCGGTCTGATGAAGTCTTTTGGATGAAAGACAAAGCATTTCAACAAAAAGAAACGGTCCAGAGGACTTGACTTAAATCTGTTGAATATTTCTACCTGGATTATTGAGCATGAATCAGGATGTTATAGTTCAGATGTGTGTAGTGGACATTATTTTGTTATTTTCAGCCTTAATCAGTTTCTGAATTAATAAGTGTGCTTTTATTTATGATGCCACATCTGCACAATATGAATCTTTTCTTATTTTATAAACGTTAACCATAAAAAAATGTCTAAAATCAGCTTTTTTTCTTTAAAGTTTTCTATTATAAAAGGAATCCTACAATACACTTATGTAAGAAATTTTTATTTTGATAGTCTCTGAACTGTTTTCTTCAAATGTTCTTCAGAGAAAGAAAAGATTTGGAGAACCAGAATCAGTGAAACTTTCTGTTGTTGGTTAATCTATAAGTGACAAACCATATGGTTCATTTTACCATGAAATGATGGTTCATACAGTCAGATAATTGTTTGGAATACAGTTATTTTAACAATGTTCTGCTTAACCTTGAAAGCCAGAGTTTGAATCTAAGATTCAATTTTCAATTTGTTTTTACTGCAGCTATGAAAACTGGTATTTCTTAATTGTGCTCAGTAAACAAGATAAATATTATTAACAAATCAATAAAAATATGTTTCTTGTAAAACATGGCCTATCTGCCAAGTTTAGAGGAATGATATATTTCTTTGTTACTTAATGGAACAAGAGATGAGATTGAAGTTTTTGGCATTTTTACACAACTATTAAATCAAGTTTCATTACAGTATGAGGCTTTTTGGACACATTCCCTTTTTTTATAAAGCCTTTTAAGCTGTTTGCTTTTTTTTTTTTTTTTTTTTTTTTGTCTAAATGGTCTTTTGAGGTGAAATATTATGTTGATAGCCCTGGCATCATCTAATTGTCTAAAATGTCTGCGCCAGAGGAGAAAGTAAAAGAAAAAAAAACTGGTAAAAGACGAGAAAAGTAAAACGAATTTACTATTACACCAAGATACTTTTCAGCTGATGCATTTAAATTAGCTAAATGGCTGGCTGCTTTCGCCTCATTCCTTATGTTTGGTTAATGGGTGAGCCATGATATTCGGTCCCAACAGACCTTAATGATAAAAGCTCCTTTCCTGAAGCCGTCATTAGTCACTGGTTATTGGCACAGGTCTGCACTCGCAAATAGCCTGGTCTAATGGGAGAGAGCTCAAGCCCGTCCTGATTGAGACAATATGGGAATCAGGTGTACACATGAAACTCAGGCTGTTTCTGAGGTTGGCTTGAAACACAGCAGTGAAGGCTTCCTGTGGGACAGGTCTGGTTGGCAGGCTGCAGACTGAGGAAGTCCT
>JARVLU010001354.1:20200605-20224324 GCA_031762415.1 Simpsonichthys santanae
ATTTAAAATGACTTTGACTGAAATTTTAATATATTTATAAGTTTGTTTGCAAAAATGAACATAGTTCAATGATAAAAGATATTTATGTTGTGCCACTTTCTGCAAAGTTCATAAATCATGTCACAGACGCTTTAACAGATAGAAAAGGTAAAAACTGGTACAAATAAAATCAGTGAAAAATAAAAACACATCAGCACTAAAAGGAGACAGTGGAAATAAAAATACTAAATACTAAAATACCAAGAGTAATAAAAGTTACAGACTGAAAGCTTTTTTAAACTAGTGGGTCTTCAGTCTGGTTTTAAACAGAGTCAGATCAGAGGTGACATGCAACTCAAAGGGGAGACTATTCCAGGCTTTTGGGCCGGCAACAGAAAAGGACCGGTCTCCCCATTGTTTGTATCTTCAACGAGGCACAGGTGCTATTATCAACTATTGACATATTAGTAAAGTTACAAAATATAAAGCAATTAGGCTTATTAATAAAGTGGGCTATTGTGAACTAATTAATACACTTTTTTATTCAAATACTTTAAAATTTAATGACAATGCTTACATAAAAATACAGGAAATACTGTAATGTATAAAGCACTGAATAAAAGTCTTCCTTCTGGAATTCAGAAATTATTTAAGTTAAGAGAGAAAAGTAAAGTAAAATCCAGATGTATTTCAGTAATCTGCACAAAACTGTGGAATGAATTGAATGATGATCTCAAATTATGTGCTTTTTTGGTGAGCTTTAAAAGAGCCTTAAAATGTAAAATTATTATATGATAAAGTATAAGCTTATACTTTTATGTAGATATATACATGTACTGTGTCAATGTGCATACTATGTAATGTGAGTATGTGTATGCATATACATGCATATTTAAATACAAAAGTCTGCATGTGTACTTATGTATGTATATGAACAGTAGATATCTGTCAGTATGTACACTAGTGCTGAGTCTATGAATAGGGTAGGCAAGTATAAGCTTTGACTTCAGCCTATTCCTTTTTTGGTAAATGATTGATTTGTAACATAGTATTTTATATTGTTTTCCTGTTTTGTTTTGTTTTTAATTTACAAAAATAAAGCTGAATTGAGTTTAAATGTTTAGTTCTGACACTTCTCTTTCTGTCCTCTATATTCCACTATCCTCATTTTTAAAATACACAGCACAGTATGATATCATGTACAAGAACTGGCACAAAATAAGTGAAAAAAAAAAAAAAAAAACCCAGCTACAGGAAGGTCTGGCTACTAAAATAGATGTGATTTAAAAGCTTGACACAGCATTAGTCTAATAGTTTGTAAAACTATTGCATTCAGTGTTTTATTTACAGTAAAATTAAAGTTAAAATGGATAAAAACAAAACAACCATATGAAAGATGTTGAGATGGATTTTGAAAGCAGTAACGGTGTAACGTGTGAGTGTGAAGCACCTGGAATCACAGGGCTTCCTTCTAGAGGCCAGCAAGATGAAATCTTTCCCTTTGCCCCCTTTACTGACAGAGGGAGTAACAACTCGATAAAGGGTGTCGTCCTCATCCGCCTGGTTGATCACCTCGCACTCCCTGCAGAGGAAACACAACAAGAGGCAGAGAAATAAATAGTTTTAATAGATTTATCTTGGATTTTTTTTGCTGTCACACAAATAATCAAGTTACAGCTCGGTCCCTTTTTATTTTTAGTATAAAACCAGTAGTTTGAATAACCTACACTTCATTTGGATGCTATCATTGAATAAGTGCGTGGAGAAAACTGAGCTTGCTGCCGTCACACTCACTGAACAACAAACTGAGTCACACGAAGCCAGAATCTAAACCCGTCTACGGTACTGACTCATAATGCCGGTCCCACTCTTTCCTCCTCCTCAGGTCTGACAGGAGGAGGAACGCCTGCTCCGCTGGGACACCGATGTGCATCTCCACCTTGATGCAAAGCATGTGGTTTTCCTCCAGTATGTACAGCCTGACCTGTGAATGCAACACCACAGTTTACAAACAAGTCAGGCTATTGTAAGAACTGACACTTTAACTCGAGGCGACACAAATGATGAGAAATATTCTACGCTTTAGAAACAGTTTTATGTCTTATAACATCAGCTCCTGTATTTATCTGAGCATTTTCCACTTAAAGGGATAGTTTAGATCTTTTAAATTAGGGGTCTGTAGAAAAGTTTGAAACAATTAATATCTTACCTGATGTAGATATCTCTTGAAATTACCTCAGTTTGGAGAAAAGTTTAATTAAACAGTAGAAACTTTGACGGGGACTGCCACATCGCAGCTATTAAATGTTCAACTTGACAGTACTGTGTGTTGGGGTTTGCTCTCAGCTACCATCTTACCAAAGTTCAGCTCAATGTGGCAAAAAAATCAATGACTAATAGTATTTATTTATTTTAAGCTATGGTGGCCATCTTGTATTTTTGAATTGGATTCAGTATGTGATGAGAAACATTCTCAGCTATAAGCACACCAAATTTAAGCTGTATACGTGTAAAAATAGCTGAATTAAAGCCATTTAAATTTAGCTTTAGCAGCCATCTTGAATTTTTTTTAAATTCAGTATTTATGGGCCATTGCTCTCAGCTACCACCACACCAAATTTCAGTTTAATCTCTCTAAAAATGGCTGATTTATAGTTAGTGTCAATGAGAAAAACGGTGTCTTTGTTGGCAAATTACATCACCATGGTAACGTGAAACGCCAATAAAAGTAATAGCACACATCTGTCAGTTATTCACTTTGGTCTTGACCACACCCAGATTAACAGTCATCTTGTCTGTCTGCTCAGATTTAAACTTTCTCCAAACTCATGCAGTTTAAAGTGCTATCTACAACAGGTAAGATATTTGTTGTTCATAACCTTTCCACAGAACTCCACTTCTAAAGGTCTGAACTATCTCTTTAAAGATGTTTATCAGAATGTGGAAAAAGCAAACAAACATCCAAACAGCTGTACTTACTTAAATAGCTATATCCTGGATAATAATACAAAACACGCTGACCTTGTTTTTCTCTGAGGTTAAGACCCAGTTGCTCCTGGTATCCAGTAGTTTCAGAGCTGAAACATTGTTGTAGCTCAGGTACATCTATAAAAAAAAAAAAAAAGTTCTGCCTGAACTCATAAGTTTAAGCAAAATATGTGAACAACTTTTATTTCGCTGTGAACAATACCTGGTTACTTGGATCCCAGGGCACAGACAGGGGCACTTCGGTCTGCTTGCAGGAGAAGATATATTTTCTGTAAACGCCAAGGATGACAATGATTCTCTTCAGGCACAAAACAAAAGCCAAATACCCAAACAGGTGTAAACAATCTGACTCAAGCAGGAATGTCACATACAGTATTTGATTAATAAATAAAGATTATTCTGAAAGCAGGGTGTTTAACAGCTGAACAATGAGTTTATTATTCTGTACCCAAGATTATTGTAGCTGTTCTGTTGTCCTGCCAAGACCTTTATAGCTGCAAATGACTATGAACAATAGATTTGAGTCACACAGAGCCATTAAAACTAATGCACTGCTCAAACACATTGAATGATTTACACTTTATCTTGTTGGTTATGTGATTGTTTTGTCATTTTCATACACTTTTTTAGGTCTTATTAGTTGTATATTTAGTGGTTTGTGTTTAAAATATCTATCTGTGTATAACGAACTGAAGAAAACAGCTTGAAGTGCAAGTTTTTATTGTGGAAAGTCCAGCAATTACCTCATTGGATGTCTTTAGAATAATCACCAAGTGAAGCACAAACCCCTGATTAGTTAATGAGAGTCATACTAACCTGTCGAGGCGGATTTTCCTCCTGGCAATAGCTTCTTGATAACGCCGTCTTCCGTCCTGTACGAATCACAAACGATGCACCTTTTGTAACCCTTTCTGCATCTGAGCGGCAGGAATGTGGCATGAATAACTTACAACAGGCTCAGGCCGTATCCGTGGCAACGTGCGGGGCTTCTTGTCACCATCCAGCACCTCAAAAGTCATAAAGGCACTGTTTATATGGCGCAGAGGTTCTCCACCCTGATAAGCCTCAGCACAAACTCCCACCTCCATGCTGGAAAACAATACGATTATAAAAGTTGTAAAGACACACAAAGTCCATCGGAACATTACGGCCATGTACTGAAACTGGTTTTGTGGTGTGGACACCCACCAGTCTTTGAAGGCGTTATTAACAATAGACTTCAGAACCAGTTGGTCACCAACGTTGGACGGCCCACGGAAATGGAACATGTCGATGGTCCTCAGGGTCGGGTGTGCGTTACAAAGTCGACTTGATAACAAAAAAATAAATAAATAAAAAATAAAAAATAAAAAAAAGAGTTCTTATTCTTTTTCAAGTTCTAATTGGAGATACTGAGAAAATTTAAGAACGTGGATATTTTAAGCAAGAAGTGGTTAACGAAGAAAGATGATCATTTTGGGAAAAGAAGGAGAAAATCAAAACTTTCATCAAGTCTGCTGAAGATCATGTGGACAGAAGGCTGTAGAGAAATGTTTTTGACTATGAAAGAAACATTATGTTTAGTCAGGCCATTCTAACGAAAATAAAAGCACAAATAATATAAAACTATTGAAAGAATATTAAAAAAACTACAAAATAAATGTGTTTTGAACAATGCAAAACAGCATTCTAGCACAAAAACACTATTTTAGTTGTTGGTTTTGCATCAACTGGACCAGGCAGCTTGTCACCTTGAATCAGAATAACAAATACTAATGACTTCTGAGGAAAATATCAGGATTTATGTATTTATAGATACAACAGATGCAGCACAAAAAAAATCAATCCTGAAAATAAAGTGTATGTTTTAATGGCCAATCCAACTTTAATCTTAGATTAATGTTGTTGAAGAGCCAGTTATGATTGTCCTATTTAGGATTATCCCAGATTAATAACTTTTAAGGCTGGTGGGTAAAAATGAACTAGTTACTGAAAACATTTTGTTTTTCCTGTATAAAGCAGAGACACTGGATGCAAAGTGTAAAATTTAGCATACTTTACCACTCAGATATAAGTATTAACTAGAGAAATTGCATTTCCTGTAAAAATGCAGTGTGAATGCTTATTGCTGAAGAACTTGCTGAAAAACAGCTGAAATTAGCTAAAAACATGTGGAAATGTAGCTGAAATGAAAGAATAAGCCTAAGTTAGTAGAAGAAAGAAGAAATAACATATATTTGCTGAATCTTGTTTACATAATGGCAGAAATAAGCACAAAAATTAAGAAATTAGCTAAAAAAAAATAGCTAAAAGTAGCTGAAAAGGCAGACAGAAGCTAAAAATACCAGAAGGAAGTGGAGAGAACACAATTGTGCCCAGTTAGGCTTAAAGAAGCAGAAATGAGCACCAAAAAAAAAGGAAATTATCTGAAAAAAAGCTGAAATTTGCAAAAGACAGCTGAATAGTAGCTAAAAAAGCAGAAAGAAACTGAAATTACCAGAAGGAAGTGGAGAGAGCACATTTTTGCTGAATTAGGCAGGAAAAAGTTGAAATGAGTGCAAAAAATGTGGATTTAAATGAAAATGCTGAAATTAGTATAAAACAACTAAATAGTAGCTGAAATAGCAGAAAAAGCTGAAACTAGCAGAAATAAGCTGAAAGGAGCATAACAAGCTGAAATTAGCAGAAAGAAGTTAGAAGAAGCATGAAAATGTTGTAATTAGCAGAAAGAATCAGAAAGGAACACAAAACTGCTTAAAAAAACCTGCTGAAAGTAGCTGGGAAAAAAACCTTTAAATTTGCACAAGGAAGCTGAAAGAAGCTGTACCAGAACAAAATGTGAAAAGAAGAGTAAAAGGTTGTAAACAGATCAAAAGATTTAAAGGATGTAAAATGAGCTCAATTCATTTCCTATGAGGAAAAAAAAGTGGCAGAAAAGGCCAAATACTGTACGTATTTGAAAAAGCTAAAGTTGCACAAATACCAAAAGTCATAGCACCCTTCTTCTGAACGACCTGAACATTTTGATATAGGATTTGTTGAAATATCACAAAAACTGTGGAACGAGAATGATGTTGAAAAACGTACAGAAGAAAAATAGATCACAATAGTGTGAATGCTGCATAATAATTCACACTGTTAGCAGCAAATTGCTCCTCTATCTGTTTATTATTGCTGCCACTTACTAGCCTTTTGTTGCCCCATCCCAATTTTGGAGATGTGTTGTTGCCATCAGAATCAGATTCAAAATAGTTTTTTGTGAAACTAGTAATATGTCAGATTAAACATGTGACATGTTGTAGTCCCCTGACAATAAAGTACAGTATATTTATGACATTTGCACATCATTACATACTTTTTATTCTACATTTTATATACTGTCCCAACTTTTTAGGATTTGGGACTGTACATGTTTCACACCATTTTACTGCTCTGTAAGCACAAACTGAATATGACCCCATTAGGTGAAATGCATTTTTTATCTTGTTTTGTGTTTCTTCTGGTGGTGTGTAGGAAAACATTGAGCTGAATGAAATTGAAAAGGATGTCCACAGCTACCAGACTGCACGCTTTTCAGTGGTAAGTGTCTCCTTATCATATCTTCTGAGCTTTTCCTAAACTTTGAAGATAATTACATGCAAATGTAGAAGATACCTCTTCATATAAAAAGTAGATAAGTTTTATTAGTCATGCAGTTTTATCTTCTTTAAGGATTAAACAGTAATTATGTTTCATGCCTCATTTGCCTGATTCATACGTATCATGACTGAATGTGGAAATAAACTTTGCTGTTTTTCTCCAGTGTATCATATCATAGTCTGTCCAGCAGTTTTTCAAATTCCATAAACCAAATATCACGACGAGCATGTTTTTCCTTCAGAATGGTATGAAAACAGGTGCAGTATCCTGAACCTGTTGGTCTGGACACAATCCAGCGTGCTCACTGGATGAGTGGGTCAGGTCCCAGTTAACAAGATACAGCATGCAGTTGTGAGGCGTGCAGGTGTCTTGAGAGCCTGCACGCAAGGAGGTCGATGAGTAACGCTTCACTTTGATTTCCATTTACTACGTTTACTGGAGTAGACTGACTGCTCATTTAGGAATGGGTAGACAGAGCTGAACTGCACTATCATGAGTTCATGGTGACCAGATCACATGAGGACAGCTGTTCACACCTGGCTACTGTGTAGCACACATCCCTACCTGTGTTTTAAATGACTGCTTGTGATTAGATTTCAATTACCAGCTCTAAATGAAACGTTAATAAGGTTTAAATTCTAAAATTGTCATTTTTACAGATGATGAGCTTTTTTGTAGCTTCTCGAAGTTTTGTGGGGTGGTAGCTGAATCATCCCCAACACATACTCTGATTGCTAACAGATTAGTTGTTTAAAAATTTGGATGCTGGTGTGATTTAATTTGGCTTAACCATCACTTTAGATTCAAGACCTCTGTATAAAATATTTAAATGTTGCTTTATTTCATTATTGTTTTTGTCTGGAATGTGAGCAATGAAAGTTGCAGTGCGGCTCCATTCTTTGGTGGTGAGCAGCAGAAATATTCACACTTCTGTCAGCACATAAATGAACTGAAAACAAGGATAAACAACCTGCAACTTGAGGTTCTGCTTTTACAGGTTTATGCATTGGTTCTGTTTTAGTTATTTTTTTTCTCTCCACGTTCTGCTTTCATACATTGTGCTGATGTTGCAGAGTAAAATACATAGCAAGAGTGTAAAAGTACTTTGTAGGTGGTATGAACATTTTGCAACTAATTAGGTGACTAGGCAAAGCGGACTGCAAAAATCATTTAAGAACCCAAATCTCTGAAAAGTAAAGATGGGCAGAGGTTTGCTTTCCTGCAAGAGGGAGTCTAAAAACAGTGGAACAATGCCAGACAATGATCCTCAACAAAGGATTGGAAACACTTGAATATCCCTTCATCTTCATCATGTCAAGAATCAAGAGAAATCTCAGTACAAATGACAAAACTTAAAATGAATGTTGGATGCTTGAAATGCAGCTGCACTACAATAAAAACAAGTTTAATATTGTTATGAACATCAGTACGTGGGCTCAGGAACATGTCTATAAATCAATGTCAGTAAACCCAGTTTGCTGTGTCACCCACTTACAGATTAAAGCTGTAGCATGTAAAAGAGAAGCTCTGTGAACACAGTTTAGATATGCCGTTGTTTTCTCTGAGCCAAATGGACTGAAGCAAAGTGGAAAACTGTTCTGTGATCAGATGAATTTAAATTAATTTTGGAAAATACAATACCATGTCCTCCATCCTAAAGAGGGAGGATCCATTCAGTCTATCAACAATTTCCTGCAGGAGCAATCAAGTTCCATCTTATGTTATGAGCACATGTTCCAAAACCATGACTCTCTGATGGTATGGGGGTGTATTTTTTCCTCTTGCATGGACAGTTTGCACATCTGGAAAATCACCATCAATGCAGAAAAGTGTACAGTTTTCAGAACGTGCTCCCAAGTCTTTATGAAGGAAGACGTTGCATTACTTTAACAATACAATGCTAAACCACATATTGCATCAAGTACACCCATTTGTCAATTAATTGTTTCCTTTAGCTGCTTTTGTATATTTAAATACATTTTTTTCAAATGTACAAAACTTACTTGAACTTCATATGTTGGATTTATACCTGCTGTCAGAGACTGGGAAACTGAAGAAAAATGTCTGAGAAAAGTTTCTCTCGTTTCATGGACTCAGTCTTTTTACACCAAATGAATTCTAATTAAGTTAAAAAAAGAAACAAAAAGAAAGAAACCATCCAGATGACCTGACTGAACATTGTTGAATTTTACCTGGATTATTGAGCATAAGCTTTGGTGTAAGTAATTTAATATTAATAAGCCAGTACGTCAAGAAGCTTATCAGTTTTACTTTGGCGTTTTCAACACTACGGTACTCATGATGTGTTTACTTTGGGGAATTTTACAATTTGTGGTCATTCCATTCACATTTATTGTTAAATGTTTTTATCCAACTGTGAGTTATAATGGTATTTTGTCCTTGAACAGCCTCCACAAAAAACATTCGACTTTGTACTGGTGGCCAACAAGGAGGACATGGAACATTCTCAAAAACAAAAAGACTTTGTGCTGGAGCTTAAAAGGAAAAACATCACAGTCACGGTGAGTTTCTGCAAAGTGCTGCAAAGTTGTATAGTGTTCATTTCATGAAACAAAGAGAAACCACGTGTGTGTGCGTGCGTGCGTGCGTGCGTGCATGCATGCGTGTGTGTGTGTGTGTTTGATAGGAAATACAACACGAGGAAAAAATATTTTTTGGCCTTCGTGCTCCCATTGAGATGTTTGAAGATTATCAGTATCTGCTCAAAGTCTCGGACTCCTGCAACTGGTGTGGAGATGTAAAGGGAGTCGTCACCCAGGCTAACAGGTAACACACACACCTTAATGAAACCTGTAAAGGTAGTTCTAGGAAACTGCTTTGTAGCTTTGACACTTTCAGAAAAATGTGACTTACCATTAAACAGCAGAAACAACAGCCTTAAAAGTGACTGCAGGAATGGATTCTGACTTTTACATTTTTGATAATTAAATGTTAATAAAACAGTTTTTAGCATAGTAATCCTAGAAGACCGGTCAGCATTCCTTCCCTTCAACAGCCATTATACAAAAAATTTCCTCCCTCCATTAAACTTGTTCTCAAAACTTTAGACGTTTAACAGAAATGACATTAAATTATCTGGTTCTTTCCGATTGCATCTCAAACTACAGGACCTTTTGATGTTGTCGTATGCTGAATTCAATTCCATCCCAAGACCAAAACATGACTTACCGGTTTTGCTAAGAAGACTGTGAAACACTAGATTTACAAGTTCCAAGAAACTGGTTTGCATGTCGTCTAATTAGAGGAAAATTATTAATAATAATGAATCATTTAATGCTGTGTTGCTAAGATTGATAAAAAGGCACTGCAAAATACTTCAAGGTATATTTAGCTAACTCTGGTGGTGCTCTGTTCCATTGTGTAGCCATACTTGCACAAAGATAACATTGCTGTGAAATTTTATCATCAGCACATCCTTCTTTCATCCTCACTGTAAAAGTAAGTGTCCAACAAGTGATAGACCATTTGCTAATCTGCTATGGTGATTTTAGCTATTTATGAGCATATTGATCAAATCTTGCTAGAATCACTAACGAGTTGGAACATTTGTGAATGTTTGAGATAAATTGGTATTAGAGCATTAACAAACCATCTTTTGGCCCTCGTAGAGTATGGAGTGGGATCTTTGAGGTGGAACGACGGAACAGTGGTTAGTGCTGTCTTCCTACAGCAAGAGCGTCCTGGGTTTAAAAGTCTGCAGTGGTTTTTGTGGCATTCACATTTTCTAGTGCATGTGTGGATTTTACCAGGTCTTCTGGTTCCATCCACAATTTAAAAACACTGATCCATTTTTAATATCCACTTGATCCAGTTCAGGGTCACAGAACTGACTATCTACTGCTTGCAAAGGTCACCAACCCTGGACTTCATGGCCCTCTGTACTGGATGTTTTAGCTGTTTCCTTTCTTCACACATCTGATTTCAATGTTAGTTACGTACTCAGAATGACATCAAGTACAGCAGAAGCAAGTCAAGGACTCATTTCAGTCAGGTGTGTTGAAGGAGGGAAATATCTGAAACATGCAGAGGATCAGGGTTGGGGACCTCTGGGGACAGAATGGTGATCAGAGCAGTGTGTACCCTGTCACTTGCCTGTTGGATAATGGAGAAGGGCTAATGCTGCCTGTAACTATAATCAGGAGTGAAGCAGTTTATAAGCAGCAACACTTTTCAAAGGAAGATTTACCTCAAGTTGACTATCCAAAGTTTTTCTTGCGGCCTTTTCTCCCGTCACATCCATCTTTTACTTGTCTGATCTTAAAACCAAACCACTTGCTGCTGTTTCTGTGCTGAATGCTCATGCTCACTGGGATGACTCACAGGTTATCTTGGGACGTCTGTGTCCCATTAAATTGTAAAGAAGTAGTTGTCTTTCAAGTTTTAATAGGTTGCAAATTATAAGCATTCAGGCATAAAAGCTATAACGATACCTAAATGGTAACATCCACAACTAAGGTCGAGCATATCTGAAACCCTAAAAGTCGTTGAACTTTAAACCATGAATATGTCCTGCCTGCTGTTCAGCGTCATCACACTGAATCTGTTGCATGATGATGGAAGCTGACCTCAGTCTACTGCCATTTTTTATGTTCAGTTACTCGTCCTTGAGTAGTAACGTCCTTCCTGTTTTGAGTTAGTTTTTCAATGTGATGTTAAATCCACTCTTTTCCCTTGACCCAGTTTAAGCGGACAAGAATGTGCCTAGAGCGCTGCCTTCACCTGTCACCACTGGCTCTTGAAACACCTGGGGCCTCGTGTCAGTGGTGTGCATGCCCAAAAAGCTTGTATGCTCCATGTTTCACTCGCATGTCTCAAACATTTAACCTGACGTGAAAATGTACGTACCACCTCACAAGCCTTTTCAGTCGACAGTATCAAACTTCAAAATACTGAAATTCACCTAAATGCACAAAAATGTGACTTGATTAGGTTTTTGAACCCAGGGGTCATTTGAACACGATGTCTCATCATCAATTAGTGACATTTGGTTTAAAGCCGAATGAGTGTATTGTAGTATATTTCACATGCAGTAAGTGGTGTCTAAAAATATTGGAAAAGAAGCGATGGGAACCTGTCCTTCCTTTCTCTCCCACCTTTTAGTCTGACCATTTAACCTTTTTATTACTGCTGTCAGTGTGCTGCTCTGACAACTGCACTTACACCCTTCTTAAGAAGCGTCTTTGACTCGCATTGTATGAGAGTCCTAATTTTCCTGCGTCTAGATCTAATTTTTGATCATACATAATGGGGAATTAAACATGCAAGACATATTTGCACCATTTACACGGCGTGTCAGAGGAGGTGTGCTCCCAGTTCCATGTTCCTTGAGATGTATGAAGGAAAGTTGCACAAAAAATTGTCTGCACATGATTTGATTAATTAAAAAAAAAAAAAATGTCTATGCACTTTTTAGATTTTTTCCCATCCCCAACTTTTAGTATGAAAGCTGCACCCTCGTTTATTCTTGAGGCCCCTGATCTTGACAGCTCTCCCCACAAGTCATGGGTCCATGAGAATTTTTCTTTCTTTTCCTGTTGGCCTTTACAAATCCTTAGAGTCAAAGCTCAATCACCAGGCCTGTTGGGAGAGAAGAATCAACAGATATATGCCTCGATCGCATTAATGAAGGCATTTCACCAATACATCGTAAGAGCTGGATCAAAAGGCAAAGCTCTTCATTTACAGATCTGTCTGTTCCAACCCTCATATAGTCATTCAACATTTATTTAGACAGATAAGTCACATTGAGCCTAGAAGACTCATTTACAAGTGAGATCTGCTTAGACAGACAAAAAGTAATGAAAACTTACACATTAGTAATTGGAGGCGAAAAAACTCCTATTAAAATCTTTCTTCTTGCCTGAGAAGAAAAACTCTAATATTAAAAAAAACACCTCACACAAACAAGCACATAGTGACGTAGTCATTCCGCAGAGGGGGCGGGGTGAGACACTGAAAACAGTGAGCAATGTCCGTAGATGCTCTCGAGGGCACTGTAAGAGTTCAATGAAATCCGTAAACATTCTCGAGGGATGTCGGGGAATGGCCAAGGTCAACGCTAGTGAGAATCCAAGGGTCCTGAAATGATGACAGAAAGTTTATTCAGCTGGTTCACTCTGGTTGACAGTAGAATTCCCCGATGGACAAGGTTGAGAGTCAGATGACATGTCCTCCAGGTGTATTCAGATAAGGTGGCCTTCAAGGTCAGCCGGGGGAGCATGATTCAGATAAACACACAGTTGTTTTGGAGACAGGCAGAACATAATGACATCTACCTTGAGTCTGTGTTGGTCCAAAAACAGTCCTGAAATGTCCAAATTATGTGGCCACACCGATGGAAACGTGCCTGAGTAAAAATCCCCGAGATCTGATCCATTCTGCACAAGGTAATTGAGTCTGGGTACACGGGCACGAACCAACCCATCACAAAGGCAAGCAGTGTCATCTAGTTCCAATTTTCTGCTGACGACTTCCTTGATTGTAGATACAACCAGCCGAATCCAAAAAGCAGGAATCGTAAAAATCCACAGATGACAGCAGAGATCAACACGTCATCAAGTCTTCAAGTCGATGAGATATCCAGCTGTGGGCGTGCCAACAGGGTAAATCGGCTCGCCTAAAGCCTGTCTTTTCTTTGAAGAAATGTTATCAAATTGTGTTGAGGGACCAACTGGCCAAATAAGTCTATAATTATGGTTCGGAAAATATGCAAGAGAGGCTCAGAAGCAGTTTCACAGAGAGACAAAGCAGCAAAGCAAAGTGGAGTGGGAGGGGAAGCGTCCGACCTCGGCAGAAGCAAGTGGTGAAGCAAGGAAACTATATACCGCTACGTACAATAGATGCACTTTTTGGTATTTCTTACCAGAATAATTTCTTCCAGCATTCTTTTTTTTTTTTTTTTTTTTTTTTTTCATTTTAAGGTTAATTTTTATATGTTATTTTTTTCCAACTACTGCTGAAAAATAGAAAGAAATATATAAATAAACTACCGTAAACAAACCAACAAAATCAGGGGGGTTCACTGGTAAATGTCATAGCTGCTCACACTGGCTTTAATAAACACAACCATCATGTTACAACTGTTGTCATAGGATATAAAGCTGATCTCATGTTCAAAAGACTGTGTCCCTCCAGCCATACGCAGAGAAGAGGCATATTATCTGAGCTGTCAAGGCTGATATTCGCAGTGAGGCATATTGTCTCACTTCCTGTTTCCTCTGCTGGCAGCTGGAGTCATGTGTTTGCTCACTGAATCTTTTAATTTACTGGACTGACATCCGCATACTAGTCTAGTACTATCACTCTTTCTATAGTTGTTTTCTATTATTGTGTTGTGCTTAAGGAACAGCACCTTTTGTCTTTCAAAATGTCTTGGTTTTATTGGTGTATTTGGGGTCCGCTCGCCCTAGCTAGCGTTAGCTTGTGTTCTTCAGTCCTTGCTCCATGTGCTGGTCCTTTTTCAAGTCCTCTGCTTCTTTTAGCGATAATGGTCCATGTAATAAATGTAGTCTTATGGTCGCTTTGGAGGCTGCTGGCTAGTAACTGCTAGCTTCACTGCTGCTGGTCGAGGCAGAAATACTCCCAGAGACATGGCAACATAGAGAGAGTCAAAATTTCACAACTCATTTAAACAGTGGGCAGTTGGACTCAATACTTTTACAGTAACAAATGAGTCATAACATGAAAATCGGTCTTGTTCTGCAGCTGGGATGATTGCAGAACACAAAAAAGGATATGATCTTTTTGGTCTTTACATTATGATTTGCGTTTGTGTGGAGTAAACAAACTTGCTCAAATTAATCTTTTGTTGAGTTGCTCAGTGTATGGATGAAGCTGCAGAAGTAAAACCTCTTGTGACTTTATTGCTGAAATTTAAATAATCCTTAAAAAATGCATGACTTAAATATACTAAATATACTGGTAAATGAAGATAAGTACCTGTAGATAAAACACTTTCCCTGTCTGCCATCAACTGAAGATTGTGATGACATTCAAGAACAAGATGAGCATAAAATTCCAATATTTTAACCAGTTACTTAAATATTCAGTTCAGCTCTAATTCAGACAGTCACAGTGAGACAAATCCTACAGAATAAAATTAAAACTATTGTTTTCTTGCATCTTCCCTATCATAAAGTTGCAATTTATTTCTGTTTTTAACTGTAAAATACAGACCATCAGGCTGTTGTCACTTTACTCTTGTTGCTTTTGATGAATTAATAAAAAATAATAAAAATATGACATTTTGATTTAGTTGTAAAAAAAACTGTAAAAAAAAACAACAACATTGTAAATGTTAATTAAATGGTTTAGAATATTTCAGATTCAGTCTAGAGATTCTAAAGAGATCATCAAAGTTCATGCTCAATAAAACAGGTACAAAGCAGTGAATATCAGCTTTGACACCTGGATTAATGAGCATGAACTTTCTTGCCAGTGGATGTTAAGTTTCCCTGATGTAAGTCTGATCACCCTCCTGATACTGAACAACATACACAATATTACTCTGTTTGTGCCGGGGGACTGGATCTTTGGGATGGACCTGTCTTTGCTGTAACATATTTTGGGATTTGAAAGCCACTGGGATGTCATGTTTAGAAAATAAACGCCTTTTTTTTTTTCTCCTCTGGCTCTTGCTCAAGACAGACGCTTCTCCTCTCCCTCCCCCTGTTCTCCTCTTCCTCCTGCTTCTGCTCTCTGTGTGTTTGGAGCTCCTGGTACACACCTCCCAAACAAAAAAATAAAAAATACTACTATGGATCTGACGAGCTGGACTTTCAATGAAATTTACAAAATCTTTTCAACAAAATGACTGGGTCCTGGAGAACCCTCTTGCCTGGTTGAGACACGCTGTGGGGCAGGGGCGGTCCTAGCCTATTTGGCGCCCTGGGCGAGCAACCCCAACGGCCCCCGCAGCTGCTGCGGTGATAAACTGATGATGTGAATAAATGAGGGGCGGGGCGGCCAAGGAGCAGCGCAGTAGTAGTGTTCTGTGTTATATGTTGTTAAAAAAAAGTGGTAAAAGATAAAAAATAAAATAAAATAAAAACGAGGAGCAGCGGCTCCTCTTCTTCTTTTCTCTTTTTCCTAAACTGCGCAATGTTATGCCGCCCCCTGCTGGAGGCTGCTCTGGGCGGCCGCCCATGTCGCCCATATAAGGAACTGCCACTGCTGTGGGGTACGTCAGAGATCAGCTGATGTGTCTCTCAGGTCTGTCTCAGGAGGACGCTGATAGTGGTATTACTTTTTTGTAATACTATATCCACCCTAATGGCCTTTTCCCCTTTTCTATCGTAAAGTATTCTGATAAAGAATAAGGGGCCGAGCTATGATAACAGCAGCAACGTGCACTCCGCCTATCTTTCGGATGACTGTATGGACATATTTTCACTGTATCCTGGTACAATGATAATAAAGCTTAATCTGATTCTGATTCAGTTTCTCTCAAACTCCCACAACATACGGAATGACCGCTGGCCTGGGTTCTCCGTTTTTCACCTGATGGTTGGCTAGAGTCCTGTTGTGGTTTCTTCTCTGCTTTCTGGAAGGCCCATTTAGGATATCCACGTTCAGGGCCTGTCTTGTGTGGGACTTCTCCTTCTGCCTGGCTCCTGTCCTGAATGAGTGGGGACGCTGTGGTACAGAGTCCTGATGACTCCTAACTTGTGCTCTAGAGGGTGATGATGGGAGTCAAACCACAAGCACTGGTCTGTGTGGGTGGGTTTGCTGTACACATCAGTTTGCAAATGTCCTCCATCAGAGACTGAGACCTCGCAGTCCAAGAAAGTTAACCTACCATCTTTTACATCTTCTCGGTTGAACTTGAGAGCTTCTCATAATCCTATTAGAAGGGTCTATTTATAACATTGAGTTTAGTGCAGCCTCTCAGACTGACAAAGTCTAAAAGACAAAATGGTTCATCTATGTTTTAAAATCTGTCTAGATGGACCTGACTTAACTTTGTGAGATTGTTTCACCTGGATTACTGAGCATGCATCAAGAGGTTTTGTCAAAAGCTACTGAACAAACTTAAACTTACTTGAAATACATCAGTGACTGAAAAGCAGCAAGAAGTGGAAGAAGCACAAGTGAAAACAGTAGAACAATAACTGAAAACCACCGAAAACTATTAAATCAGAAATTTTAAATTTTTATACATAATAATAAAAGCAAACATTTTGTTTGTGCTCATATGTTCAATCACATTGTGTTTACATTCCATTAATTACAAGAAATTTTAAATTAAAAGACATAAATGCAACTTCTAAATGCAAGCGAAAGACAGTGATTTGGGAGAATAAAATGATAAAATAAGTACCTGAAGTGTAAAATTCATACACCCTGTGTCTGATGTTATTTAGTCTTCACAATACTGTATTTATAAAAAGTTATTATAAATTAGATAAAAGTCTTTCAAACATGAGTTCTGTTGTGTGTTTATTCTGAATGGAAGAAGCAGCTTGTCTTTCTTCTTTAAGAGGCTTGAAGCAGCTGTGCAGCTCCAGTGTTTGTCCTTAATGGTGCATTATCTTTTGAAGCTCCACCACTGGACATGAGCAGCAATTTAAATCACCATGACAACAAGCGTGTAAAACTTGAAAATATTGCCCCTGGTTATCGTTGCCTGTTTGTATCTGAGCTTGCTTTTTTTTTTCTTTTTTTTTAAACATTTGAATTGATTTATTAGTGAAAACCAGGTATAACCCTGATAGATTTTTCATTTATTAACACCATTAGTTTACAGCAGGCAGATCACCAAAAATATATGTAGAAATAACAAAATATCAACTTTTTAAAATTAACTTGCACTAATGGAGACAGAAATTCAATTTAGAATTTATTTTTCTTAAAAAAAATTAAATTCCAAGAAATATTTTGTTTTCAGTTAAGCTGCCTTGTTCTTTCGCACGGACCTCCTCAAACAAGTGCAGAACAGGTTCTTGTATCTGTTTATAGAACTTTCTCATGTTATTTGCTTGGTGAAGACATTTTTTGACAAGCTTTCTAAATTTAGAAGAAAATATTTTTGAAGTTACAGATTTTTTTTTGCATTGAAAATACAAAAATCTGCAAACTTATTGTTCGTTAGACTCCTGATAATGTTTTAAAAGATTACAAAGATTGTCTACCACTGCAACAGAAACCAGCACAACCTGCAGAGATTTTGTTGCAACATATTAAAAGAGGTGCAAATATATGGATTGATGAAATATGATCACTGACATATGTGGATTTTTTTTTCTTTTCTTCTTTCTTCCGCTCTCTTCTTCAGGGGTCCCCACAGTGAACTAAGTCAAGCAAAGACTTCTGGATGCCCTTTCTGATGCAACCACAGACCACCAAGCTACCGCAGCCCTCTGTGCGGAGCAGAGAGCTGCTATCTAGGGTGCCTGGGGGAGCAGATGGTGGGGTTGAGGGCCTTGCTCAAGGACCCAGAGTGGGGCAAATGAGGGTGGAGCCACGTGTGGATGCTTCACCTATCCCACCCACATTTTGATTTTTTTTTTGGTATTGGTGGTTGAATTGGCAATCTTCCGATCACAGGCCCACTTTCTCTAAGCTCTGCGCCACCACTCCCGGTCACTGACATCTGATGATGATCCTGACAATATAAACATCTGTGTGTAATTAATTAGTTGGGTCGGGCTCGGAAAAATATATATGGGTATGGCTGGGCCGGGTCAGATTTTTTTTAGAGCCAAATGCAACTCTAATAGCTCAAAAACAAAACAAAATACAGCTCCATTGCTCTTTTCTTTTCCCGTTTCCTCAAGATTCCATCTCTGCTCTTTGCAGATGATGTGGTCTTGTTGGCATCATAGTGCCGTGATCTCCAGCTCTCACTGGAGCGGTCCGCAGCCGAGTGTGACGCGACCGGGATAAGAATCAGCACCTCCAGATCTGAGGCCATGGTCCTCAACCTGAAAAGGGTGGATTGCTCTCTTCAGATCGAGGGTGAGGTTCTGCCTCAAGTGGAGCAGTTCAAGTATCTCGGGGTTTGTTCATGAGTGAAGGAATAATGGAGCATGAGACTGACAGACGGATTGGTGCAGCATCTGCAGTATTGCGGACTCTGTACCGGTCCGTTGTGGTGAATAGAGAACTGAGCTGTAAGGCAAAGCTCTCTGTTTATCAGTCGGTCTACATTCCTACTCTCACCTATGGTCACGAGCTCTTGGTAGTGACCAAAAGAATGAGATTGTGGATTCAGGCGGTTGAAATGAGTTTCCTCCGCAGGGTAGCTGGACTCTCTAGAGATAGGCTGAGAAGTTCAGTTATCTGGGAGAGACTCAGAGTAGAACCGTTGCTCCTCCACATCGAGAGGAGCCAGTTGAGGTGGTTTGGGCATCTGATAAGGATGTCACCTGGGCACCTCCCTAGGGAGGTGCTTTGGGCATGTCTGACTGGGGAGACCCAGGGGAAGACCCAGGACACGCTCGAGAGACTATGTCTCTCAGTTAGTCTGGGAACACCTTGGAATCATCCCAGAAGAGCTGGAAGAGGCAGCTGTGGATAGAGATGTCTGGGCCTCCCTGCTCAAGCTGCTGCCCCGCGACAAGACTTCGGAACAAGCGGAAGATGATGGATGGCTTGCTCTTTTTTCCTATTTCTATTTTATACTAACCTTTTGTTGCTGTTTATTTTATTTTGTACTTCTGCTTTTGATTTCTGACTTTTACTTTATTGTCTGCTGCTGTGAGAAAACAATTTCCCTCAGGGAATCAATAAAGGATCTATCTTTGCATCTGTTTTCTGCAAGCATTACCATCTAGATGACAGCTATTTTCCCCAGAGTTTATCTGCATGAAGCAAACAGTCACCTTCTCAATATGACATAAACTCTCCTACAGCAGCATGACCCTCAACAGGACAGCAGTCAAAACCTACAGAAGTGCTTAGGAATGGCCCAAAAAAAAAAAAAAACACAAACTCCACTCTTTCTGGGATATAATGGGACACAACCCTAATCCACAGAGACTCGATTCAAGACGTTCATCATTTTTTGTTCCTGGCTGCAACCTAAAAAGCAGCCCCAGGTGTCCTTTGTTCAGACCTGGACTGGTCAAAACAGAAAGGGGGCCTGTTCTTATTTAAATGACTAAAGATGAACTGTTTGTTTTTGTCATGTTTAGGCACATCATACTGAAACTGTGTGTCTTGGCCATATTGTTTTCCTATAAAAATCTTGAGTGAAGCAGACAGTAAGCAGATGGCCGCTTGTCCTAAGCCTGGTTCTGCTGAAGGTTTCTTTCTCATGAGGAAGTTTTTCCTTTCCACTGTTGCCTCTGTGTTTGCTTAGGATGGGAGACTGCGATGAAGTAAAAACTCGAAGTTGTCTCCTTTGATAAACGATGTTATTAACTGACTTTATGTGAATGTTTCTGTTCAGTGCCCTGAGACAACTTCTGTTGTGATTTATCGCTATATAAATAAACTGAATTGAATTGATATTTCAGAGCCGTGGTCACAAGACAAAATAAAACATTAATTTGATGTTTACATGGTAAAAATACACCAAAAACTCATATTTTCCACCACCTATTGATGGTTGATTGTTCCTAGGTAACGAGGTGCTTTACAGAAAATGAGCTTGCTAATCAGGATTCAGTGACCTTATCAATATTCATAGCTAAAAAGATGACTCCCAGCAATTGAAAAGAGGATGATATTTGTCCCACTCTTGACAATCCAATAATGAGCTTTAGACATATTACTAACAGTCATGAATCTGCATTAAATATTTATTCATTTAATTAAATGAAAGACATGAGCCTATGACACTCACAGCTCACAGTACAGCAGCAGTGAAACCTAAACGTGCGTCAAAAATGTCCCTTTATTCTTACAGTTGCATATTTGTAATTAATGTGACAGAAAGTTTACATTTCTTAGTATTCTTTTAAAGAACATTCGTTTTAAATGTCATATCGGCTTTAATTTCCCTTGAGTGAATGTCTTGTTTGCATCCATACAAGTTAAAATCTGAATGATATCCCAAATATTTGGTGATGTGTTAATTACATTAAAAATGCAAACTGTTTCTGAAATGTTGTTTAAACAAAAATGTTGGCTTTATACTTAAAATACTGTACAGTAATTTAACAAACATTCATAACTGATCCTTACTTTTGAAAATTTTTATTTACTCAAAAATGTCCTGCAGTTAATATAACACATCAACTTCACAGGTAATTATAATTAAATATTAAAATGAAAGAATAAAAAGGTAATTTAACAAAATGAAAGATTAAAATCTTGAAATAATATTTACTTCAAATATTTAATTAACATGAAATCCTTTTGGCGAGGTCTAATATCCAGTCTATGCTTATTTTGGAAGATGTTGGGCTGTTATTTATTACATTACATGTAATTAATAACCAGATTTAACTGATGAACTGGGAACTGAGCCTTTTTGGGTTGGTTAAAATGATAGTGTCAATTTTTGTTAACTTAATTGCTTTATATTTCTAATTTGTCCTACTTAATAGAAATATTAGGCTGTAAACATGCAGCAATGATGACAAAAACAGACAAAAACAAATTAAACCTGATTAAAAACTACATATGAAGAAAAAAAAAAGCAGAAAACTTCACACTTTTTCTGTTAGTCGTGTCAGTAACTAGATAAACAGATCTAAAGCATTCCGTGTTAATGACAGAATGACAAATAAACATCTATTTGGTTCGTTTATAATGCGTTTAAAGGTTAATTATGCCTTCCAACTGTTTAAAAATACATTTCCCATCTGCCCACGTGGGACGCAAACTCTGTGACGTTATTGAGCAAGAAATTTCTTGCCTGTGACGTACATTTTAGTCGACGAAAAAAAAAAAAACAGCTCCGCAGCCTTGGGTGAATGGAGTTTAGTCAGAAAAGGGAGTTAATTTCAAACATACAGAGAAGCTATAATTAGGCGAAGTGTCACAAAATATTCCGTTTTAAATGCATCTCTTAGTTTAATGGAGCATTTTTTTAGTTTTCCAAGTTTTTTTTACTCGTTTTTTACACCTCTGACCAGTGTCAATGTACGCGGGTCGTTCATGAGCAGGTGTTGCAGTTCGCTGGTTCTAAAATGAGTTTGCCAGTTTTGCACACCACCGGCGTGGTTTATAGGAGAATACTATCCCAGTTTCCACAGGATATTAGTTTAGCTTTTGCTTACGGTTCTGGGGTTTTCAAACAGCATGGAACTAGCCAAGGTCAGATGGAGGTAAGATGTTTCAAACACTGTTTGTGACATGATGAAAGCAGCTATCTGGTGGTGTAAAAGTGAATATTAGTGATAGATCACGTCTTGTGCAGTGTGCGTCACATTCCATTAATTGTTCCGACTTTGTGTTTATACTGTGATGGATTAAGTTTGACATCTGCTGGACATAAGTAGTCATTGCGGGCACCCCGGATAAAGAGTGCAGAAACTTTAATTTAGAGTCTGACTGACATGGACACAAAATTAATAAATGAAGTACTGAGTGAATGATAGAGAAATGTGTGTAATCCATATATTTAGAATACAGTCTAAATAAAATGACCGAGTAATGCAGTGTGCCAAATACATTCTTAACAATTTTCTTTTTTCAAAGAAACTTCGTGAAAATGTGTTGTGCAAAAATAATTTGGGGCATAAACGTGTTTGTGAACTTTTGTACTTAATAAGCAGTTAAAGCAAGGTTTATACGTTTTTATTAAGGAGCGGATGTTTTGCAGTATTTTGGGCCCAAGGTGATATTGTTTCTTTGGGACCAGTTCTGCTTTGGAGAAAATCTTTTCACTTCATGGTCTTGCATGAACTTGCATTGAGCTTACAGTTCAATGCAAGTTTTGTAGAAGTGTGGGTAAATTGGTTTCATATTCTTTCATTATTCCAAAGGATCCTATCTTTTTAACATCTTGTCAGAAAGTTACTGCTTGAACAACATTTAAGCAGAGTACTGTTGCCTTGGATTTCATCCAGCTCTCAAAAACTTCCACATCCATGTGCTGCTGCAGGTTGTCTAAGAAAACAATACAATACGTCTTTATTAGTAATTAGTTGCAAATCATACAACATTACTTATAGAAAATGAAACACAAATGCAAACTGTGCTTTTTCCCATATTGCTCCAAAAGCAGCAGAGGGGGTCTGCTTTTGTCAAGGCTCCTCATTTCAGCAACACACTGCTTTGAGGCATTTCACAGCATCACTGGCCTTGGATGAACTTAGAAATCCAAGAGTTTTGTATCTGTGGTCAAGCATAGTTTTAAATCACTGTCATCAATCACAGACTCAAGACAACAGAGTGTCTGTGAGTCTTTTTTTTTTTTAGGTGTTCCATGTTGCCAGCAGTGTGTTTGCTGCATTTTTAGCATAAAAATAACCTTGGATCCAGACACTTTTTCTTCTTCAGACAGCTCCACTGTGACTTCATTGAAAGAAATGAGCGCAATTACTTTTTTTTTAATATAGATGTTATTATTATTTAAATATTTTATTAAGGAGGCTAGATATATCCACACTGGCTCCCTTTGTTCATTCTTGCCAGCATTTAGCACATGCTGTTTTGTCTTGTTGGGCCCTCATTGATCAGCTTTAGCTGTGGCCTTCACCATCAGCTCCTGTACTTGAGCCAGCTTCTTTTTTAGCAGTGATGCTTGATCTGAAAACAAAGATTTTCCCATGTCTTGTTCAATATATCTGTGAACGTTGCATCTTGATCTTGTGAGTTTTCACGATTAAATTTAAAGCATGCATTGCAGATTGTGTGAGTAAGCTGGAAGAGTTCAAGCAGATTTTTTTTTCTTTTGGGGTGGGGGGGGGGATCTGCGTTTTAAACTCCACGTCTTCAACAATGCTTAATAGCTGGCATTTTTTAAATGATCATATTGACCACAGCGTGATCCACTGCCTGCTTTCAGGAAGCTTCAAGTCCAAAATGAAAATGTATCTTTAATAATATGACATGGAATACTACTAGGGGTGCACCGATAAATCGGCCGGCCGATTTATCGGCCCCGATTTCCTTAATTTTGGGAAATCGTAAATCGGCCAATACTTGCATGAGAAACCGATTTTACAGATTTTTTTAGTTTTAACAACAATTGTCTAAACTTCATTTATATTTCAGAGCA
>JARVLU010001354.1:20274803-20293830 GCA_031762415.1 Simpsonichthys santanae
CATGCAGCTGAAACGCAGGCTGTTTGTTTGTATTTACAGTTTTTGAGGGTGGGGAGGGTGTCAGTGTGAGGGAAGTGACTGTCTAGCTTTTTAGCTAGCGCACCTGGCTAGCTTAGTATTTCTTCAGTTCCGTGTGGGGAGTGTGGGCTGTGCACTGTTCAGTAGACTGGGTGCTTGGTTCTGTTGATTGTGTGGGGCGCCCCGCTTGTATAATAAGGAAGGGGGGTTATTCTTTTATCTTTTGACCGTCAAAGCTAATGATTAAGTTAACCATCATGAGATGTGCATCTTAAGTCATCTTGTTTTTTTTGTTTTTGTTTTTTTATTATGAATGTCATCAAGAGTAGATCTATAAGGGCACTGAAAAAAATAATCCACCTTTAAACCGTCTTCTCTTTGGTGTATTATTCTGTTGCTTCTGATGTTTTTTAAAATTGATATTTATTCATGCATACACCATGTGGTTGAAATTTTTTGTGCATTCATAATCAAATACTCCCACTTGTGAATCACGAGTTGAATGTTATTTTGTAAATCTGCTGGTGAAAGTACAAGAGGATCTTTTGTCGTATCAGCTTTCATTTTGTCTCACAGCCTGCTCTACACAACTATTTCTCAGTTTAGAATGGAGTTTTACTGATACAAAAGTCTGTGATGTTTAAGACTTTTCAGGCTGCTCATTGTACCGTGATTATTTTCTAGACATAATCCATAATCCTCTAATTTATTCTTCATTTTATTCATGACCTTGAAATCACTTGACTTTTACTCCTACGAGTTTATCTCCACCCACCAGAAGTAATTTGTTGGTTGACTTGCTTTAGTCAGGCCAAACGAGCGTTTCATGTTTAGACGTTTAGTTTTTGTATGGAGACCTAACTCTAGAGTACCGGTAATCTCTCTCTTTTTTTTTTTTTTAATATGAAGTTTCAGTCTTTGGTAAAGAAAACTGCTAAGTGATGTGCTGAAACCTGCGGTCAATGTTTGAAATGTTCAGCTTATCTTGACGGCACTCATTACACTTAGCTGGTGAATGATGGGTTAAGCTAAATTACAATAAAAACACCCTTTATAGAAAACTCTGGAGTGTGTATACAACACACACAGTCACACACAGTTCAGATGTCCTGAGATGGCAATCCTTGTACTGAGCTGTTGGATTTTTGCCAGCTGCTTCTGTCTGTGCAGCTTGTTTTCTTTGTTTAGTCTTTTTGGCGCTGACTGCTTAGCCTTAGCTTTTGTGTTCCCATTTCTAAAAGTATTTTTCTCTAGCAAAAAAATAAATTTTTAATGTGTTGACTATGTTGATTATAAAAGTAAGTGTATTTTTGTTTAATTTTCTGTCTCAGCAGTTTTATTAATGTAAAAATATTTCTGTTATTTTTTGCAATAGTCATTTAGAAATTGTTAGTATTTCCATATACAAAAAAATCTGGTAAAATCATCCAGTCTTGGGGCAGGTTAGTACAAGGATGTGAGTTTTGTCTGTTTTGCATCTTGTGCTCATGCAGATATGCACACATGTTGCATTTGTTGTACACACATGGATGTGTGCGTCTCCATTTGTGATCATCTGCAAGTGTGCTTGTGTGTGTGTGTCTCTGTGTGGGGTGAGGTCAGGCAACAACTTTCTCATTTTCTCTGAGAAGTAGGAGGAGTCTTGAACAAAGAAGCTTTATCCTGTCCACTGGAGCCTGCGGGCTGGAAGCTTGCTACAGCCTGTTTGCTTGCTCGCCGCTCTGCAGTTAGACCCACCAGTGTAAAAGTCTTCAGCTGTCTCATTCTTCCTAAACATGGTCGTCAGAGAAATAAGCAGATGCTGTATTTATGTTTGATTGTAGAAAACAGCAGCATGAAATGTGAGTTTCAGCACACAGAAGTTTACATGGGACATAGGAGGGGTTTGTATTTGTTCTTTTTATTTTTAGGAAAAACAGTCAGTTTAATTGTAGTATATATTTCACAGAATGTTATTAAATGTGTTCTGTAAATAAACAGTGAAATGTTCTTAGATTAGACTGTAATGTAAGAGTTTCAGCATAAGAATGTTGGGGTGCATCAATGTGAATTTCAATTTGCCTTGTACAAGGGCTGAATGTCTGTAGTAGTGTGTAATTTGTTGCATTTATGTTATATTGCTCTCTAAGACTATTCCAGACATGGTGACTTAAAGCAAAATGCAGCTGCCTTGTACTGGGAACTCCATCAGTAAGTTGTTCTCATGGAAGTTTCTCCAGAGGCCCATTGGGGAGAAAATAAGAGGAAGAATCTGTGTGTGTGCAGTGTGCGCACACGCGCATGGCTGGGGAAGTCATTCTTATGCTCTTGTTTTACATGAGACTATTTATGTATTTGGCAAGTGAGGGAAGGCAGGAAGAATTTGCTTTTATTTTTTTTTTCTTTCCTTTTTCGAATGTACACTGTACTGTATTCATTTTTTTTTCTCTCCTTATAGTTGTTTCCACATACAGCCTGTCCCAGCTCTGATTAAAACAGTGGGGAAGAAAGTATCTTTCTCTGTCACTTGGCAGGAAACACTGCTTGATTAGAAGTAGGGGTACACTGATTGCAGTTTTCTGGCCGATCACCAATTTCTAAAAAGTCTGACCTGCCGATTCCAATTTTTGCCGATACTGATTTTGTTTGATAAGCGACACCGTCAGATGTTATAAGGTCACAATGAGCCTTCAATTTTCCAATCTTATTTTATTGAAAAACATACCTTTGAACAATATACTAGAAACAATACAAACTTGTTTTAACTGGCCATGAGGTAGTGTTCTGAAATATAAATGAAGTTCAATTGTTAAAACAAAAAAACAAACAAAAAAAAAAGGTAAAATTGGTTTCTCATGCAAGTATCAACCGATCTCCCAAAATTAAGGAAATCAGAGCCAGCCGCTTTATCGGTGCACCCCTAGTTGAAGTGTTTTTGCCCGAATCAAAGACTTAATGTCAACTTAGTCAAGATCTGTGCAACTTTTGCTTGCTTTATACAGTACTGGTAAAATATGATGCTTTATTAAATGTTTTCCTATTAACAGTCTGTGGAAGATATCTACTATGAAAAGGATATTAAATCCCGTTATCATCAGAGTAAACTGTGTTGAAGTGTTTGTATATTTTATATACATGGTATTGTTGTGAGCATATACATCTTCCTGTTTTGTTTTTTTTTCTAAGCTTTAACTCTTTCCAGATGTTTCCTGTCTGTATCTTTCCCCTCTTTCTTCTTCCTCTTTTTGAACTTATTTAGTAGGCTGTGAACCTGTGCCCAGCCAAATATTCACAACGTGGATTTTTCTCAAGACTTTAAAAGCCCATTTATTGAGAGGAAAAAAGTTACAAACTTTTATAGCTCATGTGCATTTGCCACAGAATAATAGCTGTCTCACCAAAGTCCCTAGACTAATATTCAAATGTTTTAATTTTTATTTGATTTGTTTTATATTTATTTATTTTTCATTGTTGAAACCAGAGCTAGAAAAGTGATTTTGACCTTTTCAGGTCACTCCCATGCTCACAATCTTAAACTAGAGGTTAACTTAAACACTGGGTGTTGTTTGACTGGTTTCTCCAAAAGCTATACTTAGTGACAGATCTGAGTAGTTTAATATTGTTCATGATATTTTACTATATCATTTATCCATTGAGGGTTTTGACTCACTGGGCTTTAAATTAAGGGATCATGAAGTACATCCCCACCACACTGACTACCACTAATGTCAGGCTGGAAAAAACCAAGACTTTGTAAAGCAAAATCAAATAAAAATTAAATGGATATCTGCTTTTTGTTTCATTATATTGTAAAGTTGATATTGTTTCACTGTCACAGTTTTTATAGGAAGTATTACTGCTACATATTTTCTTGCCATAACTGAGAGCTCTGCTCTCAAAACGCCTAGAGAAAAGCTCACTGTAGTGTGAAAACTGTGTTTATCTCATGGACAGTGTTGTATCTGAACTGCGTGGCTTTGCCATAAAATAAGATACAAAACTGTGTTCATAACCACATCCTCCTCGTTTTTTTAACGCTGTTGTCTTGTGATGGCCACAGTGAAGACCTGTCTTCTTGTTCTCTAACTTTCAAAGGTCATTTCCCTCTGTCCTCTACATCTTTTATCCTCCTTTTTTTAGACATCTTCCTACTCAGTTTACCATCCCTTTTGTCACATTTCATGTGCAGCCCTTACTTTTTTGCCCTTTACATCCTCTTTCTCTGTCCCCAACTGTGGCCTTAATGGTAATTGAGAGGTGAGTAATGGAGACGAAGACACTGGATCAGTTTACAAAGCCTGAACCCTGACATGAAATGTGGTTTAGTGAGTAATCAGAGGAGAGGGTGGTTGATTTGACAGCTACACCATTCATTCAACAGATTTCATTGGCTTCTGTGACAACCCTCCATCCCCACCCCACCTTTTGTATTAGGATTGGCACGTCAGCTTTTTGGCATTGATGAAAGTTTGGAACTTCCACAGTCTGCTAAACTGTATTGTTAGTTAAAATATTTAATAATTTTGACATTAAATAATTTAAAAGTAATAAACTACAAAAAGAAGTTACTGTTTTCCCTAGAATGAAACTGAAAATAACTTTACTGAAGTTTATATAATTGCTGCCAGGTCTATCCCTCAGTTAACCATCAGGATGTTTGCTTCTGACTGTAAAAAGACCAGGGGGTGGGGTGGTGGGGGTGGTGGTTGAAGCACAAATGGAAGGAAACTACCAGCCTTGCTTTTTCAAAAGCTGAAGGTCTGGACCATTTGCATGCAGTTCCAATCTTCCCACTTCTTCCTCTCTCCCATTTGGTGTTGTGTGTTATTTGTGAGAATGGTGCTGTGAAATCCAGATGCTTGACCCAGCAGTCAGGTTGCCTGGTCACGTGGATCTACAACTGTTTGTCTGAGCTGGCTGTTTTGCATCCTAACAAACCTTTAAAGGGTTCCTGCTGCCTTCTCCCTACTGAGACGGCTGTGTGTTCACAATTACACTCTGTTGAGGAAATGCCACTACAAAAGGAAGTTGTATTCTACTCCACTCATCTTAAAATTATTATTTAAATTTAAAAGTTCTCCAACTGAGCCCCATTGTATGTCCATACTGCACGTAAAAGTGCTATGTGTTGTCATCATTGTTTGTTCCTATACAATGGCGAAATTAGTTCTCTGCATTTAACCCATCGCACCTGGGATACATCCAGGTGGAGCAGTGGGCAGCTATGTAGGTGCCCGGGAAGCAGTTAGGGATTGGGTGTCTTGCTCAGAGACACCATGACATGTGGGAATGGCTGGGGATCAAACCTGGGACTTTTGGGTCCCAAGTTGGCTGCCCTGCCTCTACACCACCTCGGCCCCTGAAAAGAGGATGCTGGTGTGTGTATTCTAATCCATGAGCAGATAAGTATGTACATGTGGTTGTAGAGTTGGAGAGAAAAGTAAAGGTAGAAGTGAGTACTGTAAGACTTGCTCCCTGAAGTTGGGCCTCATTCTGTTGGAAAGGAGGGAACAGCAGAAACACAATCACAGAAACAAAGAACACAGCACGTATGACACACTTGCTGAAGTAATCACTATGTGTTAAACTACAAGCAAGCTTGCACAGTATCAGGCTTAAACGCTACACCAATCTTTATCATGAGAGCTGGAAGTTAGCCATAATCAGTGTTGTTGTAAACTCTTATCATTTATCTCTGCTTTTTTAATGATTATGGTTAGAAGAGAACTGCATCATGACAGTAAAATATTTCTCCTTAAAATACATTTTAATGTATATACTGCATGCATATTTGTGACTAGCCTGGCTTTATCACTCAGGTCATGGTTGTGTGAGTCGTCCAAAGGAGAAGAAAATAAATAGGGTAAATATGGAAAGGAAGAAAAACTTGAGATGGATGTAAACAGTAAGTTAACAGATTTAATCAACTGTTGACAATAAATTCTGCTTGCTTTTAGCTCTGCAGGATTTTTTAAGTTTTTATGTGACAGCACAAGGTCTCTCTTGTAAATGAGCCCTCGAGGGTCAATGAGATTAACCTGCCTAAATAAAGGTTGAATGAATAAGTTCAGCTAACTGCAGCCTTGCCAGAGAGATAAAGTAGATTTTCTGTACTGAGGAAACCAATTTAAAGTTCTGGACTTACTGCCCATAAGTCCCCATATGCATAAATAAGTTTGGAATTCATCCATGATGGATATGTTAAAGCACAGGTGTCAAACTCCAGGCTTCGAGGGCCGGTGTCCTGCAACTTTTAGATGTCTCTGATGCCACACAGCTGAATCAAATAAGGAGGTCATTAGCAGGACTTTGGAGAACTTGACTGCACTGAGAAGCTAATTCAGTCATATGATTCAGCTGTGTGGCATCAGAGACGCATCTAAAAGTTGCAGGACTCTGACCCTCAAGGCCTGGAGTTTGGCACCCCTGCATTAAAGGGCCCTGCATACTCCATCCGAAGCAGTAAAATCATCTCTCATTGAAGTTGCATGACTAAAATTGCGTCATTTATTCGTAGGCTTCCCCCGTTCCTTCTCACAGGGCCCAGGCTGAACCTTTTCTCACAGGCGTCTGCTCCAAGTATTGTGTGATTGAGTGGTCAGAAGTTTGTGGACGTGTTTGTCAATGCAGAAATGTGCTCGGACATTTGGCTGTATGACCAAACAGTAAATTAGTCAAAAGGCCAAAATCTGGATGGAGATCATGCAGACATTGTGTTCGAAGGAGTCTGCTGAAAAGTTTGGCGCTTTCTTCGGTGATAGAGGTTGCATGGATGCGTGGATAAATGGGTGGAATGGAGATTTGAAGAGACCCATGCAGTGATGTATACTGCCACTGGAGGAGTTTCCCAGGAGCTCTGCATGGTGTCTAGTGCAATATGGAAGGTGCGTGTGAAAACAAACGCCCCGCAGCACATGGCCGCACGTCCACTGTTCGGCTTCGGATGGAGTTTGGATAATTTTTTACTCATCATTAATTGCATGAAATTGAATTCCATTTGTATTGGGTTTTTGACATGTTTTTCTCAGAAATATATATATTTTTCCTTTGGTTTGTATTATTTTCTCTTGATACCTTAATTCTTACTCCAAGAGATTTTCTCCTGGAAAATCAGCTTATGTAATTAACATCTGCTCAGTATGCATCTGTATTCCGTGACCAATTATTTTTCTTACCCCGAGAATTGGTTTATGCTTACATCACTCTCTAAGAAAAACAAATGTTTCATTCTTTGTTTTTATTTTTGCCAGGAAACCCAATGGAGACTATCGCAACTCCTCTGTTACCAAGGACCGTAGCCGAAGCCCCAGTGAGCGCATGGTGGTTCCCACTGCTTTGGGAGTTCAAGGCAACCCCCTGTACGGCCTCCCTCACCATCACCTGGCTGCCTTAGCCAGCATGGACCAGCCCCTGGCACTCACCAAAAACAGCATGGTGGACACGGCGCGTGTCAGTGCAGCATCTTTAGTCACAATGCCACATACAGTCAGCCCAATGGAACGACAGCAGGTAAACGGCACATGCTGTTTTTTTAAATTAATTAATTACATATTTTTTTTATTTTTTTTTTACCTCTGACACTGAACACATTATATTCTAAATGGGGTCAAACCTAAACTATGGTGGGTCCTCCACAAGATGTGGCAAAATCCTTTTTAGTCATTCCTTGCTGCTTGTCTGCTGGAGGATAAAATGTCCATTTTAACTTGTTAGTGAAAAACATGAAATCTTTGTAGTCCCTTGTTTTTCTGCTCATCAGTAGTTTTAAGAATGGCCCAAAAAAAAAAAAACCCAGAATGTTTCTTTGTGTTTCAGAATCGCCCATCAGTGATCACATGTGCAGCAGCCAACAATCGTAACTGCAACCTGTCTCAGTGTCCGGTGTCCCACAGTGGCTGCTCCAACCTCACCAATAACTACAGAAGAATCAACAGTGAGTCCACCATTAGTGACAGGCACACATTACTAACTTCTGTGGTATTGTTTGAGATTTTCTTTTCAGGATTTGGGTCTAAGGAACAATTCAGGGCCAACTTTTACTACTTGTTAAAGGTTTATGATTTTTACAACTTTAAATGTTAGTTATTAAATAAAAGTGAAGTAAATGTTTCCAGTGATCTAAAATGGACTAAATTTAAACTAATATAAGGCAATAAATTACCCCCAGTTTGCCATAAAACTGAATATGAGGGATCATTTTCTCTTTCTTTCTTCCAGCCAACACAGCCTGTGACCCTGTGATCGAAGAGCATTTCCGTCGCAGCCTCGGGAAAAACTACAAGGAGCCTGAGCCCACTGCCACCAACTCTGTGTCCATCACCGGCTCGGTGGACGACCACTTTGCCAAGGCGCTGGGCGAAACCTGGAACCAGATCAAAAACAAGGGGAGTCCCTCGTCGTCTAGCAGCAGCCCAAACTCTTCTCCCAACAGTCACATGGTCAATCACAACCACTCCCCTTCCGTTGTGTCTTGAAGGCAGAGGGATTATTTTTTCCTGGCTCATCCAATCATCCCAAGCTTCGACATCCATGCTCCTGCCACTTTGGTCTGTCACCAGCATCCCAGAGGGAACGCCTGCCTGCTGGTCTGCTAAAAACAGCCAAAACCTTCAAGCCTGCTCTCTCACTGTGCACTCAGAGGATCAATCAAGCAATAAAGAGATGACCACATCCCTTCTGTCCTCTGGTACTGCTAAAACAATAATCAGTACCAAATGAAGAGGATTTAAAAGTAAATCTGGACTGAAGCATCAGCTCGCTCCTTCCAATTCTTCATCAACTCTGCGTCTGTAGCTTGAAGCTGAACAAGTGTCTGTAGTTATATGTACATACCCAAGGAGAGGAAAGACTGTGCTTTGATTCTTAACGTTCTTTCTTGTTTTGTTTGTTTTTGTTAACAGTAGTTTTGTGTACCGATTCTTTAATGTCATGCCTGGCTTTTAAACGAAAAGATAAGTGAGAAACACATCTTGGAAAACAACCACAACCCACCTGGCTGTGAAAGAAACCTCAGACACTGATGTTAATCAATGCCCACCTCCAAAGCACCCCATCATTCTCTCAACCTTTGACCAGGAGAAAATAATGTTGATCAGGGTAACTAAAAATAGCTCCCTACGCAATATGTGACGTCAGTAAGTACCAGTACCCGGATTTGGGGCAAACAGAACTTAATGTACAATACAGTGCTGTAGCCATGGTTTGCTCAGATAATAATAATAATAATAATAATAAAAATAAATGAAAAAAACGCAGAAAATTAATATCTAAGAAGCGTTGTTGCCATGGGACTCGCAAAAGTGACAGCCGATATGCTGACAAGTTCATTGCCGCTTCCAAAGCTTATTACTCAGGGAGAGAAATGTGACTGTTGGATTCAACTCTGTGGCCGAGTTGGCTTTGATCAGACAATGTAAACAGGAAAAATACTTTAAAACACTAGGGTTCCTACAAATACCATCACCATTCTGGCATCCTCTACCTGGAGTAGTGTAAAAGCAGTTTCAAAGTGGTTTATATGTAAAATTATCACAACAGTGGAGACAAGATAATATTCCTTTCTGTTTCCAAGCCAAACATTGATTGTCATAATAAGAGAACTTCAAACTTGTGAAAATTTTAAGAACATTTTCACTTTTAAAAATTGAGTAGAAGATGTGATCACTAACAGCTAACACCGGCTAACAAAGAAGCAGCTGGCAAAATCATTCTTCATCCTGCCGCCAAAAATGTTGACTCAGTGGCGTGCATGTTACACGAAATCTTCTGTCATCTGTGCTCGAGGCAAAACGGCACTGAAACGCCAGAAACACCCGGACACCGGTAGTCCCCTGCATTGTAGCCAACACTTGAACTTTGTATTGCTGTGTCCTTAAATTAATCCAAGTCGATTTTTGGCTGCAGGGACGTCGTCGTTTAAGTTGACATGAACAAAAGCATTGGAGGTAGCCATCATGCATGAAGTCTGCCGCGTTGTTTGCCGGACATCTGGGACTTTGGCGATTCCCCACAATTCTTGTGACGTCATCTCTGATCAACACTTTTAGGATCGCCTCAAATCTATTTTTGTTTTTGTTGTGACTCTGAACACGGGTGGTGTAATTATATTTGGCTAACACCCTGCAATCTTTATTGCCCCTTTCTGTTTACTGTGGTTTGATGGACTTCTTTAGGGTTTTAAAGTTAAATTAATGCTTTTTTACAGTTGCATGGTATCGTTTTTAATAGCTGGTATCTATTAGCGTTTTTAGCATTTCAAACTTTCTAAGTACTATTAACCTTTTCATTCAGACTTTAGTTGTTTCTTTTCTCGCTGCCAGTAACAGACATAGACACTATACACTCACTGCTGGGTCAGTTGTACTCGTTGTTTTTGTTTTTAATATTATTATTATTATTACTGTTTTGTACCATTGTTTTCCATTAATTGTAGTATGATAATAAATATCTTTAGTGGGGCAGCCTCTGGACAGGCTCTTTTAAGTTATGAGAGCTGCCTTTCTCAAAACTATCCCAGCACAATGCCTTATTAGCCTCTTTCCCACAACAGGGTGATGATTGTGTTGATGTTTATTGGCTTTGGGATTCACAGCTTATCTAAGTTTTTTTATATGATGTTGATCCATCAGTGGTACAGGATGCTAAATCACTGTGTGATTGATCTGAGACACCAGCTTAGCACAAATTAGTCAGCAAGGTTTTCAACAAAAGCATCTTGGCCTGAGCTGGCGTAACCCATCCGACTCCAGCAATTATTCACAAAGCCTCCCACATTACTCTGAAGTCTAGCAAGCTAGAATGTTTGTTAGTGCAAATAACGTGTTGCTGTCTTAAATTGTCCCTGCAAAAAGAAGAAATTACATTATAACATTGAAATGGGTTATCTGAAAATATAAAATTTATATTGTGATGTTGCAACTCTCAGCTTTCACAAGCTGACTTCTGTGTTCTGACTTGGTGTCCAGACTTTATTTTTCATTTTATTTTTTGGTGTATGTATTTCAGTGATTTTCTTTCTGAAGAACCTTACATTTGTAATTTTTTAAAAAAGAACCTGCACCAAGGTGGTATACATTCCTCCAGTGGAGAACCTTACACAGACAGGCTTTATACAAACGCAGCTAGGAACCAGCCAGGCTGTTTGTCCCATAGTTCCCTCCAACTGCTTTTGATTTTTAGTTTTTGATCGTTTCATTGAGCTGATTGGGCATACTTTAAAATAAACAACCACAAGGAGTGCCATAACATAAAAAATTGAGCTTTTTTAAAATTAAGAGAACTGTGCTTGAGTAGCAGTGTGTCGTTCTGTATTCAAAGTACAGAATCATTTCATGTCATTGAGCTAAAGTTAAACAGATGAGTGTTTGCTTTTAGGAAGTTTGTAGCAAGTATGATCCTACAGAATTTTATGAATGGAAGGTGTTCGCTCTCTAATTATCCACATTCCATCCTCAGTTATAACAGATGCGACAAACAAATGTTTCAGAAGGGTTGGCCACACCTGTGGTTTTATGGAGAGGAAAAAAGAAAATTTGATCATCCCCAAATTAAAAGTGATGTGGGTGGGTTAGTATTAGCAGGCAGGTTGGGGTGTTATGGAGGTGGTGGTGGTGGTGGGGGTGCTGAGCTTCAGAAGCTGTGCTTTTGTAAGCACAAGCTGTGATTCTCCAGACTCTTACCTGACAAGTCTGTTTAGGGTCTCAGCAGTGCCTGCCCCCTCCCACAAACCCTTTTGGTTCTGGTTGACTGTTGTATTTGGCATCGTACTACAAACCACGAGGAAAAGGGGCCGTTTGTCCAGAGGTTTTTATTTCCTATTACCTTTTCGTTATCATTTCACTACCACCCTGTAGGTAGGAAGCGCTCTCTTTGCTTCGGCATGCACTCCCTACACACTGTAGGAAAATCACTTAATTAAAAAAAAAACTTTTTTATAATAGGTAACTATAAGACCATCATTACGCTGTGCGTAAAGAATGTACAGAGAAAAACAAATCGTAGGTATTTTTTTGAGGAACAATTAATTTGGTAATGATATGTAGCTATTTAATTGTTTTTTTTTTTTTTGTTTGTTTGTTTTTTTTTTTTTTTTTTTTCCTGTCCTTATATTGAAATCATTGTATTTTCTTTTTTGTGAAAAAAGTTGATCTTTTTTTTTGTCAGTAGAGTTTGTCTTGTTAAGAGTAAAGATTCAAGTGCAGGAACACAGTAAATGTATGAACCCACATTATGCCACAGGTGTGTCAGTGACAATCGCTACTTCCATTGGTTCCCATTCTTTGTGTTCAATCATGTGACTCCTGAGACGTTTGAACAAAAGTGAGCAAATTGCAGAACTCCATTGATGAAAGCATTTCCACTAACTGTTAGAGGCCAGCTGCTTGTAAGAGATATCAATTCTGGGTGTTGTAAAAAAAAATGGGAACTAAATAATTGTCATCCAACATGTTCATTAAACTGGCAAATGAGCTTTAGAGATGTTGTCCTCAAATCTGCTGCCACAGCTTTTCTCCTGTAACAGAATACAAGAATCGAGTTGTATAAACTGACAAAAGAGTTGACTGCACCACACTTTCCAGGTCATATTTGAAGTGGAAGTAGCATGTACTTAGTGGTAGTAATACTCAGAACTGTAAAATACTGTAGTCTATCAAGAAACAATTTGTGGCTCTGTGTCTCCTACTTAAAAGGTTATGGCAGGCCACCTTTTTTGTACGTAAAGTAGCCTTGATGAACAATAAAGTGCTTTTAAACCACTGATTGTGTATTTATTTATTTATTTGCTTAAAGCTGTGTTCCCAGTGTTTTGGAGATTCTAGAGTAGGTTTTTGGAAACGTGAAGGATGTGGAATATATCTCAATTCTACAAAAGCCCAGTTCCTGTTCAATGACTTACAGAATTAATGACAAAAGGCACAGAGACTTTATTTCTTGATTCAGTACTTAGAGGGGTGTATTATACAAGCTTAACAATATGCCAATTTATCGGCAATCAAACAATTATGATTGTAATTTGAATACACAAAAAATTAATTACCAGTAAAATCATTTTTTCTCTTTTTATTCTGTTTTTTCCAAGAACACTCAACCAGTAGTAAAAATGTAACAATTCAGAAAAAAATACAAGTTGGAACTCACACAGGACATTGCAAAGTAAAATAAGCACATAAATGTCTACATGCACTGACATAAAGCATCCAAGACTAGATGATTTGGTTCCAGGACGTCTGCAGTAATTGCACGTCATTAAACTGTACAGTAACATTCTGCAGGTTTTCTCAGGAATAATCCTAAAGCTGGTTTTGGTATCAGCTGCACTGTGTATATTTCAGTCTCTAGTAAACAGACAAAAAAGATGGATGGATTTGTTGAGTGGACAGCTGTGTTTCTGTATTTCCTTAGTTTACCTGAAACTTTCCAATTGAATAAGCAGATGTTAATGTCTTGCCAAAAAACAACTTGGCTGAACTTAGTATGTGGGTTGATGAAGGTAACAAAACTGATAATTCAGAAAAACAATTTTACAGTCCAAATGTGGATGGTTTGGCTGTTATTCTGAAAAAACTTAATAGTTACACATCAGGAGATATGAACAGATGCGTTCAGACTTTACAAGTTTTACAAACACAGATTTATACAATCAGTTTTCATTACATCACTGCTCAGCTCTGGTGGTCATCTTGTGTCTAAAGTGAGGAAATGCGTTTGTGTAAGTATTTCATTAATATGAGGGGATATTAAAAATTGTAGACTGCAGAGTGGAGTCCTTGTGTTGCTCACATTTTACTGCTTCAGGCCTTCAGATGCTGTCATCGTCGCTCATGTCCCAAATCTGGTGAGGGAAAAAAGACAAAAGAAACTATTAGGACTGAAATATTTAACATGCGCAGTTACTTCAACAAAAATAGTTTATTGACAATGTTACTTAGATTATGTTATATTTGTCTTTCTGTTCCGCTCACTTGTGGGGTTCCTCAGGGATGCGTTTTGGTTCCACTGCTATTTATTTTGTAAATGTTAAAAAAAAAAAAAAAAAAAATCTAAATGAAAATACTCATTTTGGTTGGAAAAATCTAAATCTTCCACTTATTTGTTCTGGTTGTCAGCCAAGTATCTGGTTATTCCCCAAATGTATTTTTATAAAGAAACCAAATACATACTGTATTCAGCCATTGTCATAAAAAGACCCTCCATCAAGAAGAAACGGTCAATTATAAAAATAATTTCCCTTTCAATTATTTCAATGACTGCACAATGTTTTATGTATCGCATGCTTTAAAGCTGCTTTAATTTGCTACAGTATACTGAGAGTACTTTTCTTATAGTAAAAAAAACAACAGAGTTATAATATAAACTACAAACTAGAAGTAAGAAGTATGAATATGATCATTTCAGATAAATGTGTAGCCGAGTCCAAACTTAACTGAAGCCATTAAATCAAAAAGTTCAAACTACCACAATGAAATAATCTCGTGTGTTTTTAAAGCTAATATTTATAACTTATTTTTGAAACACTGAAATAAATATGAACGTTAAAAAAATACGCTTTGACATGTACGAGGCACAACAGCCTTGAAAAAAAAAAAAAAAAACCCTGCCAACAACTCCTACAAACAAGTTTCCCATCAGACAGCCACACACACACACACACGCACACGCGCACAAAGAACAAACAACCTCCTTCGCAATAGTGTGTCAGTAAACAAAAGTGTCCTTCTCGTGGCAGCAGATTCTTCACATTCCCCCACTGTACAACGTAATTCACATACCTCTAACACTGTCTGGAATGTTACACACGCTCACACACACAGCTCGGAGTGCACACACATTTCTTTCTGACACATATATGCTGCATTCCTCAGCTTCACAAGTCAAAGAGCTGAAACACAACGTTCCCAATGCACAGCAACAAAAACCTGTTGTGTTCCACAAGTTTTAAGAAAACCAGCAACATTTTTATCCAAAGCGTTTTGACATTCAAGGGTGGCATATGCTATCAGAACAAACTGAAACTGTAGTCACCTTTTTTAAATTTTAATCATTTTAGTATTTTAAACTGGATAAAAATGTATCTATTTCAACAACATTAAAAGATAAAAGCACCGGATGTTCATATATGGACCAAACTCAATAATATGTGATGGATATTTTTGTCAACTGCTACAGTTATTCCCCTCTAAACCAAAAAAAAAAAAAAGATGGTTACTGATGCTTGAAAATTAACAAATAAGACTTTACAGTGTTACAAACTGCAAACAAAGTTACACAATGCTGCGCTGATGTGCTTCTGTCATTTTTGCAAAGGTCAGGTGTAAAAATAGAAAACGGCGTACGCACACAAGTGCTTCGCTGCCAGGAATGTAAGAACAAAAAGTCTCCATGATGGGCCAAATTTTGGACAAAATGTCATGACTAGTTTAAGTAAAAAATGTATTTTTGGAAATTTAATTATTGAATTCAGACAATCTTTTAAAATTTTCATACTACATGGACATGAATAAACCTACATCTCGTCACATCAGGAGTTTTCATGACATCTTGCAAAACCCACTACTGACATGCAGCTCCAACTATCTGGGAGCAACTTTGTGCGTCTATTCTACAACCCACTCCCCTGTTTGGGCTTGTTTTGATTGTTTCGGTCACGGGCCGCAACTCGAGCAGGCAATCTGTGCCAGGAGGGAGGAACCAGAGGAACAGGACTTGTTTTGTGTTTTAAAGAATTGGAAAGAGCACAGATCAGACTAAGTTACTGTCACTCAATAATCTATAGCTATAACATAAAATCTGGAATAGAAATGATTACAGTCTAAATTATAAAGCTCTCAATTTGTACTGATAATTAAACTAACTAGTAAATAAACTATTGTATTCAACACAAAACTTAAAATCTGACAAAAGAAAATTTGTTTCCTTAAAGCGCAAAGTTATTTTCTGCCAACGTTTTTATCTAAGAGCCTTTTTGTACAGCATCCTCACAGAAGGTTTCTAAGTGAGAAAACTCCTGATAGTTCTGTCAACTTCACGGTCTTAATGTGCTTTTTCTTAAATGAATGTAGCTAAGTGGGTTTTGCAACATATCAATGAAAATGACACGCTCTCCAAATAGATTCGTGTTGGAGTGTAGATGGATGCACGAGCCGACAGCCTGCTTCCAGAGTACATTTTAAACCTTGCACTCAGAGAGAGAGAAAAACATGCATCATTTTAATATTTCTTTCAGTAAGTTTATTGTTTTAGCTCTAATTGTACATTTAGTCTGGGTTATGTAAAGCTGACATTTCCAAAAATTCACCAAAACTTTGGTAACTCTGATCAACTGTACACTTACTGTAGCTGTTTGATTAAAGATTAGCTTCCTTGTATTTTATTCATTGCACGTCAGAATTTGATTTAAAATGATTACTTCTCAGTTGTTTTTATTTTCTATCCTGACTCAAACAAACGGTAGCGTTCATTATGAACCAAGAGCACTCGCTGAACCAGAAGCCAGTAGTGCCGAGGAGCTGGAGAAGTTGTCCAACCTGTCCCACAGCCTGACGTCTACATCAACCGTGTTTCTCAGACTGAAGTTTCAGGACAGTGTGAAGACTCAGAAACAGATTCGTATCAAAGCCGGACGTTCTGTGTTCCTGCTCCACTGCAGCTGGGGAGCAGTCATCAGAAGGACACCAAGCAAAGAGCTCTTTGAAAGCCAGCGACACAGGAGCCCCTTTCTGGACCACTGCCATGCCACACTGATAGTGTGTGTGTGTGCGCGTGTGTGTGTGTAGTCTTTTGTACAAAATGGAAAGGGGGTTGCAGGGAGTGAGCATTTTGAATTAGGGGAGGTGCGTTGGTTGGGGGGGGTGGGGGATTATGTAACATGAATAGCTTGAACAAACTGAAGCCAGCAGCTTTACAACGCGCTGTTCAGCACTGTAGAATAGTTGGGATGTTTCTCAACCTGTTGCCTCCACTGCTGCAACGCATAAGCAGATTTCTGTAAAGCCAAACCCAGTTCTGAGCCGTTGGGCCAGATTTACAAAGCTCTTTTATTCCAGCATTAGAACTAATGTGGATCTGAACGCAAAACTGTGAAAGGCCACACACCAAAATGGAAGAAATAGTTTTATTTTTTGAAGTGATGAGTGTTGAAATTATTTGAAAATGTACTTCTCTAATACCCTTGGATGCGTATAGTTTTATTTAAGTTAAGTCCATCTCTAAGAGGCGTTACTTAGGCATCCCATCTGCAGTGACATCTGTTAAATTTAACTAATCTTGCTTTTTTATGTTAAAGCTTTGAGCACTTGTATAGTAAGCTGCAAAACTGTATGCTATCACATGCAAATAGCAAATAAATGGTTTATTTTACAAGTCTTGAATCAAACAAATAGAGTTGTGTGAATTTTCTTCTAAAATATCTGATATGAAACAAAGTCCATGAGAGAAAAGAGGATGAAGAATCCAAACATTTCCATCCAGAAAGATTTGGTTCAATTGAGTGTATTTTACTATACAAATCTAACTGTTGTTGAACATAACCTTTTTATTCTGAATTTATCTAAAACATGTCAATTTATATGACAATGATTAACTTGGATCAAACTGAATATAAATCAAGGATCAAGTAGTTGTTGGTTTATCACAACAATTTAAATCAACTTTACAGTTTTGGCTTTAATCTTTAGGTGTCTTAGGTGGTGGGCAGAGTTACATTCAGAGTATACTATAGCCTGTGCTATGTGCATGCAACAATCATTCTTAGTAATTAAGGATATTGTAGAACATCAAATACTTAAAAGTCCCAATCAGTAAGGATGCATTCGTTCATTCAACCTTTATTTATACGGGTTAGTCCCATTGAGCCTCGGGGACTCATTTACAAGAGAGACCTGAATTTAACAAAAAGTGATGACAACAGTGGACAACAAAGACAACAGTAGAAAATCAGAAAAGAAAGCCAACTAATTGAGAAGAACAAATGAAAGAAAATGGTAATACTGTATAAAAAAAAACAAAAAAAAAAACAGCTCAATTGTAAGGCGATGTAGAAAACTAAAAACAGGAACATGTCTGCATTGGTTTAACTTAGCAGATGTTTGAAGCCACTTATGGTCAAGGTCGAGAGCTTCAGATTTTTTTTGCAAGACATTCCAGGAAACAGGAGCAGAGTAGAAGGCCCTTCCTAGTTCCTAATTCCTAGTTCAGTCCTCACTGAGGGAACACTGCAGATAATAATGTCCTGGGAGTGCACGTTGTAGCTGCACTCACACATTGACATGTAGGAGGGGATGTATGCAGGCAGCAGACCAAGAAGTGATTTAAAGATTAAAATGTACCAGTGAGAGTCTACATGAAGTTAATGATGACTAGTTAACCAGTGAATACAGGATGCAGTGGTGGGTACGGTAGTTAGTTATGAATCATAGTGCACCATGGTAGACAGCATCCACGTATCCAGGATACATGTAAGTATACTGTATTATTAGAACATGGACTCAGTGACACTAAAATACTAGCATTAGCATGCACACATTAAAATCTCAGATCAGTGTTCGAATTCCCTGATTCTTTGTTTTTCTTTGTTCTTCTGTGTTTTCCCTATCTAGAAATTTTGAAAATCGTGTTTCAGTTTTTCCCTGATTTCCAGAGTTGCTGGGAAACCTTTACTAGCTCAACTATGAATTTAGCAACAACATTGGCCAAAGCTGTAGTTATTTAACCTTTACTTCTAAAAAAAATATAGTTAATCTTTGATAAATGTCTTCAATATCCTTTGCCTGGTGAAAGTGTCAAAGGTCAAGGTCTCTGATGTCATATGCATCGCATGTGGTACATGTGATGGAATGAAACTGTATACACAGGGTCCCAGTTACATCCATCCAACCATCCATTACCTTTACCCACTTCTTCCATTTTGGGCCACAGGGGTCACTGGTGCCCATGTCCAGCAATCACTGTGCGGGGCAGGGTACACCCTGGATGGGTCACAAGTTCATCACAGGGCCACATAGAGACAAACAACCATTCACACTCTCACTCTCAC
>JARVLU010001354.1:20295538-20305706 GCA_031762415.1 Simpsonichthys santanae
CTCTAACCCCCCACCACCTCCCCTCCTTTAGGCAGTGCCTCTTGGCACACCCACTTTGTTGCATTTTTTAAATCTAGTCTTGGGGCAGAGCTATCGTTTCACAGTGGGTCAAGTTCCTCTTTAAAGGGACAGCTATACAAGCATAACTAATATAGTTAAAAACTGCACACTCGGTGAACCACTTTTCATTCTTATATTCAATTTGAAGCTCAAATATCAATAAAGAGCAGACGAAAACTTAGTGTCAAACAAATGTTTATTGTCCCCCTAACCAATAATTTACATCTAGATATGTAATTTATTATTTATATAAGTAAAGGGTGTTGGTGGGAGGGAGCTTACCCTTTTATTCCTGACAGAACGCCACCAAAGGGCAAGTTTCCCATCCATGAGAAAGAAAACCCACAAAGCGGCTTTCACAACCATGGAAGGATGAACCCTTGTGAGAGTCAATGACGAAGTGCTGAACTGTTTTCATCTTTCTGATTGTTCATGTTTAAAACTAGAATAACTCCCACCACTTTCTTTTTTCTCCTGTCCCCTGCTTTCTGTTGCCATCCTCTCCACTTGCTAACCACGTTGCAATCATTGAAATGCTCACAATACTAAGAGAATACATCTAAAATTACCAACAACGACAACAATGGCAACTGTGTGTGTGTGTGCTGACCTCATATTGCTAAGACAGCATTTGTGTCCCGCTCTCACAATGACAGCCCACACATAAACCTCATATCCTGACACAAACAAACGATCTGAGGCTTTTGGCTGGTGGATGTAAATAAATAATGCAGTTTAGGGTGTAGGCTCTCTGAAGATTCAGTTTCTGGCATAGAGAAGTGGTCTGCGGTTAAACAGCAGCTCTTTGAAGTGAATGAGCTGACATGATAAGATCTACCATCACCTGAAGTGCTTCTGAAAAACAACTTTAATCTGTTTCATTCGGAAATGGAGATTTCAATTAGAAAAAAAATAACAAGAAAAACATTCTACTTTACATATTTGTTTGCAGTACGGAACTAAACTGATTATAGATGCATGCAAACTGTTAAAAGTCTCTTAATGTGCTACGAGCTTTACGTGTGCTAATTTGTGTAAATGTAAAGAAATGAAAATGAAACATATTGTTGACACGAGTTTATGTGAATTCCTCACCTGTTTAAGGCATTGACTGGTTGTAAGAAGATATTTTCAACATAAAAGCATAAATTTCAGTTTTAAGACTGCTTGATTTAAAAAAGAACTGGGTGATAAAGCAGGACAGAGTATGATCTTGTTCATCAGTGTTGTCTGTTAATTGAAATAATTCAGTAAACAGAAGTTTTGCTGTAGTTCAACAACTAGGCTCCCTATCATCTGTAACACGAACACGAGCATGAATTCTGCCATTATTATTGTTGTTACATTTGACAGACGGCACGGTGGATCCGAATCCCAACTGGGGACCTTTCTGGGTGGGGTTTGCACGTTCTCTCCGTGCTCACGTGGATTTTCTCCGGGTACTCCGGTTTCCTCCAACAGACTGCTGGCTGCACCATGAATGAGATGGACGTCTGTGATATAGATGTGCCTCTTGTGCACAATAACAGTAATGATTTATTACAGCCTCATATACCTGAACGGTATCGGATCGGGAAAGTATCGGTATCGGCCGATAACCAGATTTAAGTATCGTATTGGATCGGAAGTAAGAAATGTGGATCGGTGCATCCCTATTAAAAATAATTGTTTATTTGCTTGAAATTATAGTAAATGTGTGTCTCAGTCTAACTTTTGCTTAATAAATGCACTTTAATGGTCAAATTAGCTGCATTTCAAAAGTATTCACTGCCTCTGTTTGCCGGGAGCACGCAGAGGGAGGAAAAAAAAAAAGGAAGGACGAAAGCTGCTCATTTCTTCAAAATTTAACAAGATAAACACCTGAAACAATTATTTGTTTGCTCAAAATTAGAGCAAACATGTGTCTCATTTGATTTTTTTTTACTTAATAAATGCACTTTAATGGTCTAATTAGCAGCATTTTGCTGGGGCGGTGCAGCTGGTTTGACGGTTCCAGCGAGCAGAACAAAGGTGGGGGTAATATGGCAAGCCGATTGTGTCATTAATAGCTAGTGAAGATTCTCAGTCATCCAGGACATGGTAAATTAAAAAAATGTTCAAGAAAAAAACAAAAAAGTATAAAGTATAATAAATAAAGTCCAGTTGTTTTTGTATTGAACTTTTTTGAATTTGTCATTATAGCCACGTTTACCAATTACTTGATATAATGGCATGCTATAATGCTTCTACTACTCTGCTGCCATTAAGTGGCTGAAAGTACTGCTTTTTTTTCAGTCAGAATGAATGAACATGGTCATATCTCAGCAAAAAATTGGTTTATAAATATAGGGAAAATCCATAAATATGTTGCTTCAGTCTATAAGTCGCAGGGCATGTAAATTATGCAAAAAACTGTGACTTATAGGCTGAAAAATATGGTATGTTAGACTGATTGGTAACTCTAAATTGTCTCTAGGTGTGAGTGAGAGGGTGAATGGTTGTTTGTCTCTTTGTCTCTATGTGTCCCCGTGATGGACTAGACCTGCCTCTTGCACAATGACTGCTGGATATGGGCACCAGTGACCCCACAATCCAAAAAGGAAGAAGCTAAAAATTATGGTTAAAGATAATGGATGGACAGATGTAATTATATGCAAATGAAATTGTGATGATAAATGAAGTTAAACAAATCTTTGCCTAAAACTAACTGGGCAAAACCCAAAGCAAAACCTCGAAACCCATTAACAGTTTAAAAAGTCCTTTTTGTCTTTTCTTATTCTGTGGGAGGACTTCACAGCTAAGGTTTTCTGTTTATTCAAAGGTAGAGATCTTGGAGGATCACACGCTCCAGAAAGCAGTGTAGGAAATGAGATGCACATGACCACACCGCAGAACCAGATGCTAGAAGACAGAACAAAGAGACTCAGATTGCAGCACACAGGAACAGAGTGACTGTGTCATCTGGCTTCTCTGGTAAGAATCAGATCATTTTCACAAATATTTACAAAGCAAACCATTTGCCGATACTTTATGGATAAAAAAACAACAACAGTCAAGTGCAGATTTGAAACCACAGTAATGAAAAAGTAGAGCCTCATTTAGATAAATCAAACCCTGTACCAACTGTTAAGCGTGTAAATGGTGTTGTATGTGGCCTAGGAGGCAATAACGTTCATATTTTAGTAATATTATAAGATAAACTGTTGTTGCAAACACCATGCTGTATTTGAGGAAAGCCAAACTGGAAAGATGTTGGCTTTTGCAACAACCAAATGACATAAAGCCATTTTCTAAATTCACCATTAATTGAGCCAAAACTACAGCAACCCAACAATCTTTAAATAATAAGACAGACAAACATGTCTCAAAGGCTGCAGTGATCTAAAAGAGTTAAGACCAATAAAAGTTAAACAAAAATGGAAAGACGAGCTGGCACAGAAGGAAACATGACTGGATCCTATAAAAGACTCTATAAGCTGGCAACAGGTTTATTACTGGCTTTAAAATATTTGGACCTGACATTTCAAGTACAGTACTTTTTTAGCCTCTTGTACATACTATGGGAAAACATTTTAAGAGGTTTATTTTCCCTAAATAAATATTAGGAGTTAATCTTTTTATGAGAAGACAAAGTGTCATGTTCCAGTCAAAAGATCAAATGGTATTAGGAGTGTTAAACCCAGTTTAGCTTGAGTATCTCCTTCCAGCAACATGCCTAGATGATCTCACAGACACATGTGCACCACACAGTACTCACAGACTCGAGATGAATGCATGTGCATACCAATCATCAGTAGAGAAAGTGACCTCATACAGACCAGTGTACTGCCATGTGGTGCTGCAGCATGCTGCATTCCAAGCTACATTCCTAAATTCCTCAGACAGCCCAGCACAAAGTGACAGGAATCTGCAGCGTGGTTGTCCCACCAGCTGACTGACGTCTTAAAGGTGGGTGAAAAGGTCAGCAAACAATAATATTAAAAACTAAATGTGGTTCTGTGTCCCAAAACTATTTTTCTGTCTTTAAAGTAAAAGGAAAGACCATTATATACAAGTAAAAAATGCTTTAACTGATTCAGAGTCAAAAAGGTGGGAATCACCATGGCAACCAGTGATGCAGCAGATTCTGGGTTAAAAAACAAAAGTAGGAGGTGCAAATTGTACAATTCTCTTAAACGAACTCTATAGTTTTCCAAAATTGTTTTTTTTTTTTTTTTGTCTGATAAAGTCAATAAATTATATTAAATTAAACATGTACTTTGGATTACAGTACTGTATATAAAGTTGAGAAAAAAATATTCACAGGGAAAAAAGTTAAACATTTTTTAAAAAGCTAAAATTTAAGAACATTTTTAAAAGTAGTAAACTTGTTTGGTTGAAAATATACTGTACCTTTTAGTTTGTGCCTCAGAAACAAGTTAGGATTGTTTTAAGTCGTGTTTTTTTTTTTTTAAATTATTTTATTTTTTTTAATGGAGTCCAGGGCTGGGTGAGCAGTCGTCCTCCAATGCAAGAATTGGGGGTTTGATTCCACCAGCATCACACGCTGAAGTGTCCCTGGGCAAGACACTGAACCCCTCATTGCCTCCGATATGTGTCCCATCAGTGTATGAATGTGATAAAGCACTGATTAGTCTCTACAGATTCAGATTAGCTTTGTACAAATCTAGTAAAGTGCTGTCTGAATGGGTAAATGAGGACACAGATTGTAATGTAAAGTGCTTTGAGTATTTCAATAAGATAAAAAGGCGCTATTTAAGTACAGTCTATTTACCATTTATTTGTTCTTAATAATGAAAACAACATGTTACAGATTAAAAAGAGCACAACCATTTATTTTAGAAACTATGATGTGAACAAATAAGTTTCAGAGCATGAAGCTTGGTTATTTTCTGTCATCTCACAGCGAACACCAATTATGTACCAAGGCTGTTTTTTTTTTATATGCAAACAGCAGTATACTGTATTATCCTTTAGAAATACAGTTGCCAACATGTTTTGCTCTCTTTTATATTACGCTTTGCTTTATAATTCCAGGATCAGCTTCAAAATGAGTTCTTCAAAATTTCCATATTACTTTTGGCACAGGGCTGTCACTTTATTCATATATGGCTTTTTCTTTATTTATTTGCCTTTTTGGAAAAGCCAAAGCCAGATAAAACATAAAACCCAAGAACTCTAAAGCACCTAATGACTTCTGTTTAATAAAATATGTCTCCAGGCAGCGTACACAAGTCCCCACAATAAGCAGAGCCTTGCCTATTACCGTTTCATTGTAAAAATGCTCATTTGATAAAGTAGTTCCAGATGTTTGGGTCCGTAAGATATTGTGACTGTGTGATCCAGATTTGAAGCTGTAGGCGTGTACATATTGGATGTTGTTGTGCTTGAAGATTGTTGGTACCACGAAGAACTTTCTGCCTAAAAGTGTCCACGTTTAAACAACTCAAGGTCGACAGATTTTAAAATTCATAATTTAGCAGCTACTTGAATATATGCACAAAAAACAAGACAAGAAAAAAAAAAAACGCCTGTTTTTTTACACATCAGATGCCTTCTTGTTGTGTACCACATTTAGATTGAGCTCAGTCTCATTTTAGAGCCTCCCTTTGCTGCTGCCCCTCTATTTTATATAAAAAATTTGTTCTGTTTCATTTTCTGTAATGATCTTCTCTGATGTCCTCATTGTTCCAGGCCTGCAACCCTCTGGGGGGAACACGGCGAACATGGTGTGCCATTCTGTGTGCATAGACACATGTTCAATTCACAGAGGCTTGGGACAGGAAGAGGAAGAGGGGATGGGTGGAGACAGGAAAAGGAGGGAGAGCTACAACTGAACCTCTACATCTCCTGTTGACTGGCTTTCAAAAAGAAAAGAAAAAAAAATACTGACCCATAAACTAACACAAACACCGTGTGCATGACCTCATAGGGTTTGTAATGAGTCTGAGGTCAAAACTATGCTGTAAAAATGTCCTTTTTTATTGTTCTCAATCTCTATTTAATGTCCAGCTGAAAAGAAAGGCCATAAAAATATCATCATTAAAATATAATTTATTTAAACAAGTATTGTACTTTTTTAATTTTTTTAAACTTTTTTTAATCTGATACTCAGACAAGTGTTTTTAGCTGCTGATTAAAACACTTGTGCTGTCCTAGTGAGTACTTTGTACAAAAAGAAACAGTATACAGTATAAGGATCTATACACTAAGGTATTCGCTAAACAAATGCTAAACATCTAAGATACACGCCACCTCCTGCCTGTAGCCAGACTCATCGTTGTTTGTGATTCATCCAACCACTGCTGTATTGTCTGCAAACTTTACAATATGACAGCCTGGATGGGTAGGTGCACAGTCATATGTGAGCAGAGTGACTAGGAGGGGGCTCAACACACAGCCCTGAGGGAAGCCAGTGCTAAGGGTTGTGGTAGAGGGAAAAATGGGGACTGCACCAAGTTAGCATCATTGGTTATTATCATAAATAGACTCATCATGGAGATAAACCGGTTTTGTGATTGTTTTTCAATCGTAAGCATCCTTTTTTTTTTTTTTTTTATTTGCCTGAGCCCGTCATCCATAATAAAACCTGATTGGGAGGAGACGTGATCTACAGAGCACTGATAAGCTCACATTTCTCTGAACCACTTCAAACAAACGTCATTGCTCGAGGCAGTTTTCCACACTGCACACATTTTCTTCTACACCTCCAAAGCGCCATGTTTTTTCTATCCCACATGAAGCAGCACTCCCCAAACTCTGAGCACAAACTTTGCTGTGCATCTAAAAAAGCTAAGTCTGGTCCTCTGGACATTCAAAAAACAAAAAATGTTTCGTCATGCATGTTTAGTAGAATTCTCTCTTTACACAGTTGTGTAAAACTGGCACAATTATTTTGTTTCTGAACTTGACAACCAACATTAACACTAATCACACAGCTGGTAGTTTCTTTACTTCGTCTAAACTCAACTTATTCAAGCTCGGGTTTAACAATAAAGTCTATAGAATCATGAGTTAGGAGTCTAAAATGGGTATCCAATGTGTAGTCTGTCAACTTGAAGATTGACGGTCCCAACCATGGTCCTTGAGGAACACCATCCAGCATAATTTAGTTGTTTTCATGCTTTCACACACCTGATTTGAACAAATTTGTGATTAACAGGTTTCTGAAGAACTTAATTAAATCACTGAATCAGGTGTGTTGGAGGAGGGAAACAACTAAAACATGCAGGATGGTGTTCTTCAGGGACCAGGCTGGGAACCACTACTGCTTTACGCAACACATCAAACCAAATATTGCCTCTAATCTGCAGATCAGTGTGTGTGAATGGGTGAAAATGGTTTGTTGCGTAAAAGGAATTTTGACAGTCAACAAGGTTAGAGAGGCACAGAGTAAATGTACTAGTAGTTCAATAAGCATTCTGAATATTGAGTTAAGAGGGAATTTGTTAGAGTGATTTAAGAGGAAGCCCGAATGATGGAAGAAAGACATGAGGTGGAGGGAAGTACAGTAACATCAGAGGAGGAGAGGAAGGATAAAATGTGTGGGAGTGAAAGTGGCCTGACACTGGATGGAAAAGGGAAAAGGCCGGGTTTAGAGGAGCTCTGGTGGGAACAGCATCAGAACTCAGGTCCCAGCTGAGGTCATGTCCCTTGGCTATGTTTTCATAAACTCCTGAGTCGCAGGGTAATCAAACAAAGCTCAGGCATTCTCAACATTTGGCCCAGATAGCAAACTTTGGAAGCAAACACATAATAAAAAATGACAACAAGGAGCAGCGCAAGCTTTCCTTTGAACAGGTTTCATATTTAAGGGCAGACTTCGCTTAGTCTCTTTTAGTCACTTTAAGCCGATTAGACATGACCGACCCCCATCTCTTCGTCTTTCTCCTCTCTTTTTTTTTTAACTCTGTGTCATAAAGGTCAGCTACAACAACAAATGGAGTGTCTCTCGGCTGGGTGTGGTGGCCCGCGGAGCAGCAGCTGGGTCCTGTTGTTTCTGCTGAGCCATCAACACACATCCTTTTTAGGATAACTATTCCTTCATCGTCTGCTTATCTTTTTCTTAATATTTAAATATTCTTTGATTTCAAACTACAAAGTTTTCAAAAGCTTTTTTATAACCAGTACTTATCAGCTTCTACTCAAAACTGTTGAAACAAACCATTTTGTGTCTTTCAACGGACAGGAGTCACAAAACTTTTCTTTGATTCATATCCTATTCCATGCTTTTTCTGTTGTGTTTCTTTTTTAATCTAACTTTCCCCACCCCCCCATTCCCCCCACACCCCTCTATCCTGCTTCCCTCTGACACATTTCCTGTACCGTAAAGTTTATCAACACGTTTGTGAGTCATTCAAGTGTTTCTCTTGGCCACAAGACTGATCATCATCTCGTCTTGTGGAAACAAGGACAACATCCTGAAATAAATTTGGAGTTAACTTCTGAAGCTTGACCTTTTTTTTTATGTTTTGGTTATTTTGAAGCCTAACAAGGATGACAACTTCTTGTTGTGTCACAATTGTGGTGAAATCCATCACGTCCACAAAAGTTCACAAACTTTATTTAGGTCTGTTGCCTCTTGTGAGGCATTAGTGGCTGCTTGTGTTTGCAACCACTATGAATTCTGCCTAATGAGCTGTTGGGAACATGAAGCTAACCAAACGACAATACCAGATCAACTTCAGAGGCAGTGCGTGTGCATGTATGTGTGCGTTTTGCCGGTTTAGACCTGCCCATCCTTTAATTAGAACAAGGAGTCTAAGCCAACAGACGTGCGGTCAGAGCAGCTATCAAACACTGGTGGGGCCCGGCGAGCCCATACACAAAGACTGTTGTATGTGTGCACGTTCAAAACAGCGTTATCATGAGCAATGAAGAGAATGAAAGCAGTTAAAACCAAATAGTTTTTTGATTATGTCTTTATTTAGCCAGAAAGCACAAGCGCCATTCGAAATCACCACTTTTAATGAAGCAGCAAAACTTTATGCACAAACACAAACAGAAACTCAGAGATCACAGAAGAACAGGAAGCCAAGTGCCCAGTAAACCACAGAGGAGGCAGTCTTTTGATCAAACATTAAGCAAACCAGGCTGTCGGTGTCTGTTTGCAGACTGATCAGAGGAACTCAAACTATTTATTAACCACCACTGAGGAAAATCATACAATCACAAACTTTTGCACGGCAAACGGATCTTACTATGCACCACAAGGCTGAAAAGACTTCAAACACATGGATGTCATCATCTAACAGTTTTTCTTGAGCTGTTTTCCAATAAAATCTTATATCAGTCTGTCTTAAAATGCAGCTAAAAGTCCCCACAAGATTAGACAATTAGTCTGTTCATGCAGTCCCTCGCTACTTCGCGGTTCGACTTTTGCAGACTCACTCTATTGCACTTTGTGGACGTACAGTACTGTACTTAATATTTTCCCCAAATTAATAAATATATAATAAAAAAAAGTGCCACCTTTTTGTAGTTTTCTTTCACTAAGCCTTCACTGTTTTGCCAGTCTAAAGAACTATGTCACTCAGAAGCCATCAGTTCACATCCCAGAAGTCAACACTGCTTCCAACCAGTGCTTTCTGCAAATGGAGGAAAAGCTTTGCAGCAAAGTCAGAAGTTCTGTAAGGATAAGCTCACAGGACTGGCAGGAAAGCCGCAAATAATTCTGAAGCTGAACTCATCCTTCAAATTGTATCTTCACTGCTGAGTAGCTGGACTGCAGCTGATCTGGACTCAGTGTGACCTGGATCCTGGGAGCTGCAGGCGACAGACGGCTGTGGGGTTCAGCCGATTTCTGGTCGTGCAGTGCTGGTCTGCACTAGGCCAGAGGTGGTGGACTAAATCCTGGGTAGCCTTGCTCCTAGAGCGGCAGCATGTGCACATCAAGCTGGATGGAGCTTCGTCATGCTGTACTAGGACTTTTTTCATCTATCGAGTCAGACAGAACCAAGCGGCTGTTGTTCTGCAGAGTCCTTGTAAGTAAAATATAGTAGATGCACACAAGTACTGTATGTTGTTAAAATTAGTAGGTTTTAGGAATGTGCGATATACAAACTGGATTCCAAAAAAGTTGGGACACTAAACAAATTGTGAATAAAAACTGAATGCAATGATGTGGAGA
>JARVLU010001354.1:20367168-20378025 GCA_031762415.1 Simpsonichthys santanae
AGCTGAATACAGCATCTCAGACTGAGGAAGTCTTTCGGACGAAAGACGAAACGTTTCTACAATTTTTTTTTGCTTTGATTTGTTTTGTTTTTTTGAATGTCCAGAGGACCAGACTTAGCCCTTTTAGATGTTATTCTACTACTTCATACCCAGAAAATACACCTCTATATAGTTTTAAAAAATTTAATTACTAATATCCTTCAGTTAAAATCAATGTGCAGATCAAAGGTGTCATGTTTGACTATAATAGAATTGCTAGAATTTGAATGTTGTATATTCTTCACCTGATGTTGGTCTGAACTCTGTTCTGTGTTGTGACAAACAGCATAATGCACAAGTTTTTCAAATTAAAACCTTCAAATCGTACTCCACCAAATACACCAGGCTTTTCAGCTAAAGCCTCCAAATAACGAGGCACAGAATCGTGTACCCTTTGAGATGTTTTTTTTTTATTATTACTATATTATTACTGCCAAATTCTGTTTTTGTAGATCTCAGTACTGAACATTAAGAACAGTACCTTTCTGTGTATGTATTAAAACATATTTATTTGTTATTTTTGTATGTTAACAATTTCAGTAATAGTGCAAAAAGAAATTCTTCAACGTGAAATAAATGTGTGCTTTCAGTTACTGACCGAGCATCTATCCTAACTTTTAAATCTTATTTGTTGGTTTATCAGTTGCAATCTTTTTTAAACAAAATATATTCATTTTTTAACAACATTTTCGTTCATCAACAATATTCAAATGTCCATTTGCTATACTAGACAAAGGAACAAATGTAATTTATTTCAGGATTCAAAACACTCTGATGCCAGAGTTCTACAAAAAAAATAAATAAATAAATAAATAATAATAATAATAATAATAATAATAATAATAAAAATAATAATAAAAATAAAAATAAATAAATAAACCTTTGATGTACAATTTAAAGAACTGGTCATTAAGTTTGTTTTTATTTGTTTGTGCTTGTTAAAGACCATCAGTATTTCCACCTGAAATATTTGCATATGCCGTTTTTTGCCATTAATGTTAATGAACGTTTGAGCTATACTGGTGAAAGAGCAATAAAATTGTAATTTATGTTAGAGCCCAACCGATATATTGGTAGGGCCGATATTTTAGGCCGATATAGGCATTTGGGGACATATCTGTATAATAATTTTCTTTTTATGTGCCAATATAAAAACTTCTAATTTTCACCGCTAAAATGCTGGGAACAAGCAGTGTCCTTATTTGCACACAGCACTAGGCCTGTCACAATAACAAACTTTGCTGGGTGATTAATTGTCTCAAAAATTATTACGATAAAAGATAATATTGTTTGAAAATTGACAATATTTAATAACTATTGTCAAATTTAAGGAGAAAAAAATTGTTTTGCATGTAGTATTTTTTTCGACCACCGGATGGCAGTATAAGACTGAAGCGAAGGATGGATAGTGAGGGAGCGAGCAGCGTGTCTCTTTAAGAAAAATGGTACATGACATGGGCTGTCTCTCTTTGGTTCTCAAAATGGTGGACGCTCGGTGTGATTTGAGCTCTTTAGCATAGCATTTTTCACGCAAAGCTTTTAATAAAAAAATCAGTAAACAAGTTCTCAGCTTCTTTTTGCTGAGAAAAACTTTTTACACGAAGGCACGGGTTTCAATCGTGAATTTAAGAGCTTTGACAAGACGAGTTTTTTTTCCCCCCTGAGGTCGGCCTGTTAGCTTAGCTTGTAGCTTAGCGTCTCAGTTTAACGATCCAAAAACGCAATTTTGGACGATTAAAATGGATTTTAAAGAGAAAAAAGAAAGTGAGGAGTCAAAGAAGAGCACCGGAGTTGAGCCTTTTGTCATCTAGTGTCTTCAATAGAAAGAGAGACACGAAGAAACAACAAAGCTGATAAACGAAAATGGTCAATAATTTTAATTTGTCATGCGATTAATTGATTTATTTTTTATTGCAACAGGCCTGCAAGGCACACTTGTACAATGTATCCAGCAGAGGGTCCATGCACACTACTTTCAAGTCATGACCTTGCTGCACACAACCCGCAGCACAGCCAAAGCAGGGAACAATTAAATACTGTGTAGCATATTTTGCTGAACAGAGCATGTGGTAAGTTTATTGTAACTGATCTGTAAAGTTTTAAAAAATCAACAATAATGCATTTTCTTCAATCCACCAACCCGCTTGTCATTAGCTACATGCCTCTCAAGTTAGCGAGCTAATGTTTAGATACGCTAGCATAGGCTATTGCCTTGTAAAACATTACTCAGAAATCTAACGTAGAGGTAAAATATATCATTTAGTAACGTTTATCTTTGTCATCCTCGATGAAATGCATTGTTTGTCTGAAATCTTTACTTCTCTGCAACGAAAAAAAATTGTTACTGCAGGAAATACTAATTAGGCCTTCACCGTACATGACTGACTGGTTAAACAGCAAACAAGGAAAGGGTGTTTCTTTGTTTAATTTGCATTTTTGTAACACACTTGATACTTTTATGGTCACTAGAGGATAGAAATGTGAACGCACGTTGGGAAGACTGTTTCAAGAATTCAAGTGTTTAAACAGGTTTAAAAGTAGCTATTTACTTAAATTCTTGAGGGTGGACAAAGCTCAAAAGTTTTCAACCAGTATATCGTTTATTGGCATGAGCCTCACCCGCAGTATCGGTATAGGCGATAGCAAATACGTCCATATTAGTTGGGCTCTAATTTATGTTCTACATACTAATGGACTTACAGTATATTATGTTGTGCACTTTCAACATCATAATCAAAGATTACTGAATAAATTCAAGTGATAAAAGTATTTTACATTTAACATATCTTCTTGGGGGCCAGACAAGATGTCAACGAGGGCCACATTTGGCCCCCGGGCCTTGAGTTTGACACGTGTCTTAGAAGGATCGTTGTGTAAATGTCATCATACTTACACATCAAAAGCACTGAACTCCAACGTCAGACGAGTTGGCAAACCGACTGGATCACCTGTCAAACAGAAATGTAGCCAAATCATTTGAACCCTTTCAGTAAGCAAAGTCTATATTTAACAACTCAAGTGCAGAAACGTCACTTAGCACTTGTTAAGTATAATGACACCATCTGGGCACACTACTCACCGTTGTAATAGTATCCTTTGATACACTTGGGGCTCTCATCTAGTCTGTACTCATTGAGCTTCTTCTGAGTGAGCTGGTGCCAGAATCCTGCCTCCAGAGCGCTGCTGAAGGGGGCAAACTGCAGCTTGAGATCTGTGGCGGATGATGATGCTTCACTGATGTCAGACGCCATCGCAACTTCACGGATTAAACTCTACAAACTGAAATGAAGCAGCAGTATGTTGGAAAAACACAATACAGTATTGTTATAACACAGAACAGTGACGAAATATTCACAATCATAATTTGTAAATAACAGGTTTTACACAAAGGAATTACATTTATAGTGTATTTAGACCTTAGCAGGCAGAGCTCTTTACAACTGTGCTCTTCATTCACTCAATCAAACTTGCATTTACTATAATTGGTAGAGCTGTGACTGAAAGCATGTCCATCATGAACAGCATATTATGTTTCTGCAAAAGCACTGTTTTATATGTAGACACAAACCCTACATTTGAGTATGATCCTGAGCAAACCATGTCATAATTTCTTTTAGCTCCTGAGTTTATGACCTCTGATGGTTTTCTTTGATAAAACACACCTGATAACAGTGATCACTGTCTGTCAGTTTTAAAATTATTGATATAGTGTATTTCAAATTCCTGATTTTTGCCAAGAAGGGCATTTTGCACATTGTTTTTTTTAATGTTGAAATAACAATTAATACAGTTGATTAAGTCAGAAACATCTGGACAAATTTGAATCCCTACCAGACAATTTCACAGAGCAAAAGACCTGATTTAAAATTTTTAGGGTTCAGGATTGTTGTATTTTTAACAAGAAAATGTATTGACAATTTCTTTGGGTAATTTTGACTTTTAAGTAATTATTCAAAGTAATTACGGTATTCAAAAACCTAAAATATTTTTATTTTGCTGTGCTTTTACACATGCTTTGTATAATTTTACATTCTAAATGTTTGGCACGATAATAAACTATCCATCCATACATCTATTATCTTTACCAGCTTCTTCCTTTTCATGTCATGGGGTCACTGGTGCCCATATCCAGCAGTCACTGTGTAAGAGGCGATGTACAACCTGGACAGATCTCCAGTCCATCACAGGGACATATAGAGACAAACGAGACAAACAAGCATTCACTCTTTCAATCACACCTAGGTACAATTTAGAGTTACCAATCAGCCTAAACATGCATGTTTTTGGTCTGTGGGAGGAAACTGGAGTACCTGGAGAAAACTCACACATGCATGGAGAGAACATGCAAACTCCACCCGGAAAGGCCCGGACCGGGATTTGAACCAGGGTGACCTGCTCGCTGAGAGGCAGCAGTTCTACCAACTGTGCCACCGTGCTGCCTAAACTCAATTTACATTCAAACAAAACATATACACACAGTTATTCCACTACATGATTCAGTTTTTCAGCATGGATGCTTTAGTGGATTTTCCACTGCAGACAGTACCTTGAAATACTGTATATTTGAGTTGTGTGCCGTACCAATTTATACAATAACATGTCAGTGTGTGAAATACTGTTATTCACATCTAATGGTGGACTGACCAGCCAGCAGCTTGTTTCCACATCAGTGTATGAGACCAACTTGATGCACTTGGAACCTGCACTAAAAGCATTAAATGTAACTTATATGGTACTACATACAAAAAAACAGTTTTTAAGAACAATCACAACACCCCACCCACGTGGCAAAGCGCTCCCCTACAGTCACTGTTTTCTCTCAGACGTACAGCCATGTGTCACAAAAATACTGATTATAAACTGCTTAAAATAAACTCCTCATATATCAGTTAAATTTAAACTTTAGGAAACAAGGCAAATTTGTAAAAAAAAATAAATTAAAAAAATAAATAAATAAACCCAAAAACCAAATTAATTTATGTAGTCTCTTCTCACACAAAAGAACACAAAAAAGCAAAAATGGATCAAACTATGGTCCTAAACAACACTCTTGTTACTTCACTTCCCAGAAACCTTTCCTGTAACATGACTCAGTCTGTGACAGCTCACAGGACTGCAACACTAACACATTCAACACATCTCCTTTGTTTCAGGACCAATGTATAAATTGCATTTCTTGCTCTCTTTTCAGTTCAAACCTGTAAAGGAAGAAGCACTTTGTAAACACTGTAATCAACTAAAAGTCTTATTTTATCTATACATTTTCCAGTACTGCTTAAGCCCATCTTTCAAGCAACAATAACAAGGCAGCATGAACATTCCATAACTCTTATTTCCCTCTTCTAATGTTGTTTTCTCCTTATTGAGTCTCAACAGTTCACAAATTAAGCTTAGTGAGTTTTACAATAGCCTTCCCAGTCCTGATTCTGAGGTCATTGGTGTTCTGGTGGTCATAATGTTACAACTATGCTGCTGTATTCATTCGTACTCATCTGCTCACACAGACTCTTGTCCGTGCTGCTGTTGTTCGGTGAATTGCTTTTGCACTATTTAGTGTATTCTTAGTTTAGTGTATTTCTGAGTTCATATCTTAGAACTTAGTACAGTTTTTCTTTTAAAATTTACACTTTTGTTGGATGTAACTGACTCCGGTTTCCTCCCACAGACCAAAAACATGCATGTTAGGCTGATTGGTAACTCTAAATTGTCCCTAGGTGAGTGAGAGCGTGAATGATTGTTTGTCTCGTTTGTCTCTATGTGGCTCTGTGATGGACTTGCGACCCGTCCAGGGTGTACCCCGCCCCTCGCACTGTGATTGCTGGACATGGGCACCGCCGACTCCCATGACCCAAAATGGAAGAAGCAGGTAAAGATAATGGATGGATGGATGTAACTGGGACCCTGTGGAGTACACAAATTTGTTCCACCACATGTACCACATGCGATGCGAATGACAATAAAGACCCTTGACCTTGAACTAAATTAACTTGCCTGAGAATCAAAGCAGAAATTAATGTGACATTTCTTCTGTTATAGCCTGTTTAATTTGATTATTTGCAAATAAAGCTAAGGTTTATTTGGAAATCCCTAATGTTCTACCTTTATTTACACAGGTAGTCTCATCGAATCACGAGAATTCATTTTCAAGAGAAACCTGTTTTAGACAGACAACATATAGAGTACAGGCAACAATATACAACAATAAAAAGCAATAAAAATGGTATTGTAAAAATAAACAAATTAAGGTACCATATAAAACAAGGTAGAATACTAACAAATACGTCTTACAAACAGGAAAATTCTTGACATGAAAAACTAATTAACTTTATTTTTTTTTTAACAACAATAAGCTCCAAAGGAAATTGATGTATAATACATTTTACTACTCACTCAAACTAGCTTGGCTGATATTTGACCAGTAAAACGGTCACTAAATGGCAAAAAAATTACTAAGGTTCTTACAGCACAAAACATTGTCTTTGTAGGATGTTATAACAACAACTGAATGCTTGTTTCAATCTTTTTTAATTTAATTTTTCTGGAACAAGTTTGTCCATGCTGTAATGACAGTGAAAGCAGCACTAACGTTTACCATTAAAGCGTTTAAAATCTCAACAACAAAAAAAAAGTCTCAGAAAAGACAAACCCCCAAAAAGGCACACAGCGACTCTACAGACTGAATATTTCTGGTAACATTTCCCCACAAAACACCCACATTTTATTTGTGAAACTGTTAAGGCTTTGTGCGCTTACCCTGAGCAGTGACTTCCTGGGTTAGTTGGTCATGTGATCGCGGCATTTGTCAATAGAGCAGTGTATTGTGGGTATATTAGCTTAGCTTAGCTGCCTTCTCATAACTTTACGGTGCGTGAACCATCGAGTAAAACACGAAGAACCAAAACAGAAGCAAAAATGCGCAAACGACGAAGCAGGAGAAAACGGACAAAAACTTATACGTTCCGTTTCTTTTCATTTTGGACGGACAGGCAAATCCAACAAAGATATCCTGCTGGTGTAAAGCAGATTACCTCAACAACATCGGTTTAGCAGGTGAAATCTCACACGTAATGCAACAGTGGTGAAACAGGTCCTCTCTACTACTCTGGAAATACAGGACAGGGCGAACAAGCGTTTTTTTTTTTTTTGTCTTCCTCCTCCTGTATCATGCCCGGAAAGTCAGACACTGGAACCTACTTGGGCACTGTCAGTGAAAAATAACAAACCAAAAAAAAACAAAAAAACGTTATTAGTTGCTCAAAATATACAAGTACAGTACTGTATACTTTTTCACCTTCACAGTCCAGCTAAGGTCTTTAAACGTAATTAATCTTGGACATTTCAAGATCCATCTCTGGAACAGGTCCCTCTTGTAAATGAGTCCTTGTGGCTCAGTGAGATTAGCCTGTATAAATAAAGGTTGAATGAATTAATAGTGGTGATGGAATGAAAAAGACTTGCATCTCAGACAATTCAATATAACCCAGATGTTGAAAACTGGAGTAACACTGTTGTCTGGTCTCTATTTCCACCTAATCGAAAACAACTTCTGATACGAAGAGCAAAAACAGGATGCAAATCTGTTTTCTTGGGTTGAATGCCAAACTTAGCAGCAAAAACCTGAAAAACCTTGAAGATAGAATAAATTTGTGATGAACGATGTGTAAATTCTAACATTAAACGCACCCTTCTTTAGGTACAATACACACTTTCACTGAAAATTATACAGATGTGGTTAACGAGAGATTTGCTTTTATTTACCACAGGTAACATTTATTTCTGGCAGCAAACCTAAGGACTGTTCCTCTATATTGTTGTAGTCAGGTTGAGACATCAACCAAAGCTGATCGTCTGAAAGTGACAACTGCTGGGCAGATGTCTGACAGACAGCTGAAGCTTAAAGGAAAAATGAGGACACGGCATCTTCAAGAAAAAAAAAAAACAAGCAATGCTAACAGTCTGTCTGCACAGCTGTATTGCATTTTATCTTTGCTGAGAGTAGAAACAGCTCAGCAGTTAAACAAAAAACATGCTTAATTAATAACAAGCACAGTCATGACAAAGTTGGGCTGTAATGACAGAGACAGATGTTTTATATCCAAACATACAGAATTTCCAAGCATTTTATCTTGAATTATTTTTTATTTTTTTTGCTTTTAGTTCAACATTCTCTTTTTTGTCTTTCCAGCAGGAGCAGTAGTGAGTCAATTTCACACTTTCTACACGTGTTTAAAGCAGCACCCTTGCTTATATCATTCATTTCTAATGTCAGCAAACTGAGAATAGCGTGACGTTAATGGCGTCTTAAAGGCAAATCACTCATTGTGGGTTATTGTGAGCAGTAGCTCAGGAATTAAAAGGGCATAAATGGTAAGTAGTAAAAATGATCACCGAGATGGGTGGGTTAAGAAGTATTATTATAAAACTCAGGGAAGCTTAGTTTAAAAATTTCAGTGACATATCCACAGCTGATAGGGGATGCATTCCCATTAGTACTACCTTGGTCTGGGTCCATGCCAAAAATGGAGTTTTTGCGTCCAAAGCGGATGCTGAAAGTCCTGCCGGCTGAGGTAGTGTTTTTGGGGTAAGAGACCTGCATCAAATTGATGTGGCAGTTTGTGGGAACAAAGTCCATGCAGCCCAGTGGGTGAGGGCGGGCACCAGCCTGCCTGAAGGGGGGCCACACCTTGTTCTTTAGCTCCTGGGAAAACTGGGGAAAGAGAAAATGTACATCATTAAGAGCAGGGTGAAGGTGTAGTTTAATACATGCCAGTGCAGCTTTTGTGTAAGTGTGGCAAAAAATTGTATGATGCCATAAAATAATAACAAATATGATAAAGACATACGATGAGATGTGCAGTGGCTTAACTTTGTAACTTTATTTTAATAAACTACAAAGAGAACTTTGCTTCTTTAGTAATAAACAAAAAATGTAAAGAGCTGAGCTTTTTGTTATTTACAGGGTCTTAAAATGTATTCATACACCTTGAACATTTCTACAAAGGTGAGGATTTAAGTTTTATTGGGAAATTTTTGAAAATGTGATGTGCATTTGTATCCAGCCACTTTGTAGAACTATGTTTTTATCCATGCAAAAACAGCTGCAAGTCAGAGAAAAGGGGCCTGAATACAAATGCTTGTCACAATTTTCAGAGTTTATTTGTTAAAAATTTTAAACTTATGTATCCCTTTCCTTCTTGAGCACAAGTATAATTTTGTGCTGGTCTATCACATAAAATCCCAGTGAAATTCCTTAAAGTTTGCAGTTGTACAGTAAAACGACAAAATGTGGAAAAGTTCAGTGTCTGAGGACTTTTTCAAAGAACTGTAAAGGTTAATTTTAGGGAGGGCTTTTGTAAGAGGTTGATATCCTTAAGTGATCAAAACACAATTTTTCCTGAACTGTGCATTGCATCAAAACTTCTTGTCTGAAAATGTTGTTTTAGAGTTTGTCTCTTATTAAAGGGCTGCATGGCCAGCTCTGATGAGTCCGATGATTTAAACTGTTCAAGCTATTTGCTTAGTCTTTGTTTGAGGGTGACAACCAGCCCATGAGGCGAGCAAAAATTCATTCAGTCATGGAGCACCATGGGAGCAGAAAAACACATATGCAGTGTCAGATCATAATAAGTATGTTAAATGAACACTGAGCTTTGTAAGAAAAACATCAGAGGAGGGAGCCATGGTTTCTTTGGGGAAGTTAACCACAGTCCTTTATGTAGACCTTGCCCATTTTGATAAATACACTGATTATATTCCCTAAAAGGGGCTCGATGGCTCAGTTGGTAGAGTTGTTTCCTCTCAGTGAGAAGGTTGCCAGATCAAATCCTGTCCGGGGGCCTTTCTGGGTGGAGTTTGCATGTTCTCATTTTTTTTTTTTTTTTCATTTATCCTTTATTTATCCAGGTTAGTCTCATTGAGCCACGAGAACTCATTTTCAAGAGAGACCTGTTAGGGAGCAGATGGTGGGGGTTAAGGGCCTTGCTCAGCGGCCCAGAGTGGAGCGAATGAGGTGTTGTCGGTACCGGGGTTTGAACCGGCAATCTTCCGATCACAAGCCCACTGTCTAACCACTTGCGCCACCACTCCCCAACTATTATGGCAGCCAATGTGTCCGGGAACACCTCTGCTGCTTCCACGTCACCGCTGACAGCCTCTCCTGTTGATATGCACATACACACACAGACATAAGCTGATGTTACACTGTAATACCACTGTTAAAACACTGTAACAAAGCTGATGTTAAACTGTAATACAGGTGTTAAAACACTGTAATAAAGCTGTTAAAACACTGACAAAGCTGATGTAGAGAAATGAAATAAATAAAAAACAATAAAATAAAATAAAATGAAAAAAATTAACATATGCCTACCTTGGACTTTAATGTTGTGGAGATTGGATCTGTTCTTAAAGCGTTGGAACCATCCTTTGGATGCTGTGAACTCCTCGGCTTCACTCCCCTCCCCCACGTGAGTAAATTACATACGCATTAAAGATACAAACCGCATTCCAAAGAAGTTGGGACAATACACATACTGAATTCAACCCCCACCTGAGCACTTTGTGTAGAAGTCCCCTCGCCCGAATCATCCCTGTTCTGTGCTTTTAAAGACGCGTAGATCCGTCGCGCCTTCTCCTGTATCACAGACAGACTAAGAGGGACGTGACGCTGATTCTGATCCTCCAGCCACAACACCAGCAGTCTCTCCATTTGAAGGATATCACCGCTCCTCTGCTTTGTGATTACAGGTAGTCCTCGGTTCCCGACCGTCTTGGTTAACGAATTTCCGCGTATACGACCCGCCTCCCCAGTGACGTCAT
>JARVLU010001354.1:20421246-20433297 GCA_031762415.1 Simpsonichthys santanae
CTGTATACAGTATATGAAATACAGCTTTTATTATTGTCTATTGTAGAACAGTAAAGTCAAAAGGCAAATTATGAGGAATTAAATTTTGTTCTACAAATCATATTGACTTCATCGTTACATAAAAAGTAACAACATGCCTTTAAAGCCTAAAATTTTCCAAAGAACAAACTTCCAGCTGAGAGGAGCTTTGACATTAATGTGCATTAAACAGCCAGGTTAGAGCATCCAATTAAGAATGCATGAATGAGTGGTGGGGAATGGATGGATTGGGGGTAAACTTCAGGTCTTACTCTCCATGACTCAGAGGCAGTCAGGCCGCTCTTGACCCTCCGGTCCACTGGAGACTAAATCAGTTCCAACAAGACTATGTAGAATCAACAGACACATGTATTTCTGTAGAATCATGAATATTAAGTCAGCATAAGTTAATCTAGCTGTATAACTCAGAGGCACATTATGAAAAAACACATCAGTTACAATAGAACATGCAATAATTTGAACAATAATTCTCATTCTATGTACGTAAGCATGGACGAGTGAGTCAAGGTCTGGTAGGCAACTAGTTTGTGCAAGTATGGTTGCCCTTACTAAAGGAGTAATTCATTCAGCCTTCATTTAGGCAGGTTAATCTCATTGAGCCTCGAGGACTCATTTACAAGAGAGACCTGGCTATGACCAGTTGAGTCATATTGGCATCACATAAAACTTAAACACAAAAATAAATATTTTGCACTATTTAAAACTATCACCTTGAGCTAATATTGTGCAACATTTACACATAAAAATCTGAGTCCCCAAGTTCCCAGTTGGAAAAATCAGCTGGAATATCTTCATTAGTGGAATTCAAACTTGGAAAATCCCCATTAGCCATAAATCCACCATGGATGGCTCATAATTAAAAAAGTAGAGATGGATAGCAACTATCTCATGTTGCTGTATTTATTCATACCCATCTGCTCACTACAGACTCATGTTCGGGATGCAGTTTAATATATTGTATCAATTTTCATTATTAGTGTTTAGCGTATATCTTAGATAATTTAGCGTATCGTTTAGCATTTGTTTAGCATAGAACAGTGATATCTTAGATCCTCATACTGTTTCTTTTTATACTTTATATTTTTGCCATTTTTGGGTGTAACTTGGACCTTGAGTACACAATTTCATTCCACCTCATGTACCACATGTGATGCAAATAACAATAAAGAAACTTGAACTTGAACTAAAATAATACCCTGCTTACTAACACTTCCGCTCACATTCATATAGTGTTTGTATGCACAAAATGCAACATAAATATTTTAATAATCTGCAGTATGGATGGAGAACTTATTAGGAACTGGTTTTCATACAATGTGTTGCATTATCATTATTATTATTATTATTTTAAGAAATCAAATTAAACAGATGCTGCATTGATTTATGGATAATGTTTTACATGGGCTGCTTGGACTCAGATTATTTTATCTTATTTTAATATTTATAATCACAACCCTGATTAACAAAGACCAACTGGAAAACATTATGTACAAAGCAATATTTGTTAAATCATCCACGCAAATGACTCACAATGGCACACTATATTACAAGTTAAAATAAGTCTTGTGAAGCTGAAAGTTACAGCAACCTGAAAACAAGAACATTATTGAGAATAATTTCCCAAATGATCATTAAAATGTTTGCTGCTGCTTGGGACTGGCTGTCCTTCAGGCACTGGGAGGTTTAATTTTATTTAATTTCATTACAGCTTCTACATTTTTTGAACCAGAAAAAAAAAGCACATAATTGAAAGCTTTGACATTATACTATATGATAATGAGAAATGTAACAATTAGCCAGTGTTGTTTACCCGGTGGGACCAAAACTATTGAGCAGAATAATAGGAGGTTACCAATCCAAGCAGTTTGGTTATAACAAGCTATTAACTGAATAAAATGATCAGTCTTTCATTTTCGACCTCATTAGAGCTCTTTGCAGAATCTAACAACTCTTTAAAATGGAAGAAATGGTTCAGGTCAATTAACCAGGTTTAAATCAAGTTACCGTATGTGGATTATCACAAAAGTGCATTTTTTCCAAGTAAAGCTCTGATTTGTTTAATGTTTTCATTTCATAGCCGGTGTGAATTTGGGATGAAAACTGATACTGACAGTGTATTTATTGTAATAAATAATGCCATTCTGTGACTTCCAGCTTTTTAGTTCAGAACTCAGTGTGAAGCTGAATATTTACTTATTTTTGTGCCACAAACTAGGATACCTAATCTGTATTACCTTCAAAACCAGTTAACAGTCAGTGTGCCTTTTGAAAAACAAACACATTTTCAAGGAAAAGGCTATGACAATTATAATGCAGAAATGTAAGCATTAGATTATATTCTAAAAGATTATATTCTAACATATTAAGTCTGATGGAGTCAGCCACCCCACCATCACAGACATTTGCACCTCTAGATGCAGGAAGAGAGCCACCTGCATCATGAAGGACCCCACTCATGCAGCACACACTTTTTGCCCTGCTCCCCTCAGGAAGGAGGATAAGGAGCATTAAGTGTAGAACCACTAGACTGAGGAACAGCTTCTACCCTGAGGCTGTTAGACTCATGAATATCTAATCAGGATGATCACTGTGAAAAATCAGATCATGTTGCTGCTGATCTGTTTCATGTTGCTGTGTTCATGCGTGCTCATCTGTTCACATAGACTCATGTTTGTGCTGCTGCTCGGCATATTGTTTTATTGCTTTTATGCTATTAATGCTTAGTGTTCTCAGTTCATATCTTAGACCTTATTACTCTTTTTCTTTAACATTTTATTGTTGGATGCAACTGGGACCCTGTCTACATAATTTCACTCCCCCACATGTACCACATGTGATGTGAACGGCAAGAAAGAATATATGTGTCTGTATATTCTGTTTGCAAAGCTGACAATCTACTGAAAATTGGGGTGAAAGGATTAATTAGAACAACCAGCTGTGGTGACCTTTGAGCAGATGTTTTCTTTCCTTTGAAGATAACATAGATGAAAAGTAATTAAAAAAAAGGCAATTGGACTCACACTGGTATCACATGTACTGTGTATTTGATTAGCAATTTTCATTGTTGCACTAGAAACCATCAAGTCACTCAGTAAATCAATGAAGGAGGCCACAGATTTATACTTTTATCCCACCACAAGTGTCTGTTGCACTGTAAAATGTTACACATGTTGATCACTTAAACATCATCAAACCCTTCTTTTAAAATACCTACAGTACAGTAGTAATGCCTCTGTTCTTACTGGGTTAGAGCTCAGCCCAGAGAACCCTGCGAATCGTTCACAGTGATCAGCTGTGATACAGTTGCACCCAAACAGCAAATAATTACATGAGGATGGAAGAATAATGGCAACAAAAGCTGCACACAGCTGTTGATAAAGTAAACCAAATCTGCAGTATTCAGACAAACACACCTGTGTGTTGATGCTGCAAGGAGATGGTCAAATCAAAGGCAAGAAAACACCATCCTCTGAAATTACACGTTGCAGATGCAGCCTGAACTCAGCCTGAAAGGAGCTAACCAAGAAACTAATGGAACAGAAGCTCCAGCATTTCACCTCAGATAGATTCAGCTGACCCTGAGCTTGGTGACTCCCTGAAAAATAAACCAGGAACAAAGTGGTGGACTTCAGAAACAAAGAGAAGACAAGAGATGAAACCCCTGACCGCTTGAGTTTCACCAAAACAAGCAAACGAATGCAAAGCTTGTGAAGCGTTTGCCTTATTTGGATAACCTTCACAAATGAAAGACCGCAGAGATGGTCAGTTCTGTCATGGCTGCACTGTGAAATTGGTTCCTCCAGAAAATCCAGTCATGCCTTAAAGTGTGACATTCAATTTGGTGTCATGTCTTTGGACACAAAGTGAGACAAGCATATTCTTTTTGGACTTGAGTCTCAAAAATGTTGTGATGCAACAGCTGAGATAAAGAACAACATGAAGATAATAAATAAAGATATACAATATGGAAAAAGAATGAATTTCAACCTTTATTTAGGCAGGTTAATAATCCCATTGAGCCTCGAGGACTCATTTACAAGAGAGACCTGAATAATCTTTCATTGTATTCCAGCATCCTCTACATACTGCATTTGGTCCTGCTTGATAACAGCAACAACAACAACAACAACAATAATAATAATAATATTAATAATGATAATGATGATGATGATGAATAATAATCATAATCATAATCATTTAAGCATTAAACTGAAATAACATAATATTTTCTTAACCTTCAATAATTACCTTTTAAATTCTACCCTTATCATCTAGTACTGTCAGCCGTCCGTCCACAGTGCCCTTCTGGTACTTTTTGTTCCCAGGTGGAGAGGAAACTCACACAAACTCAATAAAATCAAGAGAGGTACATTCTTTCTACCTTTTAATGTAGGTAAAGCAGGAAAAATTACAAGCTCAGCGCATCAACAGCCTATCAGAGTGTATCAGTTGGTCTTATCTGTTTCTGATGGTGGATAATAGTGCAAATCTATCCAAGTGTTGGAAGCAAGCAAAAACAAAAATGACTCCTTATCAGGTGTTGACCCTGGGATCGCTCGTTGTGAGCAGCTGAGACTGGTATGATCTGTTCCAAACCAGGTTATGAGCCAGAGTAGACCAGACTGGGCCTCCAGCAAAAATAAACTTAAAACAGTACATGGAACTATAATCAAACATCTAAGGAAAGAGTGAATAGGATCCAATTGTTGTCAATTTACTCTAAAATATATATATTTCCCTGTGCTTAAGAGTATATATTCAATTCAATTCAGTTTTTTTAAATAGCACTAAGTCTCAACAGAAGTCATCTCAGGGCACTGGACTGAAACAATGGTTTACATAAAAAGTAAGTTAATGACATTATTTATCTGAGGAGTCAGCAGACTGCGTTGAGTCTAACTTTGTCACAGATGCTCATCCAACACAGAATATATGTGGGCGTCTGAAGTAAATGCAAACTAATGAATTCTTTAAAATACACATACTTGACATTTTGGGGCCTCTGAGGTCTCCAGATATCTCTTTCCATGAGTGGTTCTGACTTGCAGACTGTTTGTGTGAGAAGAGTCAAGTGTTGGAGTGTTTCTGTATAGTTGTGCGACTGCGGATTATAAATCATAGCTGCCTTTGGGTGGTTTTCTTTTTACATTATACTAAAATTCTTTGAAGTGCAACACGGATAGATGCATAATGAGCCACACATTTTTTTTTATTACTTTTATTGTTTATGTTTTAAACACTTTAGAAAGTAATGTTTGTTATTCACGTGTTTTAATGCTTTTCATGTTACATGTTACTGCTGATATATATATATATATTTTTTTTTTATTTTAACATACTGACATCTTCAAAATTCCTTTAAATTGTATATACTGTACAACGAAATAGGAAAAAAAAATGGCTTTGGTAAGGCTTGAAGGAAACAGTTTCATGGTGGCTAACACGGTCTCCTCATTTCAAAAAGGTAATTTCATTTTATCCCCAAAATAGCTGTGACTATGTGTGCATGCATGGTAGTTCATCCCATTTGTTTCTCTACTGGCCATGCAATGAACCATTGTCTTGTCCACCTCTCACCCAGTGACAGTTGAGACAGGCTTGGCTCCTCTCCTGCAACCCCAAAGAAGAAAAACCAGTCACAGGACGGGATAGATGGAAAATATTTATGTCTAAATTGCGTCTGTCTCAATTAAGCTGCACTGTGAAAAATGGCTCTTGCCACTCATTTCTGCATGAGAAATTAGCTGGGGATCATTACACAGATGCCCCTTCTCAGTGTGCAGCTCCTCATTTGTGACATATTGCCTTCTTACAAACATACTGCCGAGTAAAATGGTATGAAATGGTTCACAGTCCTCCTGCTTGGTTGTCATGGAACGTTTTGCAATGACTCCATAGCCGTCGGCTTACTCTCAACCCCCCTCCTCTCGCTGCCTGTCTCAGTCAGTCACTTTTTCTCCCCCCCTTGCTTTTCTTTCTCCATTTGCTCTTTTCTCTCCTTTCTTGGCTGAGATAAATAGGAGGTATTTAACTCTGATGTGAGAACGTAGTTTCTCCTGCTCAGTCAAAACTACATTTGTCAGTGCCATGGCACTTTTTGCTTGGGGTAATTGTGTGACATTGTCTCGCACGGCTGCCTGGAAATATTCCGGCAGCAGAAGAGGAAACGAGGTTGGTGGGAGAGGGAAATGTCATGCTATGTGAAAATGAACAGAATGTGTTGTTCTGTCATGTGACTCATGCGGTGGCCTGCGTGATTAATTGTGCCATTAGGAGATGCTACTATTCCACGCTATTGGAGTCTTTTGTGCCCTAATTTGTGTTTTTGTAATTTATGTCTGAAACATTTTACTGCAAATACTTCATCTTCAAGTAGGGTGAATTTATCTGTAATTCATTTGTGTGCCGTTCATATCCGTTCCAACCTGTTATAATGGTACTCGGCCAGTTGACATTTAAACATTGAGCTTACTCATGTAGGTTTAAACTGATGCTAAATTTGTATTATTATTAGGTTGTATATATCAAAGTAACACCCACTTTAAATCAAAACCTAAAAATGTCAATGCAAATTATTGCATTGTTAATTCATAACCTACTGTTTGTTGTTCACTTCTCCTGGTCGTGTTACATGAACACCATCCTGTGTCTACGCTGGAGGCAGGAGGCCTTCTTGTGATTTTGACGGACAACAGACATTCATGTCCAAAGAAAATGCTAAATAGTCGGTTGCAAACAAATCAAAACACTAAAACAGCAGAAATTCCTTAATAGTTAGCAACATTTGTTATAATTTGTTTACCTTTTTATTGTACTGCAGGATGAGTTTTACTGGAATTTGTCAGTTAACAGCAAAGCAAGCTTTTACAGGGAAATATGTAAACTGTGATCATTAGATAACAATTAGCACTGATGTTGCAGATGGAAGGTTTGATCAACATTACAAGTGAAACTCATTGCATGTAGAAAATGGCCTCTACAGTTAATTTTGTCATAAGCCAGAAGAACATTGCAATCCATTTGAAACACACTATGTAAATTGGACCCTTTAACAGTTTTCATTAAAGAGGGAGTTAAAAGCTCTCTTTGGTCTTTTCACAAAATGATTTAGCAAAACAGCCTCAAAGATGAAACTTTCTTAAGGCTGCTTCTGGTCATTCACAGTGAGCAAACCTGTGCAAGACACGTTCTGTAACAATGTATGCCTGAATGAAGCAGACATCACAAAACCAGAGCTGGACTGGTTATAGTTGATTAGATGCCGCCCACGCCTTCCCCCACTTTACACCTACTTGCCAACTCAGTTCTGTGACTACCTTGCTTGCTGGCTCATAGAATGCAACTGCAAATTCATCCCCCACACGGCACCTCAGCTGTTTCACACACTGCACCAAGGTAGGAAAGAGGTTTCTTAGGCCTGTTTGGAAGTGTTTTGTGACACATGCTATAAAGGCTGGTCTTAGACCCTATTTAAATGTGAACAATCTCCTGAATATTATACTAAATTTTCCAATGTTAACAGGGGTGGCACGGTGACTCATTGAGCTGTTGTGAGACGGTTGCCAGTTCAAATCTCAGCCCGTGACCTTTCAGAACAAATACATGCATATAGGCTTGTTGGTAACTCTAAATTGTCTCTAGGTGTGAGTGAGAGAGTGAATGGTTGTTTGTCTCATTTGTCTATGTGTCCCTGTGATGGACTGGAGACCTGTCCAGGGTGTCCCCCGCCTCTCACACTGTGATAGCTGGACGTGGGTAGCAGTGACCACCGCAACCCGAAAAGGAAGACGCGGGTAAGGATAACAGATGGATGTTAACAGGGAAAAAGTTACATGAATAAAAGGTAATGTTGTGAATGAAATGGCTTTTCAGTGAAATTGGGAAAAACGTTAACTCCATTGTAGTTTCCATGCCAGGTAAGTAGCTGCCTGGCGGTATGTTTTTTTTTTTTTTTTTGTTACTTTTATTATTTCTGTCATACCTGTATTCGCATACATAAGATAAGACAAGATAAGATAAGATAGAACTTGAGCATGAAAACAGTTACAGGCTCATTCGGTACTTAAAAATGTGAGAAATGGATCTTTGCTGTCCTAAGAGTTGGTGCATATATGTTTTATGTCAGAAGCTCTGATACGTTGTAGAATTAGCACCGTGAACAGCCCTCTGCTATCACCACTGTTGATGTCATTCATCTACTTGCACAAGCACAGAAAAATTATCGACTGCAGCCGTGGGTAATGTGCATGTGTGACTGCACACCGATGCTAGGCGCTTTCAAAAATTTCCACTATGATACCAGAATTCACAAAAGTTTTGGTGTAAGAGAATACAGTCACTGTTGTTGTTTACACAAACCTCTGAAATGCAACAGAAATGTATTGTTTCATTTAAAAATAGTGTTGCGAAAACAGGGTCTAAATAGGTTTCTTCATTGATTGCATTGTTCCTATACTCAAGTTCATTACTTGTCGATTGAACTCGTGCTCTGGGAGCACAGGCGCATCCTTTCAGCGATTTAGGCAGCTTGAACCCTCCAGGTTTACCCCTGAGGACTCTGAGGGCAAATGTTACAGAATAGTATGCACTTAGAATGATGCTTTGAACAAAACCACTTTACTCTAACAAATACCGGTACTCATATAATCATTTTAAAGTGCCAATGCAATACAATATATTTTATTTTTGTCAGTACAGTATTATGTTCCTCACCTCTCCGGATGCATGAAATGCTCAAGTCAAAAGTAACAAGTTGTACTCACAGAGGAGCATCAATGACAGCAAACAGGTCTGACAGAGTATCAAAATGAAAAGCTGGTTGGGCACATTAGTGTGTGGGACATGCAAGCTACCAGGAAGCTAAGCTAAGATCACTATCTAGAGTAAACAGGGTTTGTGACAGCATTTCAGTCTTAAACCTACCATTGCAATAACATGATGACTTTATTGGTTACAATAGGAAGTGTGCCAAATAGATTGTAGTGATTTATTTATTTATTTATTTATTTATTTATTTATTTATTTATTTATTTATTTATTTATTTATTTATTTATTTATTTATGTTTGATTTTTATTTTTATTTCATTTTTTATTTTTTTGGTGGAAAAAAAGCAACACAATGACCATTGCTATTTTTCAACAGTTTTGACCTGGAATCACTAGTTTATTTGAACTGGATCTTTAAAAGAAGATTGTTAGTTAGTTGCATTTTAATTCATTCGGCATCTTTCTGAATGCATGACTGTACGTAAACAAAATGACCACAGTTTAAATTAAGGTTGTATCCAAATTCGACCTGTCAAGACAAATCAAAAGCACGATTTTTGTTGGTTAAACTGTGCAATGTATTTCTAATTACATACAATGCACTGTGTTCCAAGAGGCAAATATTTAGACATGTAGATGTGAACCAAAGTAAGTTTAGGTTGTGAAACATCTCTTTGTGTCCAGAGCTCACCACCTTCCCAAGCTTCCCAGTCATTCAAATGGTAAACCAGCAGAACCAACTCCTAATTCATTGGGAAGCATTAACAGTCCAGTCCAGCTCTCCACACTCCAGTCTGACTCACTGTTTCCCACTACTTTCTCCAAGAAGACAAAAGGAAAGTATTTACCATGAGAAAAGAGACAGAAAGAAGAGTTAGAGAGCGGGATGTGGCACGCTTAATCTGTAATCTGTCTCTGACATTTTCTTCGAAGCATGCCCCATTTTCCCCTTTTTTTGTCTGGGCTACCTGTTCGGTGCATTAGTCTTCTCACTTCTTGGTTTTATGTTGGCAGGTCGTCAGTTCCGCTTCTTGATTCTTGGGAAATATAACAAAAATCAAATACAGCACACTATGGACTCACAGTGCACAAATAACTGAAAAGTTTAGTCAAAGTTATTTTGAATTTATATCATCTCCATAAAAACAACAGTTATTTCACTATAGTTTCCTTTTGAAAGAACATCTGTCTGGAAACATAAAAAGCCTGCAGGAGGCGTGCACCATGTTGATTGGTGAAACCTAAAGCATGCACCTAATTACCATCCAGTTTTTCTCGGCATGTCCCTCAGCAACACTCCGAAACCAAGATAAGGCCACGTTCTACTTGGATGATTCAAGTTATGAGCAACAGAGAGAACAGCAGGATGGCAGTCTTCACTGAGCAGAGATGAATGAATGAGGGTTTGTGATCGCTCACTCTGCTTGGGATTTGTAGAGTTACTCCAAAAAGTTAAATTTACACTCACTGTGTTTTTCCTAAAAAATAAAAATAAAAATAAAAAAAGAAATCACACAACTCTAAATTTCAATGTTGAATAGCAGGGTGAGACGTCTGATGGGTTTTCCTGGCTTTCAGTAGCTTGTTTATGTGATTGACAGTAACGTCAGGATTCAGTGAATCTCAAATAGTTTAATTCACCAGAAAGAAAAGATCAGTCTTCTGGCTTAAACTGGTTGTGAAGATGATCATGAAAGTCACTATGTAATTGATCACTTTTCTCTCTGTATTATAGACAGTTACACGCCTCAGTGGTTTGATGATGCTCAGCGATGGGCTTGCATGTGAACTGTCATGGAAGTAATTATACTGTAAATACCATTTGTTTGTGTATGTATGTGCATTTTTGTGTGTCAGAGGGCTTGATAGCTGAAGGCAGGCTGGCATGACATCATAAGCACAATTACAAGATGACGAGGCTTGAGAGCGTTGACATTTGATGCCTCTTTGGTTAGACTTTGTGCTGTTGAATTGATGCAGTAAAGAGAACATTTTGGATAGTGATTTTATTTTGGTAGAGAGATACATTTGAGAATCTTATAAGAGAAGAGCCAAAACAGAATTTGTGTTCTGGTCAGAATATAAACATCAACCATTTGTTGCAGTCAGTTTTAGCCAGGCTGATACAAACCCAATATTTATTGGTTTAATGACAAAACATCATTGACCTGTGTTGATTTTATTATTATTATTATTTTAATCTTCCACAACTCAAAATCTGGAAGTTAATACTGTAGTCTGGAATAAAAGAAAACAGTAAGTGAGAAAATAAAATCTAATTTGGTAAGTTTGTAAATTCAAAATTGAGGCAAAGTTTCACAGAGATGACATGTTTCTACTTGCAAAGCATGATGGTAGAAAATGCTTCCAGTGGGATTTACACTTTGAAATACTAGAACCACTAGGGTCACAGTTCTGACAGAAAACAGAAACCTGAAGTGTACAATAGTCTAAAATAACCTGAGTTCTTATCTGTTGAAGACATTTCATATCATGACATCATCCAATTTTATTTTACTTTGACAATTTGTGATTTAATGAACCATCGTGTGCGTAGCTGAAAGATAGTTTGCTTCATGTGCTCCTTGTAATACGTCCAGAGTATATTATTCAAGATTCAAGATTCAAGGTTCAAGGTTTGAGGTGACTTTATTGTCATTCACATCACGTGGTACATGAGGTGGAACAGAATTGTGTACTCAAGGTCCTCCAAAAATAGCAAAACTATTATTTAAAAAAACCAGTAAGGATCCAAGATACACGCTAAACACTAATAATATAAAATAATATGGTATATTAAACAGCAGCCTGAACATGAGTCTGTTTTGAGCAGAATACAGCAGTTTATGGGTAAGGAATCAGCAGCATGGATAATCAGCAGCACAGATAAAGTGACAAATTTCCAATTAAACTGTCATTACAGCAATTTTCCTGGTTAGGGATTCATGAGTCTAACAGCTTCAGGGTAGAAGCTGTTCCTCAGTCTAGTGGTTCTACACTTAATGTTCTGCAAACTTCTTCCTGTGTGGAGCAGGGTAAAAAGTGTGTGTGCTGGATGAGTAGGGTCCTTCATGATGCAGGTGGCTCTCCTTGCATCTGGAGGTGTAGATGTCTGTGATGTGGGGAGGCTGACTCCAACAGACTTCTGTAGTCTTCACCACTCTCTGTAGAGCTTTTCTTTCTGCAGCTGTGCAGCCTCCATGCCACACGTTGATGCTGGAGCACATGATGCTCTCCACTGCACA
>JARVLU010001354.1:20470616-20491755 GCA_031762415.1 Simpsonichthys santanae
TACCGGGACCGGCGGAAAATCCTCGTGGTTGTCAGCCTCGGGTTGAAGAGCACCGAGATCTGCACCGTTGTAGTCGTGATCTTTCTCAGCAGCTGCACATGCTTTTTCCCCACTTTTTGAGCTGTTTTTGGCATTTTTCTGGGAGTAACATCAACTTACAAGAAAGAAAAAGTTTTTAACCGTGTCCTTTTACAAAAATAACCCGGGGGAGTTGCAATTAACAAAACTGGTACTGAGCGCACGTTGTAGAATGTCTTATACTGCCGCCATCTTGCCAGAAGTTCCTGAACGTGGAGTTTACCACAGAATGCACAGGTCACTGATGATGTCACACTAACCTTCAGTTCTCTGAACTTTACAACAGTTTAACGAACTCTTCTGAAAAATATTATAATTCAAAAAAATACTTTGAAGTCTTTGTCTTTTTTCCACCCAGTGTGATGGTTTTCTGTCAGGGGTCAGAGGTCACACACCCAAACTCTCATTGACTTCCACTGTATCTGAGCGGAGGACCCTAAAACTTCCTCCAATTTGGTTATTTTTATGAACAGAATTAGAGAAAATCAGCTTTTGGGTTTTAAGGAACAATGAAACAGTCGGAGACGTTTTGTCTGCAGTTTGATGTTAATTTTGTTTTTTATTTTTTTTCATTCGATGGCATTTTCCTGTCCTGACTCCTCCTCGTGTTGCTCCTGCAGAGCGTTGGTGTGAGCGTTTTGGAGACCTGCAGGGGGAGCTGCTGTGCGTGGAGTTGGAGAAGGAGCGACGGGGTTTGGGTCTCAGCCTAGCTGGAAACAGGGATCGGTCCCGCCTCAGCATCTTTGTTGTGGGTCTCCATCCTGGGGGGGCGGCCGCTCGCGATGGACGCATCCGTGTAGGAGACGAGCTGCTGGAGGTGAGGAAGCTTCATTATTTATTTCTTCCCACTTTAATGACATCTACTTTCAGTCTGTGTCGGTCCACTCGCTTCCGAAATGTCCAAATTAAAATGACCACACCAATGGAAATATGCCTGAGGAAAATCCCTGAGATCTAATCCTTTCAGCCAAAAGTCTGGGTTCTCGAGACATGAACCAAGCCATCAGGAAGGCAGCCTGACCAGATCCAGATTTGCTGCCGACGACTTCCTTGTTTGTTGATTGATTGTAAATTGTTTGTTGAGATCTGATTTTAACAGAGTCATGACAACAGCGGACAACAATATTTGGCACATGCTGTAACAAAAAGCCAGTTGTGCAAGTTGTTGGTGAATTAAAGCCTGCAGATTATTAACAACTCAACCATGAATGTTAATTCGCTCTGCTATTAGATTAGCTTGATGATTTAGGGAATTGGCCGTATTTCTGTCTCCAATTCCTTTAGTAATTAACAAAATCATCATGTTGGTAATATATATATATATCAATCAGCTCAGTATATCAGTAGATATTTTCAGGCTGTTTCATACAACCAATATTGGGGACAGCAACTCTTTTTGACCTACATATTCCTGTGGGGCTCCTATCAGCCCTCACCAGGTGCAGGAAACCTTTTTCTCTCGGTCGCCTCCTTTTATTACACACCAGATTGCTTTCACTAGTGCCTTCACTCTTCCACTCTCCGTTTTCTCTCCTGCCTTCCTTCTCTCTTCAGCTCTTCTTATTGTTCGTTCGTTTATTTCCCACTATTGAGCGTCCTTATTCATCAAGGTCACTTGTTCTTTATTTCTTTTGATGCAATTGAATATACAAACTGAAGTCCTGCTCTCTCTGATGAGGATGCAGTCACGGAATATTTCATTTGCACAAAAAGGCAGTGGAAAAAATATAAAATCCATACGTGATGTCATGGTTTTGACATTGTTTTCTCAGTGGAGGCTTTTCGCAATCAGCTTTTCAAAATAAAATAGAGGCTGAGTCTAGCTTTATAAAAAATGCAAACTATTTTTAGTGCTATGAACACAAAGATACAGATTAACTGCAAACATGTGAGGTTTTTTAGAAAACAGAATACAGAAACCATTTTTACCTGACGCTTAAAGCCTCCTTTGTTAGTAGTTTAGATTTTGCTGCCCCCTGCTGAAATCAGCAGAATAATTTTAGCTCCGATCACTAGATTATAAGATTTTGTGTAGTAATTCAGTATTTCTGAATCAGAAAGGCAAGAATGTGACCTTCCACTGATTACTCACACAAAGCTAATAAAAGTGTTTTTCAAAAGTCTTAATTCGTTTAACAGGCCATTCTTCACACAATCATTTCATTTTATGATTAATATGAATTTAAATAATCTTTCTCGTTCTTATTAAATAGTCTGAAATAAACAGATTTTAATTTGTTTCAAAACATCAGCTGCATTAATCATGTGTAACTTTGATCATGTGTCTTTACTTTATATTTGATTAGTCTGACATTCTTATAATTTAATGCAACTTCTGTCTGTGTCAAGTCTATACTGGGGTTTTGTATCTGATCCCTCTGTCACATCATTTAGCTGTTAAACCATGAACGTTTATTACTTTGCTTCTGCCTAACTCTTCTTTCCATCACACAATTATTTGCTGCCTTCTGTCTCTGGGTTCTTATCAGCAGAGCATGATATGACTTAGATGAGATTAAAGCTCTGAACAACGTGGACACCTGAGAGATTAATTCACACCGATAAGAACTCCAAAATGAGCTGAATATGACTTCTTTTTGCACCATGCTAGAAAAATAGGTTAAAAAATTGCACAGTGCCCAGATTATTTGTTTTTAAATACCATATTCCCCTTAATAAACAAAAACACGAACAATTTTTGGCAAAAATATATGTAATAAATGTTTAATATAAATTCTTCCATTATCTTTAGAGTGCTCTTACTGTATGTTGGTACACACTTGTTTTTATTTCTCACTTCACATCAAAAGATGAGGATAAAAATCTAGGTTGAAATGATCTTTGGGCGAGGATGACTCACACAGCACGTTGCATTTCCATCAGAGTCTTGTCCAAAAGCGCTGCTCCAGAACTCTGAGCATGACTCAGCATAATCCGCCCTCTCCATGAGAATAATGAGAGCATGAACACTACACGTCTCTCTTACAGGCTCTTCTGTTTGACGTCTCGTGTTTTCTCACTTGTTTTTGCACTCCATCATGAACTGCATTTGTTGCAAACTGTTTTATTGTAAACAGATGTTTTTGCATAACCCATCACATTTGTCCTTTTCTGTTATCTTGTTTGCTACATGAATGTGTTTAAAAATGGCTGAAATCTCTCCTCAGACTAGCCGTTAGCCCGTCATGCCATTCAGATTTGAACTCCATTTCTCAAAATTAAGATTATGAGCTATCTGCAACAGGGAAGATAGTATGTTTGTAATCTTTCCACAGAACCTCACTTCAGCAGATCAGTTTATTTACCGGTAGGTCTGCTGTGACCGATATTGTATTTTTTGGCCTGTAACAGTTTTTTTGCATAATTTACATGTCCTGCAACTTGTACACCGATGCAACTTATTTATGTTTTTTCCACATACTGTACAGTATTTATAAACCAATTTTTTTTTTTTTTTGCTGAGACACGACGGTTTTCATTCATTCATGCATTAAAAATATTGAACACTACCATTTTCAGCCGCTAGATGGCATTCGAGTAGTATGGCATGCCGTTGTGTCATGTAATAGCTAATAGTGGCTATTAATGACACATTCAGCTTGCCATAGACGTCCACCTTCGTCCAGCTCCGGGATCATGCCTGGTGCAATAGTCCAAATCAAATTCATTTTTCACCGCCCCATGAAAAGCAGCTAATTTGACCATTAAAGTGCATTTATTCAGTAAAAGTTAAACTGAGACACACCTTTGCTATAATGTCGAGCGAACAATTTTTTTTAGGTGCTTATCTTGTTAAATTTCAAAGAAATGCACAGCATTCCTCCTTCCTGATTTCCTCCCTTTGCACGCTCTCAGAGCACCGAAGCAGCAAATACTTTTTAAATGCAGCTCATTTGACCATTAAAGTCCTTTTATTAGGTAAAAGTTAAACCGAGTCACACTTTTACTATAATTTCAAGCAAACAAAAAATTGTTTTTAAGAGTTAAACTAGTTAAATCCTTGTTAAAGTCCTCCCGTGCATGCTCCCGCCACCGCCATATGGCATCCAATCGATTTTTGGCACAACACCGGCCCACATTTCCGGGTTGTCAGCAGTGACACATAATAGATGCGACTTATACGGCGAAGTGATGTATTTATGTTTTATTTTCCACTTTATTAGACATATTTGGACTGATGCGACATACGGCGGTGCAACATGTACGGCAGAAAATACGGTATTTACATTTTTGCAAGATTGCTTTAAAGCTTGGCTCACATGAGCAGTGACACAGCTGTCAGCTACCAGGGGAACTGAAAATCTTTGCAAGTGACTGAGAGTTGGCAGAAGACAAACCTGCAGTTGAGAGAGAAAATATATAAAGTTAATATTAGATATGAAACCAAAACATATTTACATTTCATACTTAATGCCTAGCAGTCCAACAGCTGTGAAAATTAGCAAGTGACGAAGCCATAAACTCTTTACATTTTGTAAGTTTAATAGATATAATAGTATTTTTTATAATAACCAGAACCACACAGCTGAAAATAGCCGAACTACACTTCTGTCTAAATTCAAAATTCAGTTATTTCTCTGGACTTTGTCGTATCACTCATCAAAGTGGTTATGAAAATTGAAGCAACAAGTATTTTTCATGCGATTTTATTCAGTGATAAATCTCCTCAATCTTCTTATCTTTATGTTTGACTGCTCAGACCCTGAAAAGGCAGTTTTTTTTATTTCAACACTACATATGTCATAGAGTATAAACTTATGTTCACAGAGCAGTTTGAAGCCATTTCAAATACATATTACTGTCAGAATTTCTTTGATTTGGATCCAGAAGCTTTTTTTTTTTAGCCCATAAAGAGTTTTTAGAAGGTTTCATTCAGCAACTTTGTGATAAGGCATCAGACGATTTACTGTGCAGTATTAGATTAAACTCAGATTTCATCTTCAAATCAAAGGAACTAAAGCTGATTTTTGAAGTATTTAACTGTTGTGCAAATTTATTTATTTATTTATTGGTGTGGCAGCAATGTGCTTTCGTAATAGTTTGAATTCCTTATTTTTTTTTAATGGAAGGGAGAAAATGCTATTTCTAGTTTCATCAATAACATAAAACTGTAGAATTTACCAGAGTAAATATAAGCAGTTTCCAAACTCTTTATTAATTAATGTACTTTTTTTTTTTCACATAAATGTTGCACAATGTAGAAACTGTTTTTTTATGTAACTGTTTGTAACGCAACAATTGAATTGGTTTTCACAATGTGCCATCTTATTTACATTAATTTAGTTTTAATGAATACCAATATTAAATAAAAATCTGTTTATTTATTTGTATGGGGTGACATAAATAATGGAAATACCAGAGTCTAAAGACCACTTTCTTTCAGATTTATTCTTAAAAATGTGTAAGCAAACAGTTTGTGTCCTGTGAAAACCAAAATGTGTGTAGAACAGTTCAGCATGGTGAAACGCATTTCAGTAAATGTCTATAACAAGTTCTTTTGAACACATCAAAAGTCAAAATAAGGAAAACATTCTGTTTTTATTACAGCAATTCTGTTTACAGGCATTTTTTGTTTTGTTTCATTTCAAGAAATGAACCAGAGATTTCTAGAAAGAAATGTAAAAATATACATCAAGGTGATTGGTGTTAAAGAGCAGGCTATCATTTTGAATGCACATTATTACTTTGTACAAATATCTGTGAGGAGGTGATTCTGACAAAACTCAACTGCACCTGGATGACCAATTTAAAGAGGGAGCTTCAAATGCTAAACACTTTCTTAATTTCTCTCATTCTCTACCCAGTCACTCACTTCCTCCACTCAGCAATTCTCCATGTTTTCCGTTGCCTCCTTTGCCACCTCCTAATGACTGTAAGAAATGATTTCCATTCCTTCAGATGCTCTCCTCTGATTGCATTTCATCAGAAATTATGAGAAAGAAGGGAAGTGTAAGAGTTGGATGAAGTAAGGAAGAGTGGAAGGAAATTTGAGTTTTGATGGAATAGCTCAGAACAAAGAGACCAGCTCATTGTTTCACACCACGGGAACGGGAACAATACCTCCACCGCTGCAAAGGCCCAGACAGCAAAATGAAAACTGCGAGGTTCTCCATGTCAGACAAAAGGTCACAAAACTCAATAGTAATAATATTACTGAAGCATAAATGTGTAATGACATGCAGTATTATGAATTTATATGAGGACGTTGTAATGAGTCAAGCCAACCATGTAATGATAGAATGTAGAATAGAAGAAAACATTAAAAGAAGTTGTGGGTGAGAGGGAAAGAAACTAAGAGAGATGAGTAGGAAATAATGCACAAACTGAAAATAAGAAGACAGCGGAGGTTTGAAAGACTCGTCCAATGTGCTTTCATCATTGTCCTTACAGGCGGAGCAGGAAATAAAAATGCAGGGTTTGAGGCACGTCTATCTGTCAGTCTACGTTAGGCTCTGCATAATTGCTGTGAAATGAGAAATCCATGACTTAAAAGGAGGACAGTGAGAGGAGAAGGTGTGTTTTGGGCTCAACCTGCGAGCCACACACATCTATTAGGAGCTCAAGCTAGAAAATAAAATGTGTTTTTGAACCCTCAGCACTTTCAGTTTTGCTGTGAACCTTCCATATAGTCAAAAATATGATGCTGCAGAAATCGAAACCCTAAAGGAGCCCAATAAACGCTAGGGTAAGGGTCAATAAACTTATCCTTCAAGCAGAACTTTTATTCAAAACTATTCAAGAGTTGAGCTGCAGCTGCTTCACATAAAACCAAACGGTATAATTATTTGTATGTGACTAAAAGGTTTGAATCCAGGAGTGATGAGCGCCATCATGGCCTCAGTATTAAGACTGGTCCTTCCTAACAGAAATATGTAGCGTGGTCCCCAAGTAGTCACATGAAACAGAGGCACGGTAGTTTGCTTTGTCCTGTCGAGTGTAAGCTACAACACAACACGGTTTTATTCTAAAGGCACAGACACTAGTGTGACCATTACTGACAGAAGAGATTTTTTACCAATTATTGTACGTCATTAAACACATCTTTAAATATTAATGGTTAACAACAGTCGCTTTGAGAGTTAAATGAAAACATCAAGTGTTAGATAAAGTTTGTGCAAAATAGAAGCGGACTATATAATCAGTGATTTTCCCAACTTTTTCAAATTTGTTTTTTTTTTTACAAAACAGAAATGGCACTCTGAGTCATTTGTTTCATTTCTTGTTTTGTGTTGCGGCTGGTAATGTTGTTCTGTTTTTTTTGTTTTTGTTTGTTTGTTTGTTTGCTGGACTTTTCGTCATTAAAGACAGCAGGCAGCTTGGCTGGTCAGTCAGGCCGTGGGTTAGAAATGCGTCTCCTTCTCTGAAATGGTTGAGATTTTGCCATCGGCCTTGAGTTTTGCATCATTGACGGCGTAAGGACTGTGGGAGGCAAGTTTCCCTCTCATTTTTAGGTCTGAGCTGGGAGTGGTCAGCTTCTTCATTCTCTGCAGGAAGTTGGACAAAGAGAATAAACGAGTGTTATTTTTCATTTTCCAACATGAAATTTGTTAGTATACAAAAGACTACTGTATAAGAATGCCGACACATGTAACTGCTTAAAGTTAAGAGGAAACCTGTTTCTCTTCATAATTTAATAACTTTTCAAACAGTTGTTTTAATTAAACTCAAATGTTGTCTCATTAAACATTTTGTTAGAATTGATTATCTAATGCAACATAATCACTGTGTCACATATATCATATTAAATGAGAAACTAATTTGCATAAACGCCAAAGCGTTTCCAACTAACCATATGAATATTTAATATTCAGTTGGATTCACATCCATTCAAACTTTATCTACACAGGTTAATCGCATTGAGCCTCGGGGACTCATTTACAAGAGAGACCTGATTTTAACAAAGAGTGATGACAACGACAACAAATTAAGAATAACAAATGAAAATAAAATGGTATTAATAAAAAAATATATATACAGCTAGGTTGTAAGGTGAGGTGGAAAACTAAAAACAGGAACATGGCTGCATTGTTTTTCCCAGGAACTTAGCAGATGTTTGAAGCCTCTTAGAGAGGTCAAGGTCGAGAGCTTCAAATCTTTTTGCAAGATATTCCAGGAAACAGAAGCAGAGTAGGAGAATGTCCTTCTGCCTAGTTCAGTCCACACTGAGGGAACACTGCAGGTAATAATGTTCTGAGAGCGCACACTGTAGCTGCACTCATGCAGAGACATGTAGGAGGAGATGTGTGAAGGCAGCAGACCAAGAAGATGAAAATGTACCACTGAGAGAGTCTACATGAAGTTAATGATGACAGTTAACCAGTGAATACAGGGTGCAGTGGTGGTTACAGTAGTTACAGCCAGTTATGAATCTTAGTGCACCATGATAGACAACATCCAACATCTGCAGGGTGCTTGTAGGAGTGTTCATGTAGATAATGTCACTGTAGTCAATGGAGGGAAGGAAAGTCGCAGTTACAAGGTGTTTCCTAGCATTCAGTGTTAGACAGGATCTATTTCTGAAAAAGAAACCCAGTTTAACTTTTAGTGTCCTTACCAAGTTTTCCACGAGGAGTTTAAAAGCGAGATGCGAATCGACCGCCATGAATATTGTATATGTAAGTAAAATTAAAAGACAATTGGAACTGTTGGGCTGATTATTTCTTTGTTGTAACAATGCTGCTTGGCAATAAATGTTATATTGTTGGAAAGCCTGTTTATTTCCTCCAAACTGTTTGTAAATTAGTGGGTTGAGCAGTAGAACTGATTGTGTGAGTTGTTCCTATAAAAAGTTGCCTAATACTCTCTGCCAGTGCCAAACAGCTTAAGGGTGGTTGAGAATTGCCGAAGTTGTGTCTCACTGACATGGACGCGTGATGAAAATTGCATGTGTTTTTATTCGCACCCCCAGCTGTGACCTTGGGTGGTGCATTGCCCTCGGTGAAAAGTAATTCTCACAGAGGTTGTTATTTGGATGCAATTCCACAGCAGCAAAGCTTGTGAGCAGCATGAGGAGGAGGTGCCAGGCTGTTGTGGCTGTGTATGGTTCTTCCACGTGATATTGAGGCTCCTGTTTTATAAAAACATGAATTTTTAAATTGCCAATATTACTTTTTTTTTTTCAAACTTCATTCATATAAATCAATAAATGATATCAAACAAGTCATTAGCAAAATAAGTTGTTTGGCATTGGCAGAGAAGATTTTCGATTTACTCTTCTTTTTTTCAGATAAGTAAAAGTCTTAAGAGCAAAAGCATAGTTTAGATGAGAGAAAGAAAATGAACAAAAAGCATGCAAGACTCATCAAGAGCAATAGTCAGATACAAATTAATTATATTCAGATGAATGTCGTTATAGTATAGTACAACAAATATTCTCGTTAGTTTCGCATATATAGCTGGAAGCTCAATATATGTGTATGCTGTATACAGACAGGGTTAATAATTATTTTTAATAAACAATGTTTTTTTTTTTTTACACTCTAAAATTATCCTAAATGTATTTGTCCAGTTTGTGGGGTTTACCTCAGAAAAGGTACCAGGTGTCTTCCAGATCATCCAGATAATTCCCAGTGGGATGCAAACCATTGAGGACATTGCCATGAACCAGCCGATCCCATAACCCCAGTCAGGATAGGTGTACACATTGTTGTACTTCAGAGGTTTGTATTTAATCAAGAAGAACAGGAAAATTCCCTGTATCAAAAATACAAACATTTTGTTTGCAAATAATTTCATTTCAAGAGTAAAAGAACACATAAAAATAGTAAATGTAAGTTAAAAAACAACAAATATTTCATTTACACTGTAAACTTTGAAACAAACTGTCCAGATGGTAAATGAACTGCACTTATATGGCGCCTTTCTATTTTATCAAGACACTCAAAGTGCTTTACAACACAATCTGTGCCCTCATCTACCCATTCATACAGCACTCTACTATATACAGAGAATAACTGGTGTTTTATCACATTCATACACTGACACTGATGGGACACACATCAGAGGCAATAAGGGGTTCAGTGTCTTGCCCAGGGACACATTAGCACGTGACTGTTGGTGGAATCAAACCCCCAACTCTTGCATTGGAGGACAACTGCTCTAACCACTCAGCCACAGCCGCCCATGGTCAATGCTACTAAAGCCACTGCTTATTAGTAAAAATGTCGACTGAACCACAAACAAAGTCAGAATATTTATCAATCCATCCATTTTCTTTGCCCGCTTCTCCTCTCCAGGTCATGAGGAGCTGCTCGTCCCCAGCAGCCACTGTGTTAGAAGCGGGGTACTTCCTGGACAGGTCACAAGTCCATTGCAAAGTACAAATATCAAAAAGCAAACGTGAAGTAACGCCATCCTTTTCCCCAGTGTGGTGCTTTTTATGTTCAGGCTGATGTTCGAACCCCAAAGTGCAGTTAGGTTTATTTGAATGTAGATGTTCCCATATTGTTTTAACCTGGTATCAAAAGGGATCTAGTTGCGTTGCATCAAGAGCACTAAGCAGTAAAACAACAAAAGTTTTCTCTTTGAGCAGATAAACAGCACAAGTACTCACATCATATTGTTTTTAGGGGGGTGCAGAGTTTAGAGCTGTCGTCTGTCTGTGAGAAGGTTGCATGATTACCTTTCTGGGTGGAGTTTGCATGTTCTCTATGTGCATGCATGTGTTTCAAACCAAAAACACATAAATTAGCTTAATTGATAACTGTAAATTGTTCTTGGTGTGAGTGTTTGTCTCTGTGTCCCCGTGGTGGACTTGTGACCTGTTCACGGTGTACCCTGCCTCTCGTGCAGTGGCTGCAGGAGAAAGGTACCGGTTTCCCATGACCCGAAAAGGAGAAGCAGATAAAGATGCATGGATATTGTTTTCAGAACATGAAGAAAAAGCTGTTTTCAAAATTATCAGAGAATATTTTAAAAAATAAAGGACAGTATTTCCGCTTTTTTTAATGTACAGATGCTTCTGTGAATTTTCCCCCTTGAATAAATAAAGACCTCAGTTTTTCAGTTGAAACCAAAATTTTGTGCGAGGTAAACTACCAAGCCAATCTAAATCTTCTGCACGAGTGAGCCTCTGGTCTATGCTGAGCGTGTTTGTGTGTTGTTGCCTCTGTGTCAGAGTTGGACTCACAGCACAGATGCCCGGGGTCAGGATCATCCAGCACCACTTGATGAAGAAGACAGGTTTGTAGCCAATCATGTCCTCAATATTTAGGTAGAATCTGTCACTTCCTGAAAGCAAACAAGCCTCACTCAGAGATTTCTGCATATATCATCAAAATAATAATGCGACTGATGCGTTTTGACAGTTTGCGGTTGTGTGGGCACAGTGTTGCTGACATGACAGGAGTCCAATCTATTCTGAGTCCTTGTATCAAGAAAGTCAAAGTCATTCTGTAAAGGTTGATGCCAAAATTATCTAAGTGTAACAACACAATGAAATGACTAAAGAATGACACATATCTCTTAGTATCACATGCAGTATTCCGGGTCAACATGTAAGATTTAAAAGTGAACGTTTAGTTTTTCTTTATATCCTGATTTCTAACACACTGTATGTGTTTGACTCTTTCTCCAGCAGAGGGCAGACAAACAATAATATTTAGGAATAAGGAAGCTAAAGTCATGCTGCTGACTTGTGTGCCATGTTTACTGAGCTCCAGTGCAGCAGCAGCTGTCTGCACAACGAGTACACAAACTGATGTGAATCTGTAGTCTGAGTGGTTAAAATACAATGTTCGTGTTTGATCTCTGATCTTACCGTACACCCAGCCGATACATATGGACTCAAATATGGCCACGAACAGCAAGCACATCCCACTGGCAGCGTAGGCATCAAACAGCTGGAAGACGTACATCCCCCCCTGATGGGTAAACACAAACAGGTGTTGATTCTCACAATACTTTTGCACAAGCATCCGCTGACAAACACGAAGGGATGCTCATTAAAGATCTGTTGCTGGAAATATATTAAAATTTGTATTAATTATCGTCCTATAGTATGCAATGTTTGTAATACAATGTTTTGCCTCTGGATGTTCAAGTGATCTCTCCTCGTGATCATTTTAATGCTTATATTCTCTACTGTCCATTTTTATTCTACTAAAACAACAGCTTTTGCTATTTCAGGCTAAAATTAATCTGTTTTAGGTTTAGTGGACAATCACTGCCAGACACGGTTGCCAGGTAGGAAATGACAAACTATCGTACCGTCACTTTAAAATAATTGTGTTTTGAAATAAACTATCTTGTGTGTTAAGTGAGGGTGTGTTTCTCAGAGGGAGGAGGTTGTAAGATGAGATGTGTTGTGGTTGGTTAACGTGTACAGAAACAGACGGGAGCTTGACGCTAAAATTATTTATAAAAGTGGTAATTATCATATATCTGGCAACACAGATGCCAGTTCAAACTGATCCACTAATGGATGTCAGGTCCAGTAGATTTTATTCAAAATCACTTTTTGATGTCAGTGATAGATTATCTGACTGATCTGTAAACAATAAAAACATGTTTTATTTTTTTCTGCAAATACTCTTTTTTTTACTGAAACCACAGCCAACAACTGTCAGCTAGAGAGCTATTAATATAGTTAAACCTGGCTCTGAGTAAATAGTCTTGCAGTGCACATCACTGTGTTCATCAATCTGCATTTAAACATGAGGTTTAAAGATAACATTTAGAATTTTAGCTTTAAGTTAAAATAACCCCCAGTCAACTAAGCCTTCTCAGGTGTTTTGTTCACTCTACTCAAGAGTCATTAAAAATTGATATACTGTATCTGTTTTTGATCATTGTAAATAAATATAAAGGATAGAGCTGCATCAAAAAAATGTACCTGCTAAGCAAAAACAACAAATTCTGCCAAACATAGTCCAGCACTAACAGAAGCCCCTCTGTTGTGTGTGTAACCCCCCTGCAGGCTCCTTGAGACACTTTATTCATGATGGCTTTATGGCAGCAACAGGAAATAAAATGTCTAGATTAAAGTTAGGGCTGGCAGTAAAAGCAAAGGTCAAGTCTCTCTAAACTGCAACTTTATAACTGAGAAAACACTAACAATGCACTGTACTTTTAATATTGTATTAAATTCTCTCAGTGGGTTTTATGGCCTTTGTAGACTTTTAGAAAACTACAGTGTTTCCAGATGGGGGTGGACGGAGTGCGGGTGTAGAGACGTGAAAAGCTTTTAGTGGAAGAAAGACCGTGTGACAGTGTGATGACTAAACTCATGTCCATTAATGCAGGACAAAGATAAGAGACTTCAAAGCCCAAATCAATAGTTCACATCTCTTGAAGTGGGGTTCTGTAGAAAAGTTGATGAACAATGAATATCTTACCTGCTGTAGTATTTTGGAAAGCCTCAGTTAAGAGAATTAGAGTTTAATTCTGATGACAACTGAACAAGTTGTTTGAGTGAGGCCTAGACTAAAGTGTATTTCTGCCATCTCATAAAACTGTAAAATAAAAAAAATCAGCTCAAAGCTAATAATATAAACATCATTGTGTAATACTTTACACATTACCATTACTTTCAGAATGCACAGGTGTTTACTTAGCATTACATGGGGTTACACATTCAAAGCACCAGAAGCAAGTTGTAGTATTTTTGGTGCAGCCTGAATCACTTCCAGCAGGAAGATGATATTTCTGATAAAAAGACCACACAAGGCAAAACCACCAGCTTTGTAAATGCTTCTTGTTTAGATTTTTATTGAGCCATTAAGACGCTTTTTAGAGTAAACTTGTTTTAAGATAGGAGGAATCTACTTAATCACTCCAGCTAGCTCTAGCTAAGCTCAGATTTAAACTTTATTTCTCCAAACTGGAAATGTTCATAAAGCTATCTACAGCAGGTAAGATATTAACTGTTCATGAACTTTCTACAAGGCCCACATCAAAAAACGCATTAAATCTCATAAAAACAAAGCCTGACAGCACCAACATGCTGAGGTTATTTTGAAATGACAGATATGAGTATGTCATAGAAATAAATAGGTTGCATTCATATCCAGAATCTACAGTTTATTGCAAATTATTTAAATCTAATTTAATCTGTATTAAAGTTATGTTTAAATGTTGTATTTGCCATAGTAATTCAAGAATTTGTTTTAGATTGGTGACAATGATGATGATAATAATGCTCAAAATAATGATGGTGATGATGGTGATGATGATGATGATGATGATGAAGATGAGATTAACCCTTGTGCTGCCTTGGTTCAAAATGTGGTTTCACGTCAATCCATGTGATTTCAGTTTTAAAACCAAGGCCTCAGGACATTTTTGACCCAAGGACAGCAGGAGGGTCAAATATCATGATGCTTCTGTAATTTAATATCTACAGATACTCCCAAGCCACTAATGTTTGATTTAAGTGCACCAATGATAAAATCGTTACATATTTAGCATTAAATTTATTACTGCTTAGTCCCTAAGCAGACATACACTGTATGTAAAAATAAATTGAAAAAATTTGAAAAAGTAAATATATACAGTATATCTTTCTCATAAGTATGTGATTTTATCAGGTGAGAACAGGAAACATTCTTGTGGACATTCAGTTTCATCTGGCGCACAACTAAATGTCCTTAAACACAAACAAGTAAATGTATTCAGATGAATTTATGTCCACCTTCCTAAAAACACCAAATAAGTACGATCATGTTCTCCAAACACTCAGTGAAGATCAGTTATAGAGGCTAACTGATTAACACTGACGTCTTGGCCAGAACATCTACAATGTGCAAAAACAAGATATAGCTCAGCTGAGTCTCAGATTCATCATATCAAAAACCTCAGAAGCTGAATTATAATGGATACGTTCATAACAATTATTTATGGGTGGAAAAAACTAATAAGCGATAGATTTTGTGCTGTATGTAAGAGAAACTTGTGATTTTTTGTTTTAGTGCGCAGAATATTTTTGTTGATTTCAGCATATAGTTCCTCGTGCACATAAGAAATCTATTTAAAATGCATTTTGGCACCAGCGTCCTCTTAGAAACTCCATACGTTACAGATGTTACTGTAAGAATTTACAGCTAAAAGACAGATCATTTACCCAACAGTAAATTATATTTCATGAATGACCCAGAGGAAAGCAGACTGCATGTGTAGAAATCCACACAGATGTAAAAACTGTCTCACCTCAGTACACATGATGAGCCCAATGAGGAAGGAGACTATAGACATGCCAAGAATCAGCAGCTCTCTGCGGTAGCCTCTTCTGAAGGTCTCCGGGTACATGTCCACCACAGCTGTCACCAGACTCTCCACACACACAAACTACAACACAAACCAGACATTTTCACAAACTAAAATGCACCTTGTTCTTCAATAACGTGTAACTTGTACTGTTTGTTCTGACACAGATTACAGAATAAGAATTATAAAAATGTATTCTATGTGTAAGCGTTAAAATTATAAAAAAGATAAGTTGTTAAATCTAGTGATACAATAATATGTGAAATGCAAATATTTTATTAACCCTTCCAGTTTCAGCACGTCTTTGTCTTAAAACTTTATTTGTATTTTACTTGCTGCCAAAGTTAGACACACAAGAAGACACTTTTTTTTTTTTTTTTTTTTTAACTTTTCCATTAATAAACATTCACTGCCAGGTTATAATGCACAGTTTTCTCTTTTTTTTTTTTTTTCAAAGTCACACCCATACTTTACACCCCTTTCATAATTAAGTGCTTCTGATTGATGTAAAATAAAACAACCGCCAGTGTCCAGTGTTTGTTAGGCTACTTTTATTTTTAGTCACTGTTTTTTAGTGCCATCATCGTCCAATGGGAGGATACATGTTTACTCCTGAAGCGCTCACCTGGCTGTCGAGGCCGAGGAAAATCAGCATCATGAAGAAGAGACAAGCCCAGAGTGGAGACAGAGGCATCATAGTTACAGCTTTGGGGTATGCAATAAAGGCCAGACCTGGACCTGCATGACAAAGAAAGTACAAACATCATTCACTATCCACAGGGATGTGATAAAACAAAGTGGCAAAAATAGAACAGCAAATTATACTAATAAAGTTTTAGAGTTATGCTTCTCTTCTTTGTTAGCTGTGTTTTGTACCACTATTAGGTTTGCAGCATAATTGGAACATGTTCAATTTTTGTGAACCAAAAATGTTGGACCAAAACATAAATTGAAGAAGAATATTAAACTCACGTTGACATCCGCACTAGAAAACAAGACTGAATAAGTTAGTGTCTATTGGGGGGGGGGAGTATATAGAAGTATGCAAAAAAGTGTACAGTATTTGTTTAAAAAAATATTCTCTTATATGAGCTTTTTTTTGGGTCATATATTTTAAATCCTAATCGTTATTTAAAAAAAACATTGGGGGGCATTCTTTTGACTCAGCGGAAACTTGAATGTTCTAATTGTTTGACACTGAATGCAACACAAGCACATTATTAGAAGCTGTTGTCAAAAAGTGTTTAAAACAATGCATATATGTGTAAAACAGCAGAACATAGCTGAAGCCAATATTTTGGGATGCGTCTAAAATATGACATGTACCTATAGTGTTAACATTCTTTATCTAATTGTTTGATACTTCATCTGTTGCATTTGTTGTTTTGCATCATTAATGTTTAGCGTATATCTTAGATCTTTTAGCGTACCGGTTGGCATTCGTTTAGGGTATATTTTTGTTTACAGTAGTCTCTCGTTTATCGCGGATGATCCGTACCCTGAAGACCCGCGATAAGTGAAAAACAGCAAAGTAGGAATAGTAGTGAGTAGTACTTTATGTTGTTATTTATATAGATATATATTAAGGAGTTTTAAACCCTTCCCATACTCTTGCAAAACTCCAAACAATGTTTCTAAACTCTAAACGCTCTAAAAGAACACACATTATGACTTAAGCTCCCCGCCTCCTCTGCTAATTGCCACCTGCAAGTGCTCTTGGCCACGCCCACTTCTCCACTCTGCAACTTAACAGCTGAGCAGCTGTTTAACTACAGCAGGAAGTTCATCCTGCAGTGTGGGCTGCACAAAGCTGCAGGAGGAAGCTTTTTCTACAGCTCTGGGCTGCACAAATGTGCAACAGGTACAGTAATTTATTTATTTATTTATTTATTTATTTATTTATTTATTTATTTATTTATTTATTTATTTTATTTTTTTTTTATTTTTTTTTTTTTCCCGTTTTCGATGGCCTCCCTTACTGTACTTAGGTACAGTAATTTAAAATAATTTTAAATAATTCCATGCCGATCGTGCAGCTCAGCCATCAATCAGACATATTGTGTGTCATGTCCAATCTTATTTTGAAAAACCGTGATAGTGCAAATCTGTGATAAACGAACCACGAAGAAGTGAGGGACTGCTGCTTATCTTAGATCTTTATTTACTGTTTCTTTATATTTTTACTATTGTTGGATGTGACTGGGACCCTGTGTACAAAATTTTGCTCCATCTTATGTACCACATGTGGTGGAATGACAATAAGCCTACTTGAACATGACCTTGAACTTCATTGTTTCAAAATAAAGATTACAGATTGTTTCAAGAAGCAGGCTGCTGTACTTTAACCCTTTGGGATTTCTAGCACAGCGTGCCACTGATATTTTATTTTTTAACCTTGGAAAATTGTGCATTTGTAAACAGACTGAAAATTGAATTTAAAGAAAAATTATGAATTTTGTAATAAAAAAAGAAGAAGAAATCAGTTAAGAACTTTCTGATCCCTCTTTATGGCTCAAAAGAAGAAGTTAAGAAGATATTTAGGACTCATATTATGAGACAGTTGTAGAAGTGCATAAGCTTCCTGCTGTAGCCTGAGACAAACATCTAAATTCTTCTGCTCTGTCAAATTCACTAAATGATTCATGCCGACTTAAATAATCCAGAATGCAGCTGACTAAAAGCCCAGGTGAAGAGTGTGGAGTTATATAACTGGGGAGATTTATCTATTTGAGCACAATAAGCTGTGTGAGAGCACAAAATATTTGTTTTCCTTGTTTTCCCGTAGCATCTGCACAGAAGCAACAGAGTTCTAAAAACTGACGCTAGTTCTGATTTTGCAGCCCTTCTCTCACCAGATTCAGCCACAGCTTCGATGGGAACATTTTGTTCGTAGGCCATGAAGCCAAGCACGGAGAAGATGGCAAAACCTGCCACAAAGCTAGTCCCGCTGTTCAAACAACACAGCATGATGCAGTCTCTGAGGAGGAAGAAAACGAGTTAACGCTTATAGTGGACTTGAAAATATACGAAACACAACCAGACGTTCTGCCACATTCAGTCTCAAAAACCCTGTGTAATGAAACCATCCTGACAATCTTTAGATTAAACTTGTACCAGTTTTGCTTTAATCACATTCCTGTAGCCTTTGTGTTTAAAATAACAGAATTAACGTTATTTTAATACCATTTGTTTTTGCTGATTACTTATTTTTAATTTAATACACACTCTACGAGCATGAATACCATTACCTGTAGCAGTTGTTGTTGTAGGAATTGTAACTTCCAAGAGCAGTAAGGCAGCCCAAGCAGATGGCGTAAGAAAAGAAGATTTGGGTTCCTGCATCCACCCATACCTGGAAACAAACCAAAAGTAAATATCCAACATGTATGCATAGAAATTTGGCACAGCATAAATTGTTTCAACAGGAGTACAGATGTCTCTTCATGAGTGGCACCTTTGGCAACTACAGAGACGAGGGCTCATCTGAGTAATTACTTATATCAGTGCTCAAATTGACCATGCAGATCCACCAGTAACAGAGGGTATCCTTGATGTTGACATAAGTCAGCCCTAAAAAGAAAATGTATGGCATGCCAAGAATGGAAAAGCATGCAGCATTGATACCATCCATGCAAATATGTAAAAGGCAGACCTCAACAAAGATTCTTACCGTTTTCAATTATTATGGGCTGAAGATATAAGGACTGGTCCAAAGGACTAATTATGATGCTTCCAAAACAAGACAATTTGCAGGTCTGTGACAAGTGGCATGGTATCACTCTCCTGTCATTACCATCACAAGTCTTTTGCCAAATCTTCATGGACAGAATTAACTCAGCTATTGACAGCAAGATGACAAGAACCAGCTGGATTCAGAAAGGGATAAGGATGTGTAGACCAGATATTTGCTCTCAGAATCATCAATGCCTGGAATGGAACAGTCCACTCTACATCAGTTTCATCAGCTTCCAGATAGCCTTTAACAGCCTGCACAGTGAAACCTTATGGAAGATTTTCAGATCCTATGGACTACCTTCTAAGATGTAAGATCTAAGATGACCTTAACAGGGTTGTTTAACCATCATTTTGAGAGCAGCGCCGTCATATTGAGTGGAAAACTGTCAGATTGGTTTCTGGTAGAGTCTGGTGTTAGACAAGGCTATGCCATCTCTCCCATCTTATTCCTAGTTGCCATCGACTGGATCATGTGAACGACCACTGCAGACAAACCAACCAGTGGACTGCTTTTTCTCCATCTTGAATATCTTGATTTCACTAATAATCTTGCTGTCTTGTCCACAAAAATGAACTATCTACAGGAAAAGACAAACAGGCCACATTGCTTTGCTCAACTGATTGGTCTGAACATCAGTACCACCAAAACCCATGTCATGTGTATCAATCCAAACAGCAGATGCACCAGTCACTGTGGATAAAAAAAAACCCCACTTGAGATAGTTCAGGACTTTTTTTTTTACATTGTAAGTCTTACGAATACTGAATTTCAATTACCAGGCATTTCAACATAGTTGACAAAAGTGTGTGTTCAAAGCATTATCGCCTCCAAACCAAGTACCTACATTGCATTACATTGGGACCCAACTGGTAAAAGGAAACATGGCAAAGATGCACAGTGGTCCTGAGGATCAACATCTAAATCAAGAGCTTTGCCTTTTTGCTTTAATTTTCATCCTGGTTGTTCCACACTTGGTAACACACTGCTTTAGTACTTGCTTGAGTTCCCAGTTTGATGAGTCCAGCAAAACCACATCACCTGCACAAAGCAACGATAAAACCCCAAATTGCTGAAATTCAAAAACCTCCTCATGAGTGTAAGCCTTCTCCAAGTCAACCAAGCATGCAAAAACTGTTAAGGCAAACTCCCATATGTCTTTAGAAGTCCTTGCAAAGTTCGAGTGTCGGTTCAGTGTTTGACAACATGAATTAAAACCACGTTTTAGTTCAAATATGAATTTCAACTATTATCTGGACTCTTACCTTCAGACATTTTTCAAATGGGCTGGTACATTTAAGGACAAGCTTAGGAGCTCATGTCTTGAATGTCCAGAGGACCAGACACTGCTTTTTTGGATTTTTCTACCTGGATTATTGAGCATGCATCAGGGTACTTAGGAGCTCAGGTTTTCAAAAGAGATCAGCAAGAACATCCCCAGCCAGTTGAGGTAGACATCTTGTAAAAATGTCTTTTGGGCATCCTTGCTTTGGACATGTCCCACTGGGATGAGACTGTGGTGAACCAAGAACCAAGAATAGAGAAATTATATCTCATGGCCAACTTGGGAAACACCTCAGAATTCCCTGGGAGATGCAAGAAGTAACTGAGAAGAGAAAGGTCTAAAGATCTCTTGCTGGGCTAATGCTGAGATCTTGAATCAGATAAATGGTGGAAGATTAACTAAGGATGGATGAATGACTTCTTCAGTCAAAGATCCAATTTGCTTCAAAGGTCCTGTTACAAGAAAAGTAATACAAAAGTCATTTGAGTTTAATCTAATGAGCTTGGTACAAGATCTCAGACTGAAGAAGTCTTTTGGATAAAAGACGAAACATTTCAGCAAACAAGAATCCGTCCAGAGGACCTGACTCAACCTTGTTAGAGTTTTTTATCTGGATTCTTGAGCATGCACCAGGTCATTTGTGTTTGTTTGTATGGTGGGTTTGTCTATTTAATTTCAAAGCAGGGACTTGTATTTGTGCATCACAGAAACACTTAATCACTGGAGTTAAAACGTTATCTCAGATCACAGCGTATACATTTTTTCTTTTTCATTTAACCTTTATTTATCCAGGTTAGTCTCATTGAGCCACGAGAACTCGTTTTCAAGAGAGACCTGTTAGG